>QXEO01001905.1:0-19173 GCA_007115705.1 Dactylis glomerata | reverse complement strand
TCCCATTTCAATGTGTTTTGTGATCCGGGCACTAGTAACAAGCTCTAGTTCTTGAAAACGGGTTTTGCATCTACCATAACTAAGAGGCCAAGATGCTGGAGTGATTGCACATGAAAAGACCCGGCCTAAAGTCATTTGCCATGCTATCATGCACCCATGTGCCAATTTTGGTCCATTTCAACGTGTTTTGTGATCTGGTGCTAGTAACAAGCTCTAGTTCATCAAATACGGGTTGCATCTGCCATAACTAAGAGGACAAGATGCTGGAGCGATTGCACATGAAAGACCCAGGCCTAAAGTCATTTGTCATGCCATCATGCACCCATGTGCCAAATTTTTGGACCATTTCAACATGTTTTGTGATCCGGGCGCTACTAACAAGTTCTAGTTCATCGAAAACGGGTTGCATCTTCCATAACTAAGAGGCCAAGATGCTGAAGCGATTGCACATGAAAGACCCATGCCTAAAGTCATTTGTCATGCCATCAAGCACCCATCTGCGAAATTTTTGTCCATTTCAACGTGTTTTGTGATCCGGGCGCTAGTAACAAGCTCTAGTTCATCAAAAACGGGTTGCATCTGCCATAACTAAGAGGCCAAGATGCTGGAGCGATTGCACATGAAAGACCCAGGCCTAAAGTCATTTGTCATGCCATCATGCTCCCATGTGCCAAATTTTGGACCATTTCAACATGTTTTGTGATCCGGGCGCTACTAACAAGCTCTAGTTCATCGAAAACTGGGTTGCATCTACCATAACTAAGAGGCCAAGATGCTGGAGCGATTGCACATGAAAGACCTAGGCCTAAAGTCATTTGTCATGCCATCAAGCACCCATGTGCCAAATTTTGGTCCATTTCAACATGTTTTGTGATTCGGGCGCTAGTAACAAGCTCTAGTTCATCGAAAACGGGTTGCATCTGCCATAACTAAGAGGCCAAGATGCTGGAGCGATTGCACATGATAGACTCAGGCCTAAAGTCATTTGCCATGCTATCATGCACCCATGTGCCAAATTTGGGTCCATTTCAATGTGTTTTGTGATCTGGGCGCTATTAACAAGCTCTAGTTTATTGAAAATGGGTTGCATCTGCCATAACTAAGAGGCCAAGATGCTGGAGCAATTGCACATGAAAGACCCGGGCCTAAAGTCATTTGTCATGCCATCATGCACCCATCTGCCAAATTTTGGACCACTTGAACATGTTTTGTGATCCGGGTGCTACTAACAAGCTCTAGTTCATCGAAAACGGGTTGCATCTGCCATAACTAAGAGGCCAAGATGTTGGAGCGATTGTACATGAAAGACCTGGGCCTAAAGTCATTTGTCATGCCATCAAGCACCCATGTGCCAAATTTTGGTCCATTTCACTGTGTTTTGTGATCCGGGCACTAGTAACAAGCTCTAGTTCATTGAAAACGGGTTGCATCTACCATAACTAAGAGGCCAAGATGCTGGAGTGATTGCACATGAAAGACCCGGGCCTAAAGTCATTTGCCATGCTATCATGCACCCATGTGCCAATTTTGGTCCATTTCAACGTGTTTTGTGATCTGGTGCTAGTAACAAGCTCTAGTTCATCAAATACGGGTTGCATCTGCCATAACTAAGAGGACAAGATGCTGGAGCGATTGCACATGAAAGACCCAGGCCTAAAGTCATTTGTCATGCCATCATGCACCCATGTGCCAAATTTTGGACCATTTCAACATGTTTTGTGATCCGGGCGCTACTAACAAGTTCTAGTTCATCGAAAACGGGTTGCATCTTCCATAACTAAGAGGCCAAGATGCCGAAGCGATTGCACATGAAAGACCCATGCCTAAAGTCATTTGTCATGCCATCAAGCACCCATCTGCGAAATTTTGGTCCATTTCAACGTGTTTTGTGATCCGGGCGCTAGTAACAAGCTCTAGTTCATCAAAAACGGGTTGCATTTGCCATAACTAAGAGGCCAAGATGCTAGAGCAATTGCACATGAAAGACTCAGGCCTAAAGTCATTTGCCTTGCTATCGTGCACCCATGTGCCAAATTTGGGTCCATTTCAATGTGTTTTGTGATTCGGGCGCTAGTAACAAGCTCTAGTTTATTGAAAATGGGTTGCAGCTACCATAACTAAGAGGTCAAGATGCTGGAGCAATTGCACATGAAAGACCCGGGCCTAAAGTCATTTGTCATGCCATCATGCACGCATGTGCCAAATTTTGGACCATTTCAACGTGTTTTGTGATCCGGGCGCTACTAACAAGCTCTAGTTCATCAAAAACGGGTTGCATCTGCCATAACTAAGAGGCCAAGATGCTGGAGCAATTGCACATGAAAGACCCAGGCCTAAAGTCATTTGTCATGCCATCAAGCACCCATGTGCCAAATTTTGGTCCATTTCAACATGTTTTGTGATCCGGGCGCTAGTAACAAGCTCTAGTTCATCGAAAATGGGTTGCATCTGCCATAACTAAGAGGCCAAGATGCTGGAGCGATTGCACAAGAAAGACCCGGGCCTAAAGTCATTTTTCATGCCATCAAGCACCCATGTGCCAAATTTTGGTCCATTTCAACGGGTTTTGTGATCCGAGCGCTACTAACAAGCTCTAGTTCATCGAAAACGGGTTGCATCTACCATAACTAAGAGGCCAAGATGCTGGAGCGATTGCACATGAAAGACCTAGGCCTAAAGTCATTTGTCATGCCATCAAGCACCCATGTGCCAAATTTTGGTCCATTTCAACATGTTTTGTGATCCGGGCACTACTAACAAGCTCTAGTTCATCGAAAACGGGTTGCATCTACCATAACTAAGAGGCCAAGATGCTGGAGCGATTGCACATGAAAGACCTAGGCCTAAAGTCATTTGTCATGCCATCAAGCACCCATGTGCCAAATTTTGGTCCATTTCAACATGTTTTGTGATTCGGGCGCTAGTAACAAGCTCTAGTTCATCGAAAACGGGTTGCATCTGCCATAACTAAGAGGCCAAGATGCTAGAGCGATTGCACATGAAAGACTCAGGCCTAAAGTCATTTGCCATGCTATCATGCACCAATGTGCCAAATTTGGGTCCATTTCAATGTGTTTTGTGATCTGGGCGCTATTAACAAGCTCTAGTTTATTGAAAATGGGTTGCATCTGCCATAACTAAGAGGCCAAGATGCTGGAGCAATTGCACATGAAAGACCCGGGCCTAAAGTCATTTGTCATGCCATCATGCACCCATGTGCCAAATTTTGGACCATTTCAACATGTTTTGTGATCCGGTTGCTACTAACAAGCTCTAGTTCATCGAAAACGGGTTGCATCTGCCATAACTAAGAGGCCAAGATGTTGGAGCCATTGTACATGAAAGACCTGGGCCTAAAGTCATTTGTCATGCCATCAAGCACCCATGTGCCAAATTTTGGTCCATTTCAATGTGTTTTGTGATCCGGGCACTAGTAACAAGCTCTAGTTCATTGAAAACGGGTTGCATCTACCATAACTAAGAGGCCAAGATGCTGGAGTGATTGCACATGAAAGACCCGGGCCTAAAGTCATTTGCCATGCTATCATGCACCCATGTGCCAATTTTGGTCCATTTCAACGTGTTTTGTGATCTGGTGCTAGTAACAAGCTCTAGTTCATCAAATACGGGTTGCATCTGCCATAACTAAGAGGACAAGATGCTGGAGCGATTGCACATGAAAGACCCATGCCTAAAGTCATTTGTCATGCCATCAAGCACCCATGTGCGAAATTTTGGTCCATTTCAACGTGTTTTGTGATCCGGGCGCTAGTAACAAGCTCTAGTTCATCAAAAACGGGTTGCATCTGCCATAACTAAGAGGCCAAGATGCTAGAGCAATTGCACATGAAAGACTCAGGCCTAAAGTCATTTTCCATGCTATCATGCACCCATGTGCCAAATTTGGGTCCATTTCAATGTGTTTTGTGATTCGGGCGCTAGTAACAAGCTCTAGTTTATTGAAAATGGGTTGCATCTACCATAACTAAGAGGTCAAGATGCTGGAGCAATTGCACATGAAAGACCCGGGCCTAAAGTCATTTGTCATGCCATCATGCATGCATGTGCCAAATTTTGGACCATTTCAACGTGTTTTGTGATCCGGGCGCTACTAACAAGCTCTAGTTCATCAAAAACGGGTTGCATCTGCCATAACTAAGAGGCCAAGATGCTGGAGCAATTGCACATGAAAGACCCAGGCCTAAAGTCATTTGTCATGCCATCAAGCACCCATGTGCCAAATTTTGGTCCATTTCAACATGTTTTGTGATCCGGGCGCTAGTAACAAGCTCTAGTTCATCGAAAATGGGTTGCATCTGCCATAACTAAGAGGCCAAGATGCTGGAGCGATTGCACATGAAAGACCCGGGCCTAAAGTCATTTGTCATGCCATCAAGCACCCATGTGCCAAATTTTGGTCCATTTCAACGGGTTTTGTTATCCGAGCGCTACTAACAAGCTCTAGTTCATCGAAATCGGGTTGCATCTGCCATAACTAAGAGGTCAAGATGCTAGAGTGATTGCACATGAAAGACCCAGGCCTAAAGTCATCTGTCATGCCATCATGCACCCATGTGCCAAATTTTGGTCCATTTCAATGTGTTTTGTGATCCGGGCGCTAGTAACATGCTCTAGTTCATCAAAAATGGGTTGCATCTGCCATAACTAAGAGGCCCAGATACTGGAGCGATTGCACATGAAAGACCTGGGCCTAAAGTCATTTTTCATGCCATCACGCACCCATATGCCAAATTTTGGTCCATTTCAATGTGTTTTGTGATCCCGGTGCTAGTAATGAGCTCTAGTTCATTGAAAATGGGTTGCATCAGCCATAACTAAGAGGCCAAGATGTTGGAGTGATTGCACATGAAAGACCCGGGCCTAATGTCATTTGCCATGCCATCATGTACCCATGTGCCAAATTTTGGTCCATTTCAATGTGTTTTGTGATCCAGGCGCTAGTAACAAGCTCTAGTTCATCGAAAACAGGTTGCATCTGCCATAACTAAGAGGTCAAGATGCTGGAGCGATTGCACATAAAAGACCTAGGCCTAAAGTCATTTTTCATGCCATCAAGCACCCATGTGCCAAATTTTGGTCCATTTCAACGTGTTTTGTGATCCGGGAGCTAGTAACAAGCTCTAGTTCATCGAAAATGGGTTGCATCTGCCATAACTAAGAGGCCAAGATGCTGGAGCGATTGCACATGAAAGACCCGGGCCTAAAGTCATTTGTCATGCCATCATGCACCCATGTGCCAAATTTGGTCCATTTCAACGTGTTTTGTGATCCGGGCGCTAGTAACAAGCTCTAGTTCATCGAAAATGGGTTGCATCTGCCATAACTAAGAGGCCAAGATGCTAGAGCGATTGCACATGAAAGACCAGGCCTAAAGTCATTTGTCATGCCATCATGCACCCATGTGCCAAATTTTGGTCCATTTCAATGTGTTTTGTGATCCGGGCGCTAGTAACAAGCTCTAGTTCATCGAAAACGGGTTGCATCTGCCATAACTAAGAGGCCAAGATGCTGGAGCGATTGCACATGAAAGACTCAGGCCTAAAGTCATTTGCCATGCTATCATGCACCCATGTGCCAAATTTGGGTCCATTTCAACGTGTTTTGTGATTCGGGCGCTAGTAACAAGCTCTAGTTTATTGAAAATGGGTTGGATCTGCCATAACTAAGAGGCCAAGATGCTGGAGCAATTGCACATGAAAGACCCAGGCCTAAAGTCATTTGTCATGCCATCATGCACCCATGTGCCAAATTTTGGACCATTTCAATGTGTTTTGTGATCCGGGTGCTACTAACAAGCTCTAGTTCATCGAAAATAGGTTGCATCTGCCATAACTAAGAGGCCAAGATGTTGGAGCGATTGCACATGAAAGACCCAGGCCTAAAGTCATTTGTCATGCCATCAAGCACCCATGTGCCAAATTTTGGTCCATTTCAACGTGTTTTGTGATCCGGGCGCTAGTAACAAGCTCTAGTTCATTGAAAACGGGTTGCATCTACCATAACTAAGAGGCCAAGATGCTGGAGCAATTGCACATGAAAGACCTGGGCCTAAAGTCATTTGCCATGCTATCATGCACCCATGTGCCAATTTTGGTCCATTTCAACATGTTTTGTGATCCGGCGCTAGTAACAAGCTCTAGTTCATCAAATACGGGTTGCATCTGCCATAACTAAGAGGCCAAGATGCTGGAGCGATTGCACATGAAAGACCCAGGCCTAAAGTCATTTGTCATGCCATCATGCACCCATGTGCCAAATTTTGGACCATTTCAACATGTTTTATGATCCGGGCGCAACTATCAAATTCTAGTTCATCGAAAACGGGTTGCATCTGCCATAACTAAGAGGCCAAGATGCTGAAGCGATTGCACATGAAAGGCCCGGGCCTAAAGTCATTTGTCATGCCATCAAGCACCCATGTGCCAAATTTTGGTCCATTTCAACATGTTTTGTGATCCGGGCGCTAGTAACAAGCTCTAGTTCATCAAAAACGGGTTGCATCTGCCATAACTAAGAGGCCAAGATTCTGGAGCAATTGCACAAGAAAGACTCAGGCCTAAAGTTATTTGCCATGCTATCATGCACCCATGTGCCAAATTTGGGTCCATTTCAACGTGTTTTGTGATCCGGGCGCTAGTAACAAGCTCTAGTTTATTGAAAATGGGTTGCATCTGCCATAACTAAGAGGCCAAGATGCTGGAGCGATTGCACATGAAAGACCCGGGTCTAAAGTCATTTGTCATGCCATCATGCACCCATGTGCCAAAGTTTGGACCATTTCAACGTGTTTTGTGATCCGGGCGCTACTAACAAGCTCTAGTTCATCGAAAATGGGTTGCATCTGCCATAACTAAGAGGCCAAGATGCTGGAGTGATTGCACATGAAAGACCCGGGCCTTAAGTTATTTGTCATGCCATCAAGCACCCATGTGCCAAATTTTGGTCCATTTCAACGTGTTTTGTGATTCGGGCGCTACTAACAAGCTCTAGTTCATCAAAAATGGGTTGCATCTGCCATAACTAAGAGGCCAAGATGCTAGAGTGATTACACATGAAAGACCCAGGCCTAAAGTCATCTGTCATGCCATCATGCACCCATGTGCCAAATTTTGGTCCATTTCAATGTGTTTTGTGATCCGGGCGCTAGTAACAAGCTCTAGTTCATCAAAAACGGGTTGCATCTGCCATAACTAAGAGGCCCAGATGCTGGAGCGATTGCACATGAAAGACCTGGCCTAAAGTCATTTGTCATGCCATCATGCACCCATGTGCCAAATTTTGGTCCATTTCAATGTGTTTTGTGATCCGGTGCTAGTAACAAGCTCTAGTTCATTGAAAATGGGTTGCATCTAGCCATAACTAAGAGGCCAAGATGCTGGAGTGATTGCACATGAAAGACCCGGCCTAAGTCATTTGTCATGCCATCATGTACCCATGTGCCAAATTTTGGTCCATTTCAATGTGTTTTGTGATCCGGGCGCTAGTAACAAGCTCTAGTTCATCGAAAATAGGTTACATCTGCCATAACTAAGAGGCCAAGATGTTGGAGCGATTGCACATGAAATACCTAGGCCTAAAGTCATTTTTCATGCCATCAAGCACCCATGTGCCAAATTTTGGTCCATTTCAACGTGTTTTGTGATCCGAGCGCTAGTAACAAGCTCTAGTTCATTGAAAACGGGTTGCATCTACCATAACTAAGAGGCCAAGATGCTAGAGCGATTGCACATCAAAGACCCGATCCTAAAGTCATTTGCCATGCAATCATGCACCCATGTGCCAATTTTGGTCCATTTCAACGTGTTTTGTGATCCGGCGCTAGTAACAAGCTCTAGTTCATCGAAAATGGGTTGCATCTGCCATAACTAAGAGGCCAAGATGCTGGAGCAATTGCACATGAAAGACCCAGGCCTAAAGTCATTTGTCATGCCATCATGCACCCATGTGCCAAATTTTGGAACATTTCAATGTGTTTTGTGATCCGGGCGCTACTAACAAGCTCTAGTTCATCGAAAATGGGTTGCATCTGCCATAACTAAGAGGCCAAGATGCTGGAGCGATTGCACATGAAAGACCTGGGCCTAAAGTCATTTGTCATGCCATCAAGCACCCATGTGCCAAATTTTGGTCCATTTCAACGTGTTTTGTGATCCAGGCGCTAGTAACAAGCTCTAGTTCATCGAAAATGGGTTGCATCTGCCATAACTAAGAGGCCAAGATGCTGGAGCGATTGCACATGAAAGACTCAGGCCTAAAGTCATTTGCCATGCCATCATGCACCCATGTGCCAAATTTGGGTCCATTTCAACGTGTTTTGTGATCCGGGCGCTAGTAACAAGCTCTAGTTTATTGAAAATGGGTTGCATCTACCATAACTAAGAGGCCAAGATGCTGGAGCAATTGCACATGAAAGACCCAGGCCTAAAGTCATTTGTCATGCCATCATGCACCCATGTGCCAAATTTTGGACCATTTCAACGTGTTTTGTGATCCGGGTGCTACTAACAAGCTCTAGTTCATCGAAAACGGGTTGCATCTGCCATAACTAAGAGGCCAAGATGTTGGAGCGATTGCACATGAAAGACCCAGGCCTAAAGTCATTTGTCATGCCATCAAGCACCGATGTGCCAAATTTTGGTCCATTTCAACGTGTTTTGTGATCCGGGCGCTAGTAACAAGCTCTAGTTCATTGAAAACGAGTTGCATCTACCATAACTAAGAGGCCAAGATGCTGGAGCAGTTGCACATGAAAGACCCGGGCCTAAAGTCATTTTCCATGCTATCATGCACCCATGTGCCAATTTTGGTCCATTTCAACGTGTTTTGTGATTCAGCGCTAGTAACAAGCTCTAGTTCATCAAATACGGGTTGCATCTGCCATAACTAAGAGGCCAAGATGTTGGAGCGATTGCACATGAAAGACCCGGGCCTAAAGTCATTTTTCATGCCATCATGCACCCATGTGCCAAATTTTGGACCATTTCAACATGTTTTGTGATCCGGGCGCTACTAACAAGCTCTAGTTCATCGAAAACGGGTTGCATCTGCCATAACTATGAGGCCAAGATGCTGAAGCGATTGCACATGAAAGACCCTGGCCTAAAGTCATTTGTCATGCCATCAAGCACCCATGTGCCAAATTTTGGTCCATTTCAACATGTTTTGTGATCCAGGCGCTAGTAACAAGCTCTAGTTCATCGAAAACGGGTTGCATCTGCCATAACTAAGAGGCCATGATGCTGGAGCGATTGCACATGAAAGACCCGGGCCTAAAGTCATTTGTCATGCCATTAAGCACTCATGTGCCAAATTTTGGTCCATTTCAACGTGTTTTGTGATCCGGGCGCTAGTAACAAGCTCTAGTTCATCGAAAATGGGTTGCATCTGCCATAACTAAGAGGCCAAGATGCTAGAGCGATTGCACATGAAAGACCCGGGCCTAAAGTCATTTGTCATGCCATCAAGCACCCATGTGCCAAATTTTGGTCCATTTCAACATGTTTTGTGATCTGGGCGCTAGTAACAACCCTAATTCATCGAAAATAGGTTGCATCTGCCATAACTAAGAGGCCAAGATGCTGGAGCAATTGCACATGAAAGTCTCAGGCCTAAAGTCATTTGCCATGCTATCATCTACCCATGTGCCAAATTTGGGTCCATTTCAATGTGTTTTGTGATCCGGGCGCTACTAACAAGCTCTAGTTTATTAAAAATGGGTTGCATCTGCCATAACTGAGAGGCCAAGATGCTAGAGCAATTGCACATGAAAGACCTGGGCCTAAAGTCATTTGTCATGCCATCATGCACCCATGTGCCAAATTTTGGACCATTTCAATGTGTTTTGTGATCCGGGCGCTACTAACAAGCTCTAGTTCATCGAAAACGGGTTGCATCTGCCATAACTAAGAGGCCAAGATGCTGGAGCGATTGCACATGAAAGACCTAGGCCTAAAGTCATTTGTATTGCCATCAAGCACCCATGTGCCAAATTTTGGTCCATTTCAACGTGTTTTGTGATCCGGGCGCTAGTAACAAGCTCTAGTTCATCGAAAACAGGTTGCATCTGCCATAACTAAGAGGCCAAGATGCTGGAGCGATTGCACATGAAAGACCCGGGCCTAAAGTCATTTGTCATGCCATCAAGCACCCATGTGCCAAATTTTGGTCCATTTCAACATGTTTTGTGATCCGGGCGCTAGCAACAAGCTCTAGTTCATCGAAAACGGGTTGCATCTGCCATAACTAAGAGGCCAAGATGCTGGAGCAATTGCACATGAAAGACTCAGGCCTAAATTCATTTGCCATGCTATCATGTACCCATGTGCCAAATTTGGGTCCATTTCAACGTGTTTTGTGATCCAGGCGCTAGTAACAAGCTCTAGTTTATTGAAAATGGGTTGCATCTGCCATACTAAGAGGCCAAGATGCTGGAGCAATTGCACATGAAAGACCCGGGCCTAAAGTCATTTGTCATGCCATCATGCACCCATGTGCGAAATTTTGGACCATTTCAACGTGTTTTGTGATCCGGGCGCTACTAACAAGCTCTAGTTCATCAAAAACGGGTTGCATCTGCCATAACTAAGAGGCCAAGATGCTGGAGTGATTGCACATGAAAGACCTGGGCCTAAAGTCATTTTTTATGCCATCAAGCACCCATGTGCCAAATTTTGGTCCATTTCAATGTGTTTTGTGATCCGGGCACTACTAACAAGCTCTAGTTCATCGAAAATGGGTTGCATGTGCCATAACTAAGAGGCCAAGATGCTAGAGTGATTGCACATGAAAGACCCAGGCCTAAAGTCATCTGTCATGCCATCATGCACCCATGTGCCAAATTTTGGTCCATTTCAATGTGTTTTGTGATCCGGGTGCTATTAACAAGCTCTAGTTCATCAAAAACGGGTTGCATCTGCCATAACTAAGAGGCCAAGATGCTGGAGCGATTGCACATGAAAGACCCAGGCCTAAATTCATTTGTCATGTCATCATGCACCCATGTGCCAAATTTTGGACCATTTCAATGTGTTTTGTGATCTGGGCGCTACTAACAAGCTCTAGTTCATCGAAAACGGGTTGCATCTGCCATAACTAAGAGGCCAAGATGCTGGAGCGATTGCACATGAAAGACTCAGGCCTAAAGTCATCTGTCATGCCATCATGCACCCATGTGCCAAATTTTGGTCCATTTCAATCTGTTTTGTGATCCGGGCGCTACTAACAAGCTCTAGTTCATCGAAAATGGGTTGCATCTGCCATAACTAAGAGGCCAAGATGCTGGAGTGATTGCACATGAAAGACCTGGGCCTAAAGTTATTTGTCATGCCATCAAGCACCCATGTGCCAAATTTTGGTCCATTTCAATGTGTTTTGTGATCCAGGCGCTAGTAACAAGCTCTAGTTCATCGAAAACGGGTTGCATCTACCATAACTAAGAGGCCAAGATGCTGGAGCGATTGCACATGAAAGACTCAGGCCTAAAGTCATTTGCCATGCTATCATGCACCCATGTGCCAAATTTGGGTCCATTTCAACATGTTTTGTGATCCGGGCGCTAGTAACAAGCTCTAGTTTATTGAAAATGGGTTGCATCTGCCATAACTAAGAGGCCAAGATGCTGGAGCAATTGCACATGAAAGACCTAGGCCTAAAGTCATTTGTCATGCCATCATGCACCCATGTGCCAAATTTTGGACTATTTCAATGTGTTTTGTGATCCGGGTGCTACTAACAAGCTCTAGTTCATCGAAAATGGGTTGCATCTGCCATAACTAAGAGGCTAAGATGTTGGAGCGATTGCACATGAAAGACCCGGGCCTAAAGTCATTTGTCATGCCATCAAGCACCCATGTGCCAAATTTTGGTCCATTTCAACATGTTTTGTGATCCGGGCGCTAGTAACAAGCTCTAGTTCATTGAAAACGGGTTGCATCTACCATAACTAAGAGGCCGAGATCCTGGAGCAATTGCACATGAAAGACCCGGGCCTAAAGTCATTTGCCATGCTATCATGCACCCATGTGCCAATTTTGGTCCATTTCAACGTGTTTTGTGATCTAGCGCTAGTAACAAGCTCTAGTTCATCAAATACGGGTTGCATCTGCCATAACTAAGAGGCCAAGATGCTGGAGCGATTGCACATTTAAGACCCGGGCCTAAAGTCATTTGTCATGCCATCATGCACCCATGTGCCAAATTTTGGATCATTTCAACGTGTTTTGTGATCCGGGCGCTACTAACAAGCTCTAGTTCATCGAAAACAGGTTGCATCTGCCATAACTAAGAGGCCAAGATGCTGAAGCGATTGCACATGAAAGACCCAGCCTAAAGTCATTTGTCATGCCATCAAGCACCCATGTGCCAAATTTTGGTCCATTTCAACGTGTTTTATGATCCGGGCGCTAGTAACAAGCTCTAGTTTATCGAAAACGGGCTGCATCTGCCATAACTAAGAGGCCATGATGCTGGAGCGATTGCACATGAAAGACCCGGGCCTAAAGTCATTTGTCATGCCATCAAGCACCCATGTGCCAAATTTTGGTCCATTTCAACGTGTTTTGTGATCCGGGCGCTAGTAACAAGCTCTAGTTCATCGAAAATGGGTTGCATCTGCCATAACTAAGAGGCCAAGATGCTGGAGCGATTGCACATGAAAGACCCGGGCCTAAAGTCATTTGTCATGCCATCAAGCACCCATGTGCCAAATTTTGGTCCATTTCAACGTGTTTTGTGATCCGGGCGCTAGTAACAAGCTCTAGTTCATTGAAAACGGGTTGCATCTGCCATAACTAAGAGGCCAAGATGCTGGAGCAATTGCACATGAAAGACTCAGGCCTAAAGTCATTTGTCATGCTATCATGCACCCATGTGCCAAATTTTGGTCCATTTCAACATGTTTTGTGATCCGGGCGCTAGTAACAAGCTCTAGTTCATTGAAAATGGGTTGCATCTACCATAACTAAGAGGCCAAGATTCTGGAGCGATTGCACATGAAAGTCCCAGGCCTAAAGTCATTTGTCATGCCATCAAGCACCCATGTGCCAAATTTGGTCCATTTCAACGTGTTTTGTGATCCGGGCGCTAGTAACAAGCTCTAGTTCATCGAAAACGGGTTGCATCTGCCATAACTAAGAGGCCAAGATGCTGGAGCGATTGCACATGAAAGACCCAGGCCTAAAGTCATTTGTCATGCCATCAAGCACCCATGTGCCAAATTTTGGTCCATTTCAACGTGTTTTGTGATCCGGGCGCTAGTAACAAGCTCTAGTTCATCAAAAACGGGTTGCATCTGCCATAACTAAGAGGCCAAGATGCTGGAGTGATTGCACATGAAAGACTCAGGCCTAAAGTCATTTGCCATGCTATCATGTACCCATGTGCCAAATTTGGGTCCATTTCAACGTGTTTTGTGATCCGGGCGCTAGTAACAAGCTCTAGTTTATTGAAAATGGGTTGCATCTGCCATAACTAAGAGGCCAAGATGCTGGAGCAATTGCACATGAAAGACCCGGGCCTAAAGTCATTTTTCATGCCATCATGCACCCATGTGCGAAATTTTGGACCATTTCAACGTGTTTTGTGATCCGGGCGCTACTAACAAGCTCTAGTTCATCGAAAACAGGTTGCATCTGCCATAACTAAGAGGCCAAGATGCTGGAGCGATTGCACATGAAAGACCTAGGCCTAAAGTCATTTGTCATGCCATCAAGCACCCATGTGCCAAATTTTGGTCCATTTCAATGTGTTTTGTGATCCGGGCGCTAGTAACAAGCTCTAGTTCATCGAAAACGGGTTGCATCTACCATAACTAAGAGGCCAAGATGCTAGAGCGATTGCACATGAAAGACCTAGGCCTAAAGTCATTTGCCATGCTATCATGCACCCATGTGCCAAATTTGGGTCCATTTCAACATGTTTTGTGATCCGGCGCTAGTAACAAGCTCTAGTTCATCGAAAATGGGTTGCATCTGCCATAACTAAGAGGCCAAGATGCTGGAGCGATTGCACATGAAAGACCTGGGCCTAAAGTCATTTGTCATGCCATCATGCACCCATGTGCCAAATTTTGGACCATTTCAACGTGTTTTGTGATCCGGGCGCTACTAACAAGCTCTAGTTCATCGAAAACGGGTTGCATCTGCCATAACTAAGAGGCCAAGATGCTGGAGCGATTGCACATGAAAGACCCGGCCTAAAGTCATTTGTCATGCCATCAAGCACCCATGTGCCAAATTTTGGTCCATTTCAACGTGTTTTGTGATCCGGGCGCTAGTAACAAGCTCTAGTTCATCGAAACAGGGTTGCATCTGCCATAACTAAGAGGCCAAGATGCTGGAGCGATTGCACATGAAAGACCCAGGCCTAAAGTCATTTGTCATGCCATCATGCACCCATGTGCCAAATTTTGGTCCATTTCAACATGTTTTGTGATCCGGGCGCTAGTAACAAGCTCTAGTTCATCAAAAACGGGTTGCATCTGCCATAACTAAGAGGCCAAGATGCTGGAGCGATTGCACATGAAAGACTCAGGCCTAAAGTCATTTGCCATGCTATCATGCACCCATGTGCCAAATTTGGTCCATTTCAACGTGTTTTGTGATCCGGGCGCTAGTAACAAGCTCTAGTTTATTGAAAATGGGTTGCATCTGCCATAACTAAGAGGCCAAGATGCTAGAGCAATTGCACATGAAAGACCCGGGCCTAAAGTCATTTGTCATGCCATCATGCACCCATGTGCGAAATTTTGGACCATTTCAACGTGTTTTGTGATCCGGGCGCTACTAACAAGCTCTAGTTCATCGAAAATGGGTTGCATCTGCCATAACTAAGAGGCCAAGATGCTGGAGCAATTGCACATGAAAGACCTGAGCCTAAAGTCATTTGTCGTGCCATCAAGCACCCATGTGCCAAATTTTGGTCCATTTCAACGTGTTTTGTGATCCGGGTGCTACTAACAAGCTCTAATTCATCGAAAATAGGTTGCATCTACCATAACTAAGAGGCCAAGATGCTAGAGTGATTGCACATGAAAGACCCAGGCCTAAAGTCATTTGTCATGCCATCATGCACCCATGTGCCAAATTTTGGTCCATTTCAATGTGTTTTGTGATCCGGGCGCTAGTAACAAGCTCTAGTTCATCAAAAATAGGTTGCATCTGCCATAACTAAGAGGCCAAGATGCTGGAGTGATTGCACATGAAAGACTCAGGCCTAAAGTCATTTGCCATGCTATCATGTACCCATGTGCCAAATTTGGGTCCATTTCAACGTGTTTTGTGATCCGGGCGCTAGTAACAAGCTCTAGTTTATTGAAAATGGGTTGCATCTGCCATAACTAAGATGCCAAGATGCTGGAGCAATTGCACATGAAAGACCCGGGCCTAAAGTCATTTTTCATGCCATCATGCACCCATGTGCAAATTTTGGACCATTTCAACGTGTTTTGTGATCCGGGCGCTACTAACAACCTCTAGTTCATCGAAAACAGGTTGCATTTGCCATAACTAAGAGGCCAAGATGCTGGAGCGATTGCACATGAAAGACCTAGGCCAAAGTCATTTTTCATGCCATCAAGCACCCATGTGCCAAATTTTGGTCCATTTCAATGTGTTTTGTGATCCGGGCGCTAGTAACAAGCTCTAGTTCATGAAAACGGGTTGCATCTACCATAACTAAGAGGCCAAGATGCTAGAGTGATTGCACATGAAAGACCTGGGCCTAAAGTCATTTGCCATGCTATCATGCACCCATGTGCCAAATTTGGGTCCATTTCAACATGTTTTGTGATCCGGCGCTAGTAACAAGCTCTAGTTCATCGAAAATGGGTTGCATCTCCCATAACTAAGAGGCCAAGATGCTGGAGCGATTGCACATGAAAGACCTGGGCCTAAAGTCATTTGTCATGCCATCATGCACCCATGTGCCAAATTTTGGACCATTTCAACGTGTTTTGTGATCCGGGCGCTACTAACAAGCTCTAGTTCATCGAAAACGGGTTGCATCTACCATAACTAAGAGGCCAAGATGCTAGAGCGATTGCACATGAAAGACCCGGGCCTAAAGTCATTTGTCATGCCATCAAGCACCCATGTGCCAAATTTTGGTCCATTTCAACGTGTTTTGTGATCCGGGCGCTAGTAACAAGCTCTAGTTCATCGAAACAGGGTTGCATCTGCCATAACTAAGAGGCCAAGATGCTGGAGCAATTGCACATGAAAGACCCAGGCCTAAAGTCATTTGTCATGCCATCAAGCACCCATGTGCCAAATTTTGGTCCATTTCAACATGTTTTGTGATCCGGGCGCTAGTAACAAGCTCTAGTTCATCAAAAACGGGTTGCATCTGCCATAACTAAGAGGCCAAGATGCTAGAGTGATTGCACATGAAAGACTCAGGCCTAAAGTCATTTGCCATGCTATCATGTACCCATGTGCCAAATTTGGGTCCATTTCAACGTGTTTTGTGATCCGGGCGCTAGTAACAAGCTCTAGTTTATTGAAAATGGGTTGCATCTGCCATAACTAAGAGGCCAAGATGCTGGAGCAATTGCACATGAAAGACCCAGGCCTAAAGTCATTTTTCATGCCATCATGCACCCATGTGCGAAATTTTGGACCATTTCAACGTGTTTTGTGATCCGGGCGCTACTAACAAGCTCTAGTTCATCGAAAACGGGTTGCATTTGCCATAACTAAGAGGCCAAGATGCTGGAGCAATTGCACATGAAAGACCCGGGCCTAAAGTCATTTTTCATGCCATCAAGCACCCATGTGCCAAATTTTGGTCCATTTCAACGTGTTTTGTGATCCGGGTGCTACTAACAAGCTCTAGTTCATCGAAAATAGGGTTGCATCTACCATAACTAAGAGGCCAAGATGCTAGAGTGATTGCACATGAAAGACCCAGGCCTAAAGTCATTTGTCATGCCATCATGCACCCATGTGCCAAATTTTGGTCCATTTCAATGTGTTTTGTGATCCGGGCGCTAGTAACAAGCTCTAGTTCATCAAAAACAGGTTGCATCTGCCATAACTAAGAGGCCAAGATGCTGGAGTGATTGCACATGAAAGACTCAGGCCTAAAGTCATTTGCCATGCTATCATGCACCCATGTGCCAAATTTGGGTCCATTTCAACGTGTTTTGTGATCCGGGCGCTAGTAACAAGCTCTAGTTTATTGAAAATGGGTTGCATCTGCCATAACTAAGAGGCCAAGATGCTGGAGCAATTGCACATGAAAGACCCGGGCCTAAAGTCATTTGTCATGCCATCATGCACCCATGTGCAAATTTTGGACCATTTCAACGTGTTTTGTGATCCGGGCGCTACTAACAAGCTCTAGTTCATCGAAAACAGGTTGCATCTGCCATAACTAAGAGGCCAAGATGCTGGAGCGATTGCACATGAAAGACCTAGGCCTAAAGTCATTTTTCATGCCATCAAGCACCCATGTGCCAAATTTTGGTCCATTTCAATGTGTTTTGTGATCCGGGCGCTAGTAACAAGCTCTAGTTCATTGAAAACGGGTTGTATCTACCATAACTAAGAGGCCAAGATGCTAGAGTGATTGCACATGAAAGACCTGGGCCTAAAGTCATTTGCCATGCTATCATGCACCCATGTGCCAAATTTGGGTCCATTTCAACATGTTTTGTGATCCGGCGCTAGTAACAAGCTCTAGTTCATCGAAAATGGGTTGCATCTCCCATAACTAAGAGGCCAAGATGCTGGAGCGATTGCACATGAAAGACCTGGGCCTAAAGTCATTTGTCATGCCATCATGCACCCATGTGCCAAATTTTGGACCATTTCAACGTGTTTTGTGATCCGGGCGCTACTAACAAGCTCTAGTTCATCGAAAACGGGTTGCATCTACCATAACTAAGAGGCCAAGATGCTAGAGCGATTGCACATAAAAGACCCGGGCCTAAAGTCATTTGTCATGCCATCAAGCACCCATGTGCCAAATTTTGGTCCATTTCAACGTGTTTTGTGATCCGGGCGCTACTAACAAGCTCTAGTTCATCGAAAACAGGTTGCATCTGCCATAACTAAGAGGCCAAGATGCTGGAGCAATTGCACATGAAAGACCCAGGCCTAAAGTCATTTGTCATGCCGTCAAGCACCCATGTGCCAAATTTTGGTCCATTTCAACATGTTTTGTGATCCGGGCGCTAGTAACAAGCTCTAGTTCATCAAAAACGGGTTGCATCTGCCATAACTAAGAGACCAAGATGCTAGAGTGATTGCACATGAAAGACTCAGGCCTAAAGTCATTTGCCATGCTATCATGTACCCATGTGCCAAATTTGGGTCCATTTCAACGTGTTTTGTGATCCGGGCGCTAGTAACAAGCTCTAGTTTATTGAAAATGGGTTGCATCTGCCATAACTAAGAGGCCAAGATGCTAGAGCAATTGCACATGAAAGACCCGGGCCTAAAGTCATTTTTCATGCCATCATGCACCCATGTGCGAAATTTTGGACCATTTCAACGTGTTTTGTGATCCGGGCGCTACTAACAAGCTCTAGTTCATCGAAAATGGGTTGCATTTGCCATAACTAAGAGGCCAAGATGCTGGAGCAATTGCACATGAAAGACCCGAGCCTAAAGTCATTTGTCGTGCCATCAAGCACCCATGTGCCAAATTTTGGTCCATTTCAACGTGTTTTGTGATCCGGGTGCTACTAACAAGCTCTAATTCATCGAAAATAGGTTGCATCTACCATAACTAAGAGGCCAAGATGCTAGAGTGATTGCACATGAAAGACCCAGGCCTAAAGTCATTTGTCATGCCATCATGCACCCATGTGCCAAATTTTGGTCCATTTCAATGTGTTTTGTGATCCGGGCGCTAGTAACAAGCTCTAGTTCATCAAAAACAGGTTGCATCTGCCATAACTAAGAGGCCCAGATGCTGGAGTGATTGCACATGAAAGACCTGGGCCTAAAGTCATTTTTCATGCCATCATGCACCCATATGCCAAACTTTGGTCAATTTCAATGTGTTTTGTGATCCCAATGCTAGTAATAAGCTCTAGTTCATTGAAAATGGGTTGCATCAGCCATAACTAAGAGGCCAAGATGCTGGCGTGATGCACATGAAAGTACCGGGCCTAATGTCATTTGCCATGCCATCATGTACCCATGTGCC
>QXEO01001904.1:0-11932 GCA_007115705.1 Dactylis glomerata | reverse complement strand
TTTCCTTGTCCTTGATATGCTGTTGCTGTCTTATTTTTTGCTCGGGGCAAGACATAAAAGCCCATAGATTTATTTGGACCTTGAACTTGCTGAGCCCATGAAAGTTACTTATAAATAAAGCACGTTGGCTAGGGAAAAAACCCTAACTCCTTCATTACCAACTTCCCCCGCCGCATCGTCTTCGTCTCCTGCATCTCATCTAGGGTTTCCTCACCAAGCACTTTCCTCCATGGCGGATGCTGGTGGTGCGCACCTGAACACCGGCGCGCAGATGGAGAAACGGGGTCACGGCCGCCCTCGCGGGAGTAAGAACAAATCAAAAGACCCCTCTATGGTGGCCTCGTCGTCCATATCCATGAAACGCGCCCTGGCCGCCCTGTGGGGAGTAAGAACAAGCCCAAGGTATCAGTGCTGCTCAGGTCCTGCGCTGCTTCACATAATGCTTCTCCTCCTCCTCCTCCCAAGATTTACTCCTTCTTCTGCATCGCTGAGGCTCAATGCCGTGAGATTCAGCGGGTGCCGCTAAAATTTACCAAGTTCATGGATGGGTAGGAGCTTCGTGAAGCAATTCTTCGCGAACATTCTGGAGGAACTTCCTATGAAGTGGAGGTATGGTATGATGGATGCGGCGAGATGACTTCAGGGTGTCTGGTCCTAGTTTGTGGAAGATCATGACCTCCACCAAGGGTTTTTCATGATCTTCGATTACCACTGCGGTACATCAAAGTTTGATTTGAAGATCTATGACGATACTCAGTGCCAGAAGGAGTACGGGGCTGAAGTACACTTTTAGTAGATGCTCCTTTGATGTAATTTTTTGTTCTAGTTCTCTTCGCGTGTTTCATGTAATAAGTACTTGTGATGAATTTATTTTCTGCCACCTTGTTTATCTTAATAGACCATGGGAACTAATCAGTGTTTCGAGGTATTTTGATTACCATCGAGTTGCCTTGAACTGTTTGTCGAATATCGGGTTGTGAACAACCTTGTTAGAATTCTCGAGTAATCATGAATACCGGATGTCGATAATTTCTTACTTTCTTTCATACGACTTGAGGGTCGGAGCCCCGAGTGGAAAATAGAAACATGCTATACATATTGTTGAGTTGACCCAAAGAACCTGACCTGTGTGATGAGGACATCCCATCTATTGATACAAACCGCTGCACCTACAGCGGAACACATACAAGGACCCATAACTCGAGCTCGTGACAAGCAACTTAACTATCAGGTACTTTCGTTTCTTGGAACTCTTTCTCACATACATGAGAATATGATGCTGCCTAATCAGATATGTTTGTTACTCTTAGGAATGATGGACCTAGCATGGATGAGGGACAAGCATTGGAGCATGATCGTGCATGGAGATGGCAGCAAGCGTTTGAGGATTGAAGAAGACGCCACGAGTGGAGATTTCAGAACTTTGAAGCCACCATAATGAAGGATGAAGACTTGGACGAAATATACAAAGAGCTACTTCATAATTTCGTCCATAGATACATATGGTGCTGCGTCACTTCTATTTTTGGGCCAGGCCCATGTAATTTTCGCAGCAAATAAGACAGCCACTTTTGAGTCCGAATTTGAGGAGAAAAGGCCTGTTAGGGATCCGTTCGACCACCCAACCCATGGCTGGTCGCACCCCTACTTTTCCTCCTCAAATACCCCCCGTAGCCGTCATTAGAACTCGGATTTTGTTTAGACTAAAGTTAGCTATTGCTGGAACTACGAGCTCGACTTTTGAGGCCAATCGCCCAGAAGAAGACCGCCTATTCGGAATCCCACCTTTTGAATAAAGCATACATCTTTCATCCACAATATCTTGATTGCAGTATTAGTTCTTACTTGTTCTCGATTTCAGGTAGGAATTAAGACCCTCGCTGGTACGGCTGATCGTGCATCCGCAAGATCAGTAACTCCCGGAGATTGTCCTAGCGATTGCATTGGCGCACGAGCTTCGCACGTGTAGTCGGATCGTCAAGCACGAACTCCACCCACCAAATCGACATATCAAGATCTCATCGAAAGATCGGCCACCTTTGCCCTATCAAGTGGTATCAGATTTCAGGTTGCTCGGTGAGATTTACTGTTTTCGTAGTTTAGATTGCATCTGTTCATACCTATAACCACGAAAAAGCCAAAAATACAGTTAGGGTTTAGATCATCTCGTCCCATAAACCATCCGAGCCTTTGCATTGTCTTTTCAGTTTGCATCGTTGAATTTGTGTCTGCATCCGCGTGTCGAGTTGCTGGTCTTAGTGTCTGTTCCTTTAGAGTTTCGAGTTCGAATCACCATAGTCCCGCCGCCGCCGCACGCTTGCCACGCTCCACCATATCCTTCCACCACCACGCCAGATACTTCCGCCACCGCCTTCACATAAGTTTTTGTTCGTTCTTCCCAATTTCATCCGTGCCTTTTTCAGAGTCCGTGAGTTAGGTTTCGGTCGCCAGTCAAGAGGAAGAAGAAGAGCAAAAGTCAACTCCGCATCCAAGTCGGGTTGACCCGTTCCTACTAGTCCATTCCGAATTCAGTCCGAATTGGACAGTTTCGTCAGTTTTTGACGGTTTTCGACAGCAAACTTCAACTGGCCATAACTTTTGCATACGAACTCCGTTTTCGACGTGCGACCACTCAAAATGCTCGCAGCAAAAGATCTATGTGACCACAATCGTTGTGCGACACTCAGAACTCCCAAAAAAGGCCGGGAAGGTAGAGTTTTTGCCCTCTGAAGTTTCAGACCGAAATTCCTGCAGATTTCACTTATATCTTGCTTTGGGCTGTTTCTTTCTGCTTGTGTGCCACGCCGTGACTTTCTTAGTGTTCTCGGCTCGCGTCTCTAGCTCGGTATAGCCTAGGACCAGCACAGTACCGTGGTTGAGCATTCTTTCAACATTGCATTGCTGTTTTGATATTTGCTGTGTTTTGCTACCATATAAGCCTTCCTACAGCTCCACATATTTCTGCACGTGCTTTGTATCGACACCTGGTAATCGCTTTGTGCAATTTTGGGAGTCGCTGATCCTTGCTGGTTGCATATCACCTTCCTCCTGTTTGGTAAGAACTTGTAAGAGCTTTGTATACCGCTTGACGGATTACGCGTGATTCCACCATATTCCGTAGTCGTAGGTATATATATTTGTGCTTGCTTCTACGCTAACCATGACAGGAACCACGAAGGATGATGTTGATCCAGCGAAGATGACTAATGCAGAGTTGCATGCCCACTTCACTCGGCTGTTGGTGGGGCGTGCACAAGACGTGGACACACGCTTGGGTGATGTTGATTCCAAGCTTTCTGATGCGATGGACAAGATGGCTGGTCTTGAGGCATCCTTCAACACCAAGCTCGACGCCCGGTTCCAGGAAGTCCTGGCCCGTTTACCACCACTGCCACAGCCGGGCATCCCTGTACCACGTGCTCGCCGCGTTCCTCTCATACCGCCATCTGCGGGTACCGTTACAGCCGCGGCAGCTGCTGCGGCCGCTACGGAGGCGGCCACCCAGGATGGATATGCTGCTGACGGGGGGAAAACGAGTTCGAAGATGAAAACGAGCTCGATGAGGACGAGGTCCAACAACCTGCACCTGGCCGTCCGCGGCAATACAACCGCAACGCTCGTCCACCTCCGCGTCCGGTACGTGATGATGACCATGTGGCTAAGCTAAAATTAAATATTCCGCCATTTGAGGGTAGATATAATCCTGATGCATATCTCACTTGGGAGTTAGAAGTAGAGCAACGTTTTGCATGTTTACGCTACCCTGAGCATTTGCGTGTTAGTGCTGCTACCTGTGAATTTACAGATTTTGCTTCTATCTGGTGGTCTGAATATTGTCGAGTCAATCATGCTAATATTCCTGCTACTTGGCTTGGTCTAAAACATGCCATGCGTACTCGTTTTGTACCTCCACATTATCAACGGGACTTGCTTAAAAAATTAACTCGTTTAGAACAAGGCAAAAATTCTGTACAAGAGTATTATCAAGAGTTACAAACAGGCATGATTCGTTGTGGTATTGTAGAGGATAATGAAGCTATGCTTGCACGTTTCTTTGGTGGTTTAAATAAGGAGATTCAGCATATTTTAGACTAAGGAGTACAACACTATTACTCGTTTATTTCACCTTGCTTGCAAAGCTGAACTTGAAGTGCAGGATCGTCAACCATCATGGAGAAGAGCTAATAATTCTGCAGGTCGTACTCCTTCCTGGTCTGCGCGCCAATCAGCTCCACCTTCTCGTGGGGATGCACCAGGTCCTTCCACCTCCAGGTTCACCACGCCGACGTCAAGAACGCCACCTGCTCCTGCTCCATCACCATCTGCTGGTCCGACACGGAGTTCTTCTTCCATGGCCTCCACGGGGAAGACTCGCGACATTCAATGTCGCAAATGTTTTGGGTTTGGTCACATCGAAAAAGAATGCAGAACCAAACGTGTGATGGTGGTGCTTGAAGATGGCGAATATGACTCTGCGAGTGATTTTGATGATGATACATTGGCACTTATTGCTGCACGTGATGGTGCCAATTCTGATTCTGACAAGGAGATGGAGGTAATGGGAGCTGAAACTGCTGATCAATATAAGAGTTTAGTTGCACACGTGTCTTGAGTGTGCAATTGAGCAAAGCTGAGCATGATCAACGCCACAACTTGTTTCAAACAAGAGGTGTTGTTAAGGAGAGAGCTATCCGGATCATCATTGATGGAGGGAGTTGTAACAATCTGGCTAGTATTGACATGGTGGAGAAGCTTGCTCTGCCCACACGACAACGACCTCATCCATATTACATTCAATGGTTTGAGAGCTCCCGTAAGCTCAAGGTAACAAGAACTGCACGCGTGCATTTTACTATTGGTACTTATTCAGATTTTGTTGATTGTGATGTTGTACCTATGCAAGCTTGTTCTTTGTTACTTGGTAGACCATGGCAATTTGATAGAGAATCTGTACATAATGGTAAAACAAATCAGTATTCTCTTACACATGCTGGCAAGAAAATTGGACTTAAACCCATGACTCCGGAACAAATTTTGAAAGATGATCTTGCTAGAGCTAGTAGATTAAAAAACGAGGACAAACATAAGAGTGAGAATCAGATTATTGCTGCAGATTTTGTACCCCTAAGCATTCTTCTAAATCTGATTCTAACCATGCTACTGAAATTCGTTTGAAGAATCCTTGTTTACTTGCTAGCAAATCTGATCTTGCTGAAATTGATGTCAATATTACTCCATGTTATGCCATTGTTTGCAAAGAAGTTCTGTTTTCATTTGAGGATATGCCTCCTTCTTTGCCACCTGCGGTTGCTAACCTTTTGCAGGAATACATGGATGTTTTTCCACAAGATGTTCCACCTGGACTCCACCTATTCGTGGGATAGAACACCAAATTGATTTGATTCCAGGAGCCTCGCTGCCCAACCGTGCGCCATATCGCACCAATCCTGAAGAAACAAAAGAGATCCAACGACAAATCCAGAGTTTATTGGACAAAGGTTATATTCGTGAGTCTCTTAGTCCATGCGCTGTTCCTATTATTTTAGTACCTAAGAAAGATGGTTCTTCGCGCATGTGTACTGATTGTCGAGCTATTAATAATATTACCATTCGATATCGTCACCCTATCCTCGTTTGGATGACATGCTAGATGAGTTGAGTGGTTCTATTATGTTCTCTAAAGTTGATTTGCGTAGTGGTTACCACCAAATTCGTATGCAATTAGGAGATGAATGGAAAACAGCTTTTAAAACTAAGTTCGGTTTATATGAGTGGTTAGTAATGCCGTTTGGTTTAACTAATGCACCTAGTACCTTTATGAGACTGATGAACGAAGTTTTACGTGCTTTTATTGGTCGTTTTGTGGTGGTATATTTTGATGACATTCTCATATATAGCAAATCTTTAGAGGACCATTTGGATCATTTACATGCTGTTTTCAATGCTTTACGTGATGCACGTCTGTATGGTAATCTTGAGAAGTGCACCTTTTGCACAAACAGAGTTGCTTTTCTTGGTTATGTTGTTACAGAACAGGGAATTGAAGTTGATCCAGCCAAGATTGAAGCTATTGAGAATTGGCCGCAGCCCAAGACGGTCACACAAGTGAAGTTTTCTGGTCTTGCTGGGTTTTATAGGCGCTTTGTCAAAGATTTTGGTTCTATTGCTGCGCCATTGAATGAGCTCACAAAGAAGGATGTGCCCTTTGTTTGGGGCGATGCACAACAAGAGGCCTTCATGATACTGAAAGATAAGTTAACACATGCTCCATTACTCCAACTTCCTGATTTTAATAAGACATTTGAACTTGAATGTGATGCTAGTGGAATTGGTTTGGGAGGTGTGTTATTACAAGAGGGCAAACCAACTGTAGCATATTTTAGTGAAAAATTGAGTGGGCCTAGTCTGAACTATTCTACTTATGATAAAGAATTATATGCGCTGGTTCGGACATTAGAAACTTGGCAACATTATTTATGGCCTAAAGAATTTGTTATACATTCTGATCATGAATCTTTGAAGCATATTCGTAGTCAAGCAAAACTGAATCGTCGCCATGCAAAGTGGGTTGAATTTATTGAATCTTTTCCTTATGTTATCAAACACAAAAAGGGTAAAGAATATTATTGCTGATGCTTTGTCGCGCCGTTATACTATGTTATCTCAGCTTGACTTCAAAATTTTTGGGTTGGAAACTATAAAGGAACAATACTTGCATGATGCTGAATTTAAAGATGTGTTGCAAAATTGTAGATGGTAGAACATGGAACAAATTCTCCTTACTGATGGATTTGTGTTCCGTGCTAACAAACTATGCATCCCAGATGGTTCCGTTCGTCTTTTGTTGTTATAGGAGGCGCATGGAGGAGGATTAATGGGACACTTTGGTGTCAAGAAGACGGAGGATGTTCTTGCTGCACACTTCTTTTGGCCACGCATGCGGCGAGATGTTGAGAGATTCGTGGCACGCTGCACTACTTGTCAAAAAGCTAAGTCCGCCTTAATCCACATGGTTTATATATGCCTCTTCCTGTTCCTAGTGTTCCTTGGGAGGATATTTCGATGGACTTTGTTTTGGGATTACCTCGTACACAGAAGGGGAGGGATAGTATTTTTGTTGTTGTGGATCGGTTTTCTAAGATGGCACACTTTATTCCTTGTCACAAGACCGATGATGCTGCGCACATTGCTGAATTGTTTTTTCGTGATATCGTTCGTTTGCATGGTGTGCCAAATACTATTGTTTCTGACCATGATACTAAATTTCTTAGCCACTTTTGGAGATGTTTATGGGCTAAGTTGGGGACTAAATTGCTGTTTAGTACTACATGTCATCCCCAAACTGATGGACAAACTGAAGTAGTTAATAGAACTTTATCTACCATGTTGCGGGCTGTTTTAAAGAAGAACTTAAAATTGTGGGAAGAGTGTTTGCCTCATATTGAATTTGCTTATAATCGTTCGCTGCATTCTACCACAAAGATGAGCCCTTTTCAGATTGTCTATGGTTTTGTTCCACGTGCACCTATTGATTTGTTGCCTTTACCATCTTCAGTGCAAAATAATTTCGATGCTACACACGTGCTGAATTGATTTTAAAATTGCATGCAACTACTAAAGACAACATAGAACGCATGAATGTTAAGTATAAAGTTGCTGGG
Organism: Dactylis glomerata; assembly: GCA_007115705.1. Taxonomy (NCBI): domain Eukaryota; kingdom Viridiplantae; phylum Streptophyta; class Magnoliopsida; order Poales; family Poaceae; genus Dactylis; species Dactylis glomerata. Next base: position 4,271 of record QXEO01001904.1, on the reverse strand, counting down.
GATAGGGACGAAAGCATGTTGTGTTTGAGGTTGGTGATCTTGTTTGGTTGCATTTGCGCAAAGATCGTTTTCCTGATTTGCGCAAGTCTAAGTTAATGCCACGTGCTGATGGTCCTTTTAAGGTGATGAGAAAATCAATGATAATGCATATAAACTTGAGCTTCCTGCAGATTTTGGTACGGTAAGTCCTACATTTAACATTGCAGATTTAAAACCTTACTTGGTGAAGAAGATGAGGTTGCGTCGAGGACGACTTCAATTCAAGAAGGGGAGCATGATGAGGACATCCCATCTATTGATACAACCGCTGCACCTACAGCGGAACACATACAAGGACCCATCACTCGAGCTCGTGCCAAGCAACTTAACTATCAGGTACTTTCGTTTCTTGGAACTCTTTCTCACATACATGAGAATATGATGCTGCTAAATCAGATATGTTTGTTACTCTTAGGAATGATGGACCTAGCATGGATGAGAGGGACAAGCATTGGAGCATGATCGTGCATGGAGATGGCAGCAAGCGTTTGAGGATTGAAGAAGATGCCACGAGTGGAGATTTCAGAACTTTGAAGCCACCATAATGAAGGATGAAGACTTGGACGAAATATACAAAGAGCTACTTCATAATTCGTCCATAGATACATATGGTGCTGCGTCACTTTATTTTTGGGCCAGGCCCATGTAATTTTCGCAGCAAATAAGACAGCCACTTTTAGGAGTCCGAATTTGAGGAGAAAAGGCCTGTTAGGGATCCGTTCGACCACCAACCCATGGCTGGTCGCACCCCTACTTTTCCTCCTCAAATACCCCCCGTAGCCGTCATTAGAACTCGGATTTTGTTTAGACTAAAGTTAGCCATTGCTGCAACTACGAGCTCGACTTTTGAGGCCAATCGCCCAGAAGAAGACCGCCTATTCGGAATCCCACCTTTTGAATAAAGCATACATCTTTCATCCAATATCTTGATTGCAGTATTAGTTCTTACTTGTTCTCGATTTCAGGTAGGAATTAAGACCCTCGCTGGTCAGGCTGATCGTGCATCCGCAAGATCAGTAACTCCCGGAGATTGTCCTAGCGATTGCATTGGCGCACGAGCTTCGCACGTGTAGTCGGATCGTCAAGCACGAACTCCATCCACCAAATCGACATATCAAGATCTCATCGAAAGATCGGCCACCTTTGCCCTATCAAGTGGTATCAGATTTCAGGTTGCTCGGTGAGATTTACTGTTTTCGTAGTTTAGATTGCATCTGTGTTCATACCTATAAACCACGAAAAAGCCAAAAATACAGTTAGGGTTTAGATCATCTCGTCCCATAAACCATCCGAGCCTTTGCATTGTCTTTTCAGTTTGCATCGTTGAATTTGTGTCTGCATCCGCGTGTCGAGTTGCTGGTCTTAGTGTCTGTTCCTTTAGAGTTTCGAGTTCGAATCACCATAGTCCCGCCGCCGCCGCCACCTTGCATCCACACCCCATACTTCCCCACCACGCCATACTTCCGCCACCGCCTTCACATAAGTTTTGTTCGTTTTCTCCCAATTTCATCCGTGCCTTTTTCAGAGTCCGTGAGTTAGGTTTCGGTCGCCAGTCAAGAGGAAGAAGAAGAGCAAAAGTCAACTCCGCATCCAAGTCGGGTTGACCCGTTCCTACTAGTCCATTCCGAATTCAGTCCGAATTGGACAGTTTCGTCAGTTTTTGACGGTTTTCGACAGCAAACTTCAACTGGCCATAACTTTTGCATACGAACTCCGTTTTCGACGTGCGACCACTCAAAATGCTCGCAGCGAAAAGATCTATGTGACCACAACGACTGCGACACTCAGAACTCCCAAAAAAGGCCGGGAAGGTAGAGTTTTTGCCCTCTGAAGTTTCAGACCCGATTCCTGCAGATTTCACTTATATCTTGCTTTGGGACTGTTTCTTTCTGCTTGTGTGCCACGCCGTGACTTTCTTAGTGTTCTCGGCTCGCGTCTCTAGCTCGGTATAGCCTAGGACCAGCACAGTACCGTGGTTGAGCATTCTTTCAACATTGCATTGCTGTTTTGATACTTGCTGTGTTTTTGCTACCATATAAGCCTTCCTACAGCTCCACATATTTCTGCACGTGCTTTGTATCGACACCTGGTAATCGCTTTGTGCAATTTTGGGAGTCGCTGATCCTTGCTGGTTGCATATCACCTTCCTCCTGTTTGGTAAGAACTTGTAAGAGCTTTGTATACCGCTTGACGGATTACGCGTGATTCCACCATATTCCGTAGTGTAGGTATATATATTTGTGCTTGCTTCTACGCTAACCATGACAGGAACCACGAAGGATGATGTTGATCCAGAGAAGATGACTAATGCAGAGTTGCATGCCCACTTCACTCGGCTGTTGGTGGGGCGTGCACAAGATGTGGACACACGCTTGGGTGATGTTGATTCCAAGCTTTCTGATGCGATGGACAAGATGGCTGGTCTTGAGGCATCCTTCAACACCAAGCTCGACGCCCGGTTCCAGGAAGTCCTGGCCCGTTTACCACCACTGCCACAGCCGGGCATCCCTGTACCACGTGCTCGCCGCGTTCCTCTCATACCGCCATCTGCGGGTACCGTTACAGCCCGGCAGCTGCTGCGGCCGCTACGGAGGCGGCCACCCAGGATGGATATGCTGCTGACGAGGGGGAAAACGAGTTCGAAGATGAAAACGAGCTCGGAGGACGAGGTCCAACAACCTGCACCTGGCCGTCCGCGGCAATACAACCGCAACGCTCGTCCACCTCCGCGTCCGGTACGTGATGATGACCATGTGGCTAAGCTAAAATTAAATATTCCGCCATTTGAGGGTAGATATAATCCTGATGCATATCTCACTTGGGAGTTAGAAGTAGAGCAACGTTTTGCATGTTTACGCTACCCTGAGCATTTGCGTGTTAGTGCTGCTACATGTGAATTTACAGATTTTGCTTCTATCTGGTGGTCTGAACATTGTCGAGTCAATCATGCTAATCTTCCTGCTACTTGGCTTGGTCTAAAACATGCCATGCGTACTCGTTTTGTACCTCCACATTATCACGGGACTTGCTTAAAAAATTAACTCGTTTAGAACAAGGCAAAAATTCTGTACAAGAGTATTATCAAGAGTTACAAACAGGCATGATTCGTTGTGGTATTGTAGAGGATAATGAAGCTATGCTTGCACGTTTCTTTGGTGGTTTAAATAAGGAGATTCAGCATATTTTAGACTATAAGGAGTACAATATTACTCGTTTATTTCACCTTGCTTGCAAAGCTGAACTTGAAGTGCAGGATCGTCAACCATCATGGAGAAGAGCTAATAATTCTGCAGGTCGTACTCCTTCTGGTCTGCGCGCCAATCAGCTCCACCTTCTCGTGGGGATGCACCAGGTCCTTCCACCTCCAGGTTACCACGCCGACGTCAAGAAGCCACCTGCTCCTGCTCCATCACCATCTGCTGGTCCGACACGGAGTTCTTCTTCCATGGCCTCCACGGGGAAGACTCGCGACATTCAATGTCGCAAATGTTTTGGGTTTGGTCACATCGAAAAGATGCAGAACCAAACGTGTGATGGTGGTGCTTGAAGATGGCGAATATGACTCTGCGAGTGATTTTGATGATGATACATTGGCACTTATTGCTGCACATGATGGTGCCAATTCTGATTCTGACAAGGAGATGGAGGTAATGGGAGCTGAAACTGCTGATCAATATAAGAGTTTAGTTGCACCGTGTCTTGAGTGTGCAATTGAGCAAAGAGCATGATCAACGCCACAACTTGTTTCAAACAAGAGGCGTTGTTAAGGAGAGAGCTATCCGGATCATCATTGATGGAGGGAGTTGTAACAATCTGGCTAGTATTGACATGGTGGAGAAGCTTGCTCTACCCACACGACCGACCTCATCCATATTACATTCAATGGTTTGAGAGCTCCCGTAAGCTCAAGGTAACAAGAACTGCACGCGTGCATTTTACTATTGGTACTTATTCAGATTTTGTTGATTGTGATGTTGTACCTATGCAAGCTTGTTCTTTGTTACTTGGTAGACCATGGCAATTTGATAGAGAATCTGTACATAATGGTAAAACAAATCAGTATTCTCTTACACATGCTGGCAAGAAAATTGGACTTAAACCCATGACTCCGGAACAAATTTTGAAAGATGATCTTGCTAGAGCTAGTAGATTAAAAAATGAGGACAAACATAAGAGTGAGAATCAGATTATTGCTGCAGATTTTGTACCCCTAAGCATTCTTCTAAATCTGA
>QXEO01001903.1:0-492565 GCA_007115705.1 Dactylis glomerata | reverse complement strand
TCTTGTACACATAGTTAAAGTTAACATAATTTAATTTTGACTAAATCTAGAATGCAAGGTAATTTAGAACGGAGGGAGTACGTACCCACCGAGGTCGATCTGAAGGGGCCAGTCAAGTTCATTGAAAGTTCAGGCTCAGTCGACAGCATTGATCTGGACTGGTGTGACATGTTGCATTGCATGATTATGCTTGTTGCAGGAGGGGATCGAGGCTCTGTTCATGTGACCGGTAGCTGGATCACCATAACAACAACCGCAACATGACATATAGCAAAAGATCGGCTGATAGGCCCGACACTAGTTCCTGTTAGACTCGTGGTAAAGGGAACAGTTCATCCATCTCCGCTCGAGCGACCGCCCGACGCTGACTTCCAAATCCCAACACGAGATGGCCACAGCTCAACAACGACCATTTTCGCAAAAAAAAACCTCAACATCGACCATGCTGAATCCGCCTTTCGTTTTTCTGCTATGTAGAGATGCTGACTCTACAGGTGAACGGATCGTATGGGCACCTAGAGGGGGGGTGAATAGGTGCTACTCAAATTTTAGTTCTTTTTCAATTTAGGCTTGACACAAAGGTAAATTCTCTAGATATGCAACTAAGGTGAATTTACCTATATGTCAACTAGCAAGCTAAACAAGATACAATAAGTAAAGGCAATAAAGGATAGAGGTAACCGAGAGTGGAGCACACGGAGACACGGATGTAATTCCCGTAGTTCCTTCCTTTTTAGGGGAAGTACGTCTACGTTGGAGGGGTGTGGTTGCCACAAAGGCCTAACCAACGCCACAAAGGCTCACCCTATTCTCCGGTGCAAGCTTCCGCCACAAAGGCCTAGCTCACTTTCCACTAAGGGATTCCTCAAGGCGGAACCGGCCTTTACAATCTTGGGGCACGCATCCACAACCGAATTGGAGGCTCCCAAGCACAACACAATGCTGTCAAACAACAAGTAGCAATATATCAAATACACAAACAAGGTCTTGGGACACAAGGGAACCCAAGACACAAGGGCCCTCAAGCAAATGAGAGGGGAAATCAAATCGCTTCGGTGAGGATGTAGATGATGGTCTTCTCCTTCGATTCTCCAAAGATCAAGAGCTTTGGTGGGTTGAGGGAGGAGATCTAGTTGATTTGAGAGCTCAACAATGGTGGTCTTCTTCTATTTTCACGAGCTGCTGGTTGGAGAAGAAGGTGGGGGTATTTATACCCCCCAAAATATCTGACCGTTGCCAGCCAGGAAGTCCGGCTATAGCCGGAGTTAAGTCCGGCTAAAGCCGGCCTCACACCCGCTATAGCCGGCCTGAAATATCCGGCCCAGCCGGAAATAGCCGGACAAATAGCCGGTTGAGTCCAGAGGCGCAGGACCCCTTCCGAAATCGGGCAGTCCGGCTATAGCCGGTCTGGGGACCGGCTAAAGCCGGCCTAACTGACCCAACTTCATTTGAAACTTCTCCCAGAGCATATTTTCACCATTTCCTCAATAATTTCCTTTGGGCAATATTAAATATCAAGTATAATATAGGAAACCCAATATCTTGTGCAAGAACATAATTAAATCCTGCAAAGCATAATCACACATTAATAGATAATGTATTGTTAACAAACGCCAAAATCAATTAGGCGGGAAATGCTCTTTCAATCTCCCCCTTTTTGGTGTTTGATGACAATACATAATTTTGCATGTTTCAAACTATATAAAATATAGACGGAGCTCCCCCTTGCTATGTGACTTATTTTAAATTTGTATTTGAATACAAAGACACATCAACAATAAGAACTCCCCCTAGATTTTATAATGTGAACCATATATGCACAAGATATATATCATAATTCAATAGCACATAATCAACAAACATATAATATGACAAGATATAGCAAGTAGGATTAATAACGATAAACATAAGTTCTACTACACAATAAGCATATAGTTCAACACATAGTAGATAACGATAAGTTCAACCATGGGACACAAGCGAGCAAGCACACGACATAAGGGCTTGTGACCCAACCAAATCCAAATGGAAAACCAAATCCAAATGGAAACACATGCAAATGGGACTTTCTCCCCCTTTGGCATCAAGACGCCAAAAAGGGAGACCACAACACCAGATCACTCATCAACATCATCAAAGTCCTCATCATCCTCATCATCTTCTTGGTCATCGTCTTCTTCCTCTTCATCATCATCTCCATCTTCTTCCTCATCTTCTTCATCAACGGCTTCCTTGCCCTTGGAGGTGACTTCGGCTAACTCCTTCCAATCAAAGGTTGATCCTTCATTCCACTTGCCAAAAGAAAAAGTGTCCTCGGATTGATCTTGCTCTTGGGACTCTTCTTCATGGCTAGCACCTTTGCCCTTCTCCACAGCCCTCAAACGAGCATCCAAATCCCTTTGCTTCTTGTGGATGTGCTTGCGGTCCACATAGTCCTTGTATTGAGTTTGACGCACATCATTGTTCATGCAAAACAAGGCTCTTTGCCACCACTTGAGCTTCTTCATCTCTTGGCCCAATCCACCACTTGGTGGATCCGCATTCTTCCTCCTAGAACCAGTAGCATAGATATTGCCACCCAACACATCACTCGAAGAGGGATAAGCACTTGAGGTGCTAGACACCAAATGAGCGGTCTTCTTGTAGAGCTTGTTGGGCTTGTGCACTTCCAACTCTTCATCAAGCAAAGCTTCCTCAATCTCAAAGTCTCCTTCAATGCCTCTGTCAATGATGAGCCTCATGATGAATGGAGCATAAGGAGGGATCTTCCTATCAAGCATAGCAATCTTCATCTCCATGAAGATGAAGTACATCACATCGAGCTCCATCCCTTCACAATCTCTTCCGGCCTTGAAGACAAGACGGGCATGGTGGAGCAAATGCACAAGACCACCTCTGATAGAATCATTGTTGCCCCCACTTGGAGCAATGTTGGCACGGAATATCCGAAGCAAAATATCATAGAGGGGAAGGAGATTTGCAGTCTCTCCCGCTTTGCCCCCTAGACCATACAAACACTGGATCTTCCCTTTGTTGTACTCAGTGGTGTCAAGATGCAAGCGGGCACCTCTAGGTCGATGAATGCCATCAAACCTATAGCCCAAAAGCTTCCCAAAGCGAGACATGGTCGAGTACTTCCTCACTTCACCTGACATCCAGGTGAAACCAACCTCATCCCGAGTATCAAACTCCAAAGTGGCAAAGAACTGCTGAATCAGATGAGGATTGTAGTCTTGCTTGAAGACCATCAACTTGTGCAAACCCAACTTCTCGGTGACCCAAAGAGCATCGGCAAAGTACTCATCCCTGGACAGCGATGCAATGTTGGTGACCTTCATGGGGCAAACCTTTGTGCTCATGGTCGCATAAATCTGCTCAAATATCCGCCGATGCTCTGACCGGTAGAAGGACCCACTGTCAATGTCCCTAGGCATGGTGTAGAATTTCTGCTCACGGAACTCCCGGTACTCTTGCTTGGACAGCTTCTTGAGATCACTAATGTTGGCAAACAGAGATTTCTTCTTCCGTTCTTCCAACCGCTTCTTCTTCATAGCAGCTGTCATACGAGCATCTTGATGCTCTTGACGGCGGGCAAGCGAGGGATCAACATATCGTGACCGCTTGGGTCGAGAACCACCTGCACACAGCACATAGGTAGAAAGCATATAGGATAAGCATGCATGCCAGAAGAACAATTACAATAGCCCAGAACGAAAGCATGGAGCAAAGTGGTGATCTACACCGGCTATTTCCGGCCTGGCACCGGCTTTAGCCGGTCTGACCGGCTTTAGCCGGCCTGACACCGGCTATAGCCGGACCAGATGAACACAGGCGAAATAACACGGGTTTGCCACCACACTCCTTCAATGCATTCGATCTACACTACACCCAGCAAGGCAAAAGAACCAAAGTCTCCCACTGCATCAAGATATACCCAAGATTCTAACTCTAACCCTAGAGAGCACCTAGGGAGAGAGAGAGAGAGAGAGGGGAAGAGTACCCTGATCCATGGGAGAGGCGCCGGAGAGGAGTGGCCGGCCGGAGAAGGGGGCTCCGATGGCCGGAGCGACGAGGAACGGCGGCGGCGGCGGCGGTCTAGGACGAGGAGGCGGCTGGAGAGGATAGAGCGTGGGGGGAAATGAGGATACCCCTCACCCCACAGCCCTAAAGGAGGAAAAAGCCGGGCCCCTCGCAGAGGCCGGCTTTAGCCGGTGTAAGGACCGGCTATAGCCGCCCCACCGGCTATTTCCGGACAAAGTCCGGCAATAGCCGGCCTAGATAGCCAAAAACAGGAAAGCTGGAATATGAGCTTCTGGACATGCAAGAGAGGGATGCTATGGCTTTAGATAAGTAGGCTTAGGATAGAAAAAAAAAATATAAATATTTATAATATAAAATAGATATTGTTAGAATTGCTATGAAAAATACTTTTATATTATATGTATTTGATATTATAAGACTTTATATTTTTAACAATATATTTAGTCAAACTTTATCTAATTTAACTTTGACCAAACCTAGAATGCATGGTAAAAATGGACAAAGGGAGTATAAACTGTGCAGTGGGTGGATGCGTGGAGCCAACCGTATGAAGATAGCTGTCTGAGAGGCTTTTGCAGATCGCGATGCAGACGTAATCCTTCTATTTTTAAATATAAGATGTTTTAGCTTTGTGAATCAAATGTATTTAAACATTTTAGTGTGTAGATTCACTTGAATACACATTAAAAAATGTTTAGATATATTTGTTTTACAAATATAAAACATCTTATATTTAAAATGGAGGGAGTACGTGTGAGCCATACTTTTTCCCTCCTGCTTAATAATTACAGTATATTCTGGATATTTCGCCACTTTTCTAGATAAACCAGTTCGGAATAGGCTTGCGTGTGTTCCTGAATGATCACTGTTTACGGCATGATCTAGAGTGTCCTGCGTTCAGATGGAAGAAAGGGAGGCGTCGATCGGGAGGGGATCGATGGCCCGCACAAACAGCCTTGATTGCGCGTAATTAAGCGAGCACTTAACGCGGACTATGCCCCACGCTTTCATGGCTTCAACACTGTTAAGAAATAAACATGTAATCAATTGTATATGAGAGGGATGCCTTCTAAAAAGTATATATGGGGAAAAAGTGTCTCTCCAACACACCTTCATCCTATATATAAGTGTGTCTCTCACAATACAATAATACAATAGTCTCATTTGTGTCTCTTTCTTTATCTCGTTTACTTTATATTATAACACGTTATCAGTACGCTCGAACTCCTGAGTTCGGCCAAGATGTAAGAAAGAAGATCGCTTGATGAACTAGGCACTGAAAAGATGCCGAAAGAAAGATTGGGAGAAACGGGAGAGGCTTTTTGGCTCTAGGATGCAAATGCTCTCTTTATTTTAAGTGCAATTTAAACATATTTTGAATTGTCAAAAAAATTCGAAAAAAATATTGCATGTACATCTTCACAATCTATGCATGAGACAAATTGTTTCATGAAAATCCGACACTTTCCGTGGGTTAGGCAAAAATAACAAAATTCGGTGGTAAAATAAGGGTTTTCGGGAGACTTTTTTTTTGTCTTTTTTACTCACAACACTACAAATATCGATTTACCTTGAAACTTGGTCATGCGTACATAGTCTGTCGAGATGTACACACAAAATTTTTGTTTGGATTTTTTTCACGTTTTTAAATGTGTTTTTCTTAGTACAGAGAGTATATGCACCCTAGATTAAATATGCATTTCCCGGAAGAAACGATCTTCATTAATTGATCGATGCGTGCTTCGTTTTGTTGATTCTTGTTTTAATTAAACAGTTGCTAATCAACCATATTGTTGTTCCCAAATGCATCGATTGAACTGGATGAACCAGCGCAGCCGGCCAACCGGCCACGACGGATCAATACGCAGCGGCGACGACGACTCCGGCGTCCCAGTGACGAACTCGTCCACACATGTGTGGACATGCCGAAGGAAAAGATTGATATACCAATCAATCATCGGCAGTGGAGTGGAGAAATGAGTGGAGAGCCGTTAGGGCGTCTCTCTGGGCGATTCTGGGCGACCACCTCGCCGGCAGCGGATCCCGCCGGGGAGGAAGGCGCTTCCCCTCCGGCCGCCGGTGTCTCCCAAGGTGCATCTCCCTTCTTCTCATCCCCCATCTCTCCCTCTCCAAATCGTTCACTTTTCTCCTCGGCCGAGTCTCGATGTCTGAAACAATGGCGGAAGAACGCTGCTCTTCGATCGATCTCTCTGGATTGCGAGTCGATCCTTCACCGCAAATCATGGGATGCGGCAACGATGACTTCGTCTTCGACGAGTCCATCGCAGCCTGCCTCCATAGGGAGCTGGTCTGGCGTCAAAATGCCGGTGCTGGCACCGACGACGTTCGTGGAGCACGCCATAGTCGCAAGCGAATGGACCCGCGTCCAACCGCGGCGTCGCCGTTCATCTGCCATGCTTCCGTCTCCGATGACGGCTAGCCGGGGAAATTTTTTCAAATCCGATAGCTCCTTGATGTGGATCAAGAAACGTCCTGCCAGGCCCAACCCTGGCCCGCCAGCCTCTGATCAGCCCAGGGCCATTGGTTTCAACGCTGCGCCATCGAGGCGATCGGGACTATACCGAATTCTACGGTTTCACTAGCGCAGCCAGAGAGGCGTCGCTCCTGTGTCCCATGGCGATAGCCCCAACGCCATGGTCGGCCGCCCCGATCCCGCCGGCAAATCCTCTGGCCTCTTCGGCGCGTTGCGGCAAGGTGGCGGGGGCAACTTCACCGCCGGTCCGAGCTCTGGCGGAGGTGGCAATAGCGCTTTCTTCCCGCAGCACGGGAGCCAGGACATCCCCGCCCCAGGTGCTTCAAACGCCGGGTTCGGGTTCAACGCCGGTCCCCAGGGCAGCCAGTTACAGCAACTCCAAGGGAGGAATGGCAACACTGCCTTTCCGCAACCCTCGCAAGGCGGGCTAGGGTTCACCTCGCCGCAGAACAATTTTGCCGCTGGTGGGGGCTTCGCCGGGAATGGTCCTCGGCGTGCTGGCCAAGGCAACGGGAACCAGCGCCAGTACAAGAGCTCCAATTATCGAGGTGGGCGGAATTCCTACAGGAATAGATCAACAAACAATAGAGGAGCCGAGTCTGGGGACTCCGCTGGCACCTCTGGCTTAGCCCACAAAAAGGCTAACCTAGGCGAGAGCTCCTCCGCAAATGCGCCTGGTGGTTTTATCGACACTCAGGCCGAGGGCAAGAAGAAGGCGAAGAAGGAATCGTGCTATCGCTGTGGTAGCAATGGCCACCTCTTCTTCGAATGCACTGCTGTCTTGTGCGAGTATTGTGAGCAGGTCGGTCACAAGCTGGACGATTGCCACCTCCTTTCAGCTCCCAAACCTCAGCTGATTCTGCATGGCATCTCCGACGAAAAGCTGATGTTCTTCGAGTGCCCAATCACGAAATCATACAGGCCGAAACTGGAGAGCACACACCTAGGGCTTCTTTCGGTTACTGGTGGGGAACTCTCCATCCCCGGCATCATTGCTCAGCTGCAGAGGCTTGTTCCAGTTGAAAACTTCACGTGGGAGTGCCGTCAGGTCGGCCACAACGTCTTCAAAGTCACCTTCCCGGACAGAGATGAGATAGAGAGGCTTGCGAGGTTTGGCACCTTTCATGTCCCCAACAGTAGCATCAAGCTAGATTTTGAGCAGTGTGTCTCCTCCATGGAACCCACTAGCAAGCTCCCGGAAATTTGGATTCTGATGTCTGGCATCCCCCAAAGGAGAATTGGCGACTTTCTGGCGATGTGGTCACTAGGAACTCTTTTTGGTAAGACTCTCAAGGTGGATATGAAATACACCAGGGAGAAAGGTGTTCTCCGGATCCTTGTTGGCTGTCTTGACTTTAGAAGAATCCCTGCAAAGGAGAGGATTTTCATAGCTGATGGTTTCTATCATATCTCCTTCAAAGTGGAGGTTCAAAGGGATCTCGTAATGACCATGGAGGTTAACCCTGGGGAAGACCCCTCTGATCACGATGGCCACGGAAACAATGATGACAGTACATCTGAAACTCAAAAAAACCTCGACGCCATGGAAACGGACGTTGCACATAGCCGTCATGAGCAGGATGGGTCGAAGAATGCAGCCTCGAACGGCCCTGACATCAACAAGCTGGCTGGGGATTTCTCTTCAGTGGTCAAATTCTCACCCAGAGTAAAGCATATGATGGAACAATCTAAAATCGAGATCGCTGCTTTTATCAACTCTCTGGTTCCCTCTGCTGTCACGGCAGAAGAACAGACGATCGCTGCTGTCGCGTCAAGAGAAACGACCTGCGCAGCGAATGCAGCCGGAGCTGAAAAACCTATGGCTGCGGCAGAAAATCTGCCGATCGTTGCTGCCGCGGCAGAAGATCTGCCGACCGCCACTGCCTCGCCTATAGAGACGTCCTGCGCAGCGATCGCTGCCGGAGCAGAAGTCCAGCCTGCCGTGGAGGCGCAGCCCGCGTCCGCCAGCGCTGCCAGGGCAGGGTTCTGTGCCGCCGCGGCTGACCCTGCTGCCGTGGAGGCGCAGGCCTCCCCCTCCGCCATGTGCACTGCCGGGGCGGATTTCTCTGCAGCGTCACCTCGACCGACATCGCCTGCTGCCGAGGATGCTTTCGGTCCCAGGGCAGATGAAGCTAGGCTCACTACCCCAACCAAGGATTCTTTTCGTGCCTCTTCGGAAAGCTCGGGAACGGTTCTACATGGACAGAAGACGACTGCTTCTCCTCTCAATGCTGCAAAGGAGACCACACCCCTTTCTCATTTCACGCGAGACGATGGGTGCATCAATTCGAAGCCTTCAGAAACTTCACCTGCTAGACGCGAGAAAGAGGCGTTGCTCAGTAAAGGGGCACCGTGGATAGCCGCGGCACCTTTCTCGCCTTCGACACCGTCATCCAAGCCAAAAAGAATCGAAGACGTTATTGCCTTTGGGGGGATCAGCGAGAAGATTGCATCGCCGGTGCGCTCTAGCCAGAGGGTGAAGATGCAGCACAACGGCGACGCCACGCAAATGGAGCGTGCGACTCAGCTAGCTGAAAGACGCTTCCACGCCATCTCACCAGGTACCAAATCAAACCTATCATTTTCTAAATTTTCAGACTTTGAGATAGAAAATATGGCTACCACTCTAGGGGTTTCTCTAGGATCAAATGCTTCGGAAACCAAACGTTCTATTGCTGCGTTAAAACAGCTTGAGGAAGATCACAGGATCACCTACCTCAAAAATAATCTAAATGAAAATTTAGGAGAAGAAACGGACTGTAGCATAATGTGTACTACCAACCAACTCTGCTCCGACTTAGCAATTGAGGATAGAGATGCACCCGTGGGGGATTTCGCTGACACTATCCTCGATATGCCTATTAAGATGCTTAGAAGGAGGAATAAGAAGAATGTTTCAACTATGGACGTGTCGGTTAGGAGGAGCACCAGAATTAACAAAAAAGGTTTAAAATGAAAGGGTTCATTTGGAACAGTGACGGGTTTAGAGACCCGGCCAAACATTCTCTAATCAAAGAAACTGTGAAAACTCATAAACTTGATTTCATTATTATCTCGGAAACCGGTAGAGAAAGTTTCTCGGCGCCATTCCTAAACAACTTAGCTGCTGGTATGGACTACAGCTGGTTCTACCTGCCACCTAGAGGTAGGTCAGGAGGGATACTCTCAAGAATCAACAATGCCTCGTTAATAGTGACAAAGGTGATCTCCGGGGATTTCTGTGTCAAATTCCATCTTAAGATCAAAAGAGATAACTTTGAATGGGCACTTGTGGCTGTGTATGGCGCAGCCCAAGATAGACACAAACCAGCGTTCTTGGCCGAGCTGGTGAGGATATGCGAAAATGAAACGCTACCCCTAATGGTAGGGGGCGATTTCAACATCATAAGGAGAAAGGAGGAAAAGAACAACGATAACTTTTACGCAAGGTGGCCGTTTATTTTTAATGCCATCATTGAGAGTTTGGACCTGAGAGAGATAGCTCTCTCTGGGAGACAGTTCACATGGGCCAATAGGCGCACCGTCCCCACTTACGAGAAGCTTGATCGCATTCTTGTAAGAGTAGAGATGGAACAAAAATTTCCGCTACTAAGTGTACATGCCCTGACTAGATCAGGGTCTGACCACACACCTCTTCTGTTGAACTTTGGGAGTCCGGCACACGGTGGAAAAAACTCTACCTTCTCTTTTGAACTCTCGTGGCTTAGGCAAGAGGGTTTCATCGATATGGTAAAGAACGAATGGCGTTCAGTCCATGATGAATCTTCGCCAATTGAGACCTGGCAGAAGAAGATTCGTCACCTAAGGCAATTCCTTCATGGATGGGCTCGTAACATCAGCGGAGACTACAAGAAAGAAAAGGAACGCCTGCTTAATATCATCGATAGCCTTGATATTAAAGCAGAAACTTCCCCTCTCAGCGTTTCTGAAAGATCTTTAAAGAAGGAGTCAGACAAGCGTCTGGCCAAATTAAGGAGAGATGAAGAGTCCAAATGGGCACAAAGGGCCAAAGTAAAACACATCCAGGAAGGAGGGGAAAACACTAAATATTTCCATCTCATTGCAAATGGCAAACATAGAAAGAAAAAATTTCCAACTAGAGCAACATGAAGGCACGATTATTGGTGAAGAAAACCTTAAAGTATTCATTAGCGAATACTACAAGGGTCTATTTGGGGCTCCTCCTCAAAACAATTTCACCCTTCTTGAAGATAGGATCGATGATATCCCCCAACTATCTTCTGAAGAGAAAAATGTGCTATCAGCCGATTTCACTGAAATGGAGGTGAAAGAAGCATTAATGCAAATGAAAAAGAATAAAGCTCCTGGCCCAGATGGCTTCCCGACCGAGTTTTATCAAGTGTTCTAGGACACTATAAAAGAGGACATAATGGCCATATTCTACCAGCTCCAGGCAGGAGATTTACCCCTCTTCAGACTTAACTTTGGTATCATAACCCTCCTACCCAAAAAAGAGGATGCAAGTCGTATCGAACAATACAGACCTATTTGCCTTCTCAACGTGAGCTTCAAAATCTTCACTAAAGTAGGTGCTAACCGCATCACTGGGATGGCCCAGAAAATCATCAATCCTACCCAAACTGCTTTCATCCCTGGCAGAAATATTCTGGAAGGCGTGGTAGTATTGCATGAGACCATTCATGAACTTCACTCTAAAAAGTTAGATGGAGTTCTATTCAAAATTGATTTCGAGAAGGCATATGATAAGGTCAAATGGCCCTTTCTCCATCAAGTTCTCCGAATGAAAGGTTTTCCCATCAAGTGGTGCAATTGGGTAACCAAATTCACCCAAGGAGGTAGCGTGGGAATAAAAGTGAACGAGGAGGTCGGTCACTATTTTCAAACTCTCAAAGGGCTTCGGCAGGGGGATCCCCTCTCACCCATGCTCTTCAACATTATAGCAGACATGCTTGCCATCATCATCAATAGAGCCAAAGAAGATGGTCAAGTTGGAGGATTAATTCCTCACCTTTAGAAGGAGGGGTATCAATACTCCAATATGCGGATGACACTATCCTCTTCATGGAACATGACCTGGACAAAGCGGTGAATATGAAGCTTATTCTCTGCCTATTTGAACAACTCTCCGGCCTCAAGATAAACTTCCACAAAAGCAAACTTTTCTGCTTCGGGAAAGCAAAAGATCATCAGAACGATTACAAGGAAATCTTCGGATGCGCAATAGGTGCACTTCCATTCAAATACCTTGGTATTCCTATCCATTTCAGAAAACTGCTCATCAAATAATGGAAAGTTATCGAAGATAGATTCGAAAAGAAACTTGCCTCTTGGATAGGGAAAATCCTTTCTTATGGAGATAGGCTAATCCTCATAAACTCGGTCCTCACTAGCCTGCCAATGTTCCTACTATCTTTCTTTTAGATACCCATAGGGGTAAGGAAGAGGTTGGACTTTTATCGCTCCCGCTTCTTTTGGCAATGCGACCAAAACAAAAAGAAATATAGGCTATCAAAATGGAATATGATCTGCCGACCAAAAGACCAAGGCGGTATGGGAATTGAAGTTCTGGACATCAAAAATAATTGCCTCTTGAGCAAATGGCTATTCAAGATTATTAATGAGGAAGGGATGTGGCAAGAGCTGATTTGCAACAAGTACCTCAAAAACAAAAACTTAGCGGAGGTACAAGCCAAACCCACGGACTCCCCTTTTTGGAAAGGGCTAATGAATCAGAAAGATAATTTTTTTTTCAAATATGGTTCATTCCGCGTCGGTGACGGTGAAGGAACTCGCTTCTGGGAGGACACCTGGATTGGCGATGCACCCTTAGCCTCCCAGTTCCCTAACCTGTATGCCATAGTTAACCATAAAAATGTTACCGTGGCAAACACCTTCACCGAGAATGGCTTAAACATCTCATTTAGGAGAAATCTAGCTGGCGATAAATGGGTGTCTTGGCTCAACCTAGTAGAGAGGTTAATGGACATACATCTCACCAATGAAAAAGACACCTTCATCTGGAAGCTGACGGATTCCGGCCAATTCTCGGTGAGGTCTCTATACGCTGAACTTCTAAATGGGAATATAAAATTTCTTAGGAAATATCTGTGGAAAATTAAAGTACCACTAAAGATTAGAATCTTCATGTGGTTTCTAAATAGAAAAGAGATCCTAACTAAGGACAACCTGGCTAAAAGAAACTGGAATGGTTGCAAAAAATGTGCATTTTGTGATGAGGAAGAGACCATAGAACAACTTTTCCTCAAATGCAAATTCGCCACCCTGATATGGAGAGTTGTTCATTTCACCTTCAATATGCCACCCCCTAGTAATATAAAGAATATGTTTGGAAACTGGTTGAATGGGATCGACAAATCTGCAAAGGCACGAATAAGAATTGGTGTCTGTGCCTTGGTTTGGGCAATCTAGAATTGCCAGAATGATATTATATTTAACAATGCAAACTGCTCTCCCTTTCTGCAGGTTATCAACAAGACTTCACATTGGATCACCACTTGGGCGCTCCTCCTTCCAGAAGACCAGCGGGGGTATATGGATTCTGGATGCACACGACTGATGGCGGTCGTTCAGGCTATCTTTAGCCAGGGTGGTTGGCGGCATTCTAATAGGATTGAGAATGTTTAGCAAAGCTTTGTACTCCATTTTTAGATGGCTTGTAGCAGAGTCGACGTTGGCCAATGACTAGCTGTTATTTACCTCTTGTTGCATGATACTTGTAAAACCTCTTAAACGTTTTTAATAAAACGGCTGTGTGCATCGATTGATGCAGAGGCTGGGAGCACCCCATTTCTAAAAAAACCAATCAATCATCATGCAATTGCATGCATTAATTCAATCGTGATCCATTATTTTGGTTGAATTGTGTAACTGACGGTTACTTGTTTCACTTGTGTTCTAATTGAAACGACATGTAGCGGTGACGAAGCACTCAAATCCAAAGACGAAAGCGTCACTGAGGCGCACAACGCGAGGACACGGGAAGGCGTTCTCGTCAATGGATCGAAGGAGAAGCAAAATGCTGCGGCGACTCCTCTGGATGGCATCGCTCCGGTGCACTACTACCACGACCAGTAGATTTGGCGGCTGCGGTAACCAGCGCGTGGGCAACAACAACCCGCGGCGGCCGGCTCTGTTCTGTCTCCAGCAAGTAATGGCGGCGGTATCCGTTGGCTCTTCTGCAGCGGCTGGCTCCGCGAGAACCTCCGCTTCCGTCAAGCCAGCGCGACGGTCTCCATCGCGGCCTGCGGCAGGACCCTTCGGCGCGGCCTCTCGTAGAACGGCGGTGCCACCTGCACGCGAGGCGGGCACTTTGGCCGGTGCTTCGTGCCGTGCCGCCCTCGGCATATGCGCATACTACGACGGCAACACTCGGTTGCCGGTGACCGCGACTACCAGCGCAGAGCCGCACTAGCCAGCGCCCTGCGCAGCGAAGAATAGGAGCCAGCGCTCAGCCCCGGCCTGCGGCGTGGCCTCCCTCGAAGAGGCCGGTGGTGTGGAGACGCGCTCCGGCGCAGGAGTGGGCGTCGATCGGCGATCGCCTCCGGCCCGGCGTGACCTCGATTGTAGGCTGACAGCGGCGGTTATTCTCGTGGGGAATTGGCAAACGCATGGGAAGAAGATGGAAAAGTCTATCTCTTCAATGACTTTGCAAACCAGCCTTAAATTATTATAATTCCGTTCAAGTCCAAGGAACTTCTGGTTCAGCCCTAGGATTTTCAGATCTTATGGTTTAGGCATCGGACTTATGGAAAATAATAAGCGAGCCATCAGGCTCGTTGGTTTAGCAAGAGGTCAGCCACCTTTATTAGGCAGATCAACAGCCCGCCACACCGCCGCCCGTCAGTTGACCTCGGCCGGCCACACTGATCCCCACAAGCACTGCACACACCTTTGCATCAAGCCTTTCAACCGAACTTGCCTCTGGAGGCCACGGCTAGCCACCAGCGGCACCCCATCGCCCACCAAAGGCCGCACGAAGAGAGCATCACCAACAGCCAGCCACGCGCGACGACAGCCACCCAGATCAGGCCCATGATGCCCATATCAGGTCCGAGAGCCCCACATCGAGCCCTTGCACAGAGTCAAGTGCAGTCCCCGCAGACCACCTTCGCCGCCACCAGGTTGGCACAGCGGTGCCACACCGGCCCAGCACCACCACAACGACAGCAAGACGGGCACCGCCCACTCGCTGCGCCCACCACCGGTTGCCACCTAATCGCCCGTTGAGGGTGCTCAGGGGTCGCGCTCTCCTCTCTCTCCACCTTTGGTGGTAGGGTAAATTATTACGGACGATCCATCTAACCAGCACTCAATTGATCTGGCATGCATGGGTCCCTGCCTAATGCCAGGTGGACCAGGGGAGGACACCAAAAGGCACGGCGCGGACGCGTGCGCGGACGGTTCGTCTCTCCGTGCTCACCCATTTCGTTCCCATATTTGGATCGGGAATGGGTCGACCGAGCCGCGTTTGGTTGTTTGGGTCGGGCCGCTGGGATGGCTTTTTCCCTTATTTTTTTGTCTGCACGGACGTGTTCGGACTGTAGAACTGTATGCTCTAGCCAATGCGACCAAAAGACCGATCTGATGGAAGAGACTAGACAATATATTTATACTTCAACACGGACGCGCGGTGGTCGAATGGGTCGGCCCGCTGAAGATGCCCTCTTTAACCTTTCGCGTCATCTTAAAGAAGAGCAAATGTACAGTGAGATTGAAGAGAGCCGGCCGGCCGGAATCATTTTGCTCGACATCAAATCTCTGGTGCACGAAATCAGGCAACACAGGGACTCTCGCTTTGGCATGCTTTTGGACGCCAGGAAAATATGGAAGAGAATATGCTGGAGGAAGCGGGCGCGAGCGCGACACAGACAGGGCAGATCGAAGATCGACGGGGCTATATTCTATACGTAGATGCGTAGAAACAAAACCGTAGCTTATGTAGGCTTTAATTGCGACTCTGCGCGTGGCGACGTGTTCATTTTTCCCCTCGGTGTGTTGACAAACCTCTCACCCACATCTGCAATTCTGCATGCATGCGCTCGCGCTCGCGCTCGCGCGACTGGCATGCCATCTGCTACCCTTTGGCTCTTTCGTGCCTGGCTGCGCACGCGCGCGTCGATGGCTCGCCGGCCGGAACCATGCTGGCGCCGTGGTAGGCTCTTCAAGATGCTAGGCTCTGGGCCTATCTGTGTACCACTCCGGCTTCTTGTAATGCTCTTTATAATTGATGTATTATAGGTTCGATCCCCCCTAAACTGTTTCCTCTTCTTTGCTCTCCCCTCTGTCCCAACTTGTAATGGCTACCCGCTGTAATGCTATTTGATCTATGAAATGTTCAGGCCGGCGTAAGCCTGCCATAGTCACGGTAAAAAAAAAAAAATTTACAATATTGAAAAAATTAAGGATGTACATTTGAATATTCAATGTCCGTCCACCAAAGTTTTGCGGAGAAAAGATATTTCTTATGGCCTATGTAAAACAGACAAAACAATATCATATAAATAGATGTCCTCCTCCCCCCATGGCAGCGTGTGTGTACGTCGAGGTGGAGGTCACGCATGAGTTAGAGCATGGCATACCGCTGTCATGGCTAGATGTCACGGTTGGCATCTCAACCAAGCGCGTGCGCCTGTGGCGGCGATCCCCTTTAGCAACCCGCGCATCGCCGTGAGATCCTCCGTCGCAAGGTTCCTCCCGCCGGATCTATGCTGGGACATGGCGTACGCCGACGGGTCTGCCCATTTCGGAACGGTGGTTTGAGGCCGAGAACGATGCTCGGCGCTAGAGCATCGAGGCCCACCTCAAAGATCTCGATGATGAAGATGTCGACTACAAGGAGGGAGGAGCAGGCGCAAGTAGAGGAGGAGGAGGCGCTGGACTGGTCGATGTATCCATCTGCGAGAGATGAGGAGTGGGCGGGGTACACTTTCCCAACTCCGCGGCCAGGTGTGGCCGACTGGTCACAAAGCTACGGTGTGGACACAAACTACGTCGGGACGCTGCCATGTGTGCCTCCCATCCACCATGATCTGTTCATACTGTTTGTGAACGAGGACGACGAGCTCGAGTATGCCCCGCTGCCATTGACGGAGGAACATGAGCTCCAATGTATGCTGATGCATGTAAAATGCATCCATGATCTTTGTAGTTTATTAAGTCATATTTTTATTTATTTGATAGTTTTGTGAGGACCTAGACATGTGTTTCCATTGATTCTAGGAATTTTCTAAATGATCCCCTTTTATTTGGTTTTAACACTGCGAAGCAAATTTTTTTGTTTTTGCAAATTTTTGATGCCATCACACGCTTAAGTTCTCCAAGGAGTAGGAAGAGGCCAAATGTCTTGGCCTCCACTAGGCGATAGAGGTGTCGCAGATGGACGCGGCGGCGCCACCAGTTGCTCTAGAGAGCCCTCTCCCATCTCCACTGCCGCTGGTAGGTGTCTGGCCACCGCCGTAGGTCCATCGCCATCGACAAGGACGAGGCCGAGGACTAGATCGGAGCCGGTGACTGCATTGTGTGTTTTTTTAAAATAAAAAATTCCCATAATTGGCTAGCGTGGCCTTCTTTAAACCAAAATTTATGTAAATTAAGTTCAATGTTTTTCTCCTTTTTTTGCACTGGCACGTTGGAGGCAATGCCACCCTCAAATGAACCGCCATCACAGGATCGTCCGCGGGCCAGCGCAAACCGTCAGATTCGAACCCAAATGCGATCCGAAATATGCTGACCCTTCGGAGGTGCCCTAACCCCGAGATATACCAAGCTGCGGACAAGAAATTTAGGTAAAGTCTAAACCACCACATAGGCGGTTCAAGACTCACCAAAAATCACGTCTACCAAATTTTGAAATTGCTTCAAAATTCAAATTATAGTTCTGCGTACAAATCAACAATATGTAAATGTATAGCCAAGTCAGGATGATCTCTGCTATTTTAGAAACATGCCATTCGTAGGAAAACAATTGAAGATGTAGACACTTTTGCCTTTTAGGCCCCGCTTGGTTCGCAGTTAATTAGGCAAAATGGCCGGCAATAATTACGGGCCTGATATTTTCTGTTAACCACGCTTGGTTGGTCGTTTTTTGCGTCCCTCCGTTTTTTTGTGTCAGGTAATTCATGCACTGACAATCCGGAATTTTCCACGGACCAGATGAGGTCCTGCTAAAAATACTGGTGCACACCAAAACAGGCCTGTAATTAATTCGGAGCGGGAATCTTTAACGATAATCCAAGCGAGCCCTTAATGTGTATTCTGACTCTTTCTCGGGGGCTCCTCTACACCGCTTATAGCGGCGTTTCGGTGAGTCGCGATCGAAGAAACTGGGCCGGCCCATTAACTATTTTTGACATGTTTTTTTTTCGTTTCTGTTTCGTTTTTTTAATTTGAATAAAAACTTAAATTCGAACAAATTCGAAAATTGTGAAAAATAAAGTTCTAAAGAAAATCGAAATTTTGACAAAAATTGAACAAAATTCGAAATTTGAACCAAATTTCATTATTAAACAAAATTCGAAATTTGAACCAAATTTCAGTTTTTGAACAAAATTCGAAATTTGAACAAACTTCGAAATCTAAATAAAATTTGAAATCTCAACAAAATTTGAAATTTGAACAAATTTTGAAATCTGAACAAATTTTAAAATCTGAATAAAATTTGAAATTTAAACAAAATTCGAAATCTGAACAAAATATCAAAGCTGAACAAAAAATTCGTTAATGGACCCGGCCCACCCGGCACGCAAGGCTTGGAAACCTGTGCGGCGCGGGCAGGACGCGCCGCTATAAGCGGCGTATAGGATTTCTCCGCTTTCTCGAGGAGGTAGCTTTGGATTTCCGGCTAGATCTATTAGTTCGTACACCCCGAACTAACCCCAGCCTCATCTATAAGCCATCAATTGAAAGTTACCGTTATTTGGTGCCGAAGTTTTAAATGATTTTAAACTTGGGTCCTCTCTCAATGATGCTGTTAATGCTTGCTCTCCGCCGATCAGCGTCATGGCTGACCTCCCTCTCAAATCTCAATCATCTCTTTGTCCGGAAGTAGCTAAATGTAGTAGGAGGTAGGAGCGGCCAACCCATCGCGCTGAAGATCAGCGGTGATGCTTCACCTGAATCTCTGCGCGGAACAGCGGCCTCGTCTTCGCCGCCGGGCTGCGACGTAACGGTGCCGGGGCCGGCTCGGGTGCGAGGCTCCTATCTGTCGCGGCTGCCAACTGCATCCTGCCGAGGCGCCGAGCTCGCAACCTCTGTGTACGAGCCACGTCCACGCAGCCCGCCGGACGAGCCTCTGATCCGCCGTCGGCCACGTCCCGGCCGGCCGGTGAGGCATCGACGTTAGCACGTGTGGTATTACGTGCCTGCGTGGGCGCGCGGCTCTTCTTCGTGCTGCCGCTAATGATGATGCTCCTCGGCGTGGTCCGCGCGACGCGATCAGCCGATGGTCCTCACCATGGCTCGCTCACTCCAACTCCATCTGCATATGCCACCTTCAACTGACTCTTAGCTGAAGAGTCGGCATCCCTAAAAAGAAAATTGAAAGGAGAATTCTGCATGCGTAGTTCGGTCGTTGTTGAACTGTGGCCATTTCGTGCTGGAAGTCAGCGTCGGGCGGTCGTTCGAGCGGAGATGAGATAAACTCTACTCTGTAGCGTTCCTTTACCACAACGATAACAGGAAGCTGTGTCGTCTGCTATCTGTCAGGCTGCGATTGGTGTTATCGTTATCCGTCTTCACTAGCTACCGGCCACACGAGAAGAGCCTCGGTACCTCTCCCACACGGCATAATGTATCCTCCATCGACCATTGATATGTAGCTAAGCATCCAGCAGCAAGAAGCCATGCAACATGTCACACTAGTCCAGGTCGATGCTGTCGACTGAGCCTGATCATTCACTGAACTTGACTGGGCCTGTTTTCTGTTGCCTTCAGATCGACTTGGGTACAAACTGTGCAGTGGGTGGTGGAGGCGTGGAGCCAACCATATGAGGACAGCTGCCTGAGAGGCTTTCGCAAATCGCAATGCAGACGTACGTGTGAGCCATAGATGTTCATCCTGCTGCCTGCGTGAATTCCTCACTGATCACTGTTTACGGCATGATCCAGAGCGTCCTGCGTTCAGATGGAAGAAAGGGAAGCGTCGATGCGGGCGGGGATGGCCCGTAGGAACAGCCTTGATTACGCGTAATTAAACGAGCACTTAACGCGGACAGTGCCGCTGAGTACCCACGCTTTCAAGGCTTCAACACATTCCAGCGATGGGGAACAGGCTCGCCCGACCAGTGCGGCGCCGGCACGCGGCTGGCGGCGGCGGCCCCAACCTGTCGCGCTTGGCGACTGAAGCTCCGTCCATATCCCAATCCCTATCCAACATCCATCCCTAAATCGTACTCGAGATGGGCATTCGTCGAAATGGATGCATCGCCCGGAGCACTCCTTTGCATCTGATGCGATCATGTGTCCGACGGTTATTTTCTGCAGCCACGATGCCTGCCGTCGACACGTACACCATCGGCCGGTACGCTGCTGCAGTGTCTCGGGCAAGCGGCGCCACGCATCTCTCGGTTCTCGCTGGCGTTTCCTTATCAGGCTCCGGCGCCAGACGTCGCGCAGGGCACCTAAACCGGCTAAACACACTTTTCAGCGATGAAAGATGGAGGGAAGACACTGGAACAGTGTCCACTGAAGATCGATCTCGCTTCTCTCGGACCCTGCCCTACCATGTGACAGACGGATATACACCGATTTGGCGATGCAGCAGCTTGATAGGCTGCCGGCGGTGGCGTCGCCGTCGTGTTGGTTGGACTGCTCAGCTCGGCGTGTCTACATGTGCCTTGGCCTCGAAGCGCATCTCGAGCGGGCCGATCTAAACGATCATCCCGCATTCAAACGCGTTCGCGCAGGTAGAACGCACGGTCCAGCGGAGCGACCCAAACAGACAAAGTTGTTCGAAGGCGTTCGCGCGCACCTATTCCGGTCTTAGATTTGGGCCCGAAATGCGTCGGCCCGGACAGGCCACGTGTCCTCGCACGCGCCCCTCCTTGTCCGCCCTAGGCCCAGCCGACAGAGGCTCCAAGCCATTTCCCCCTCCCCTCCTCTATGTTTCCCTACTGCGCGCGCTCCTCCTCCTTTCCGTGCCGGTACCGCCGCGTCCATCGTCAGTGTCTGCTTGCCGCCCCCGACCGCGGAAAAGAAGCCCCTCCTTCTACCGCACCCCGACGCCATCCTAGGCCGCCGCCGGCCACCCGTTGACGGCCACAGCCATTAGCGGAGCCAGGTTTTTAAAAAAATGGGTGTACATGTCTCTATGAATACTCAAAACAATCCAATTTATAGTAGAGAAAATGTTAATTTTATACATATTGCATAGAGATATAGCTTGTTCCCAAAAAATAATGGGTGTACATTATACACCCATGATTATGCCTGGCTCCGCCCAAGCCACAACAGGGTGGGTTGAGAGAGCTGTTCTCCCAGACCGCGTGCAACCTGTTCGGCCATTTGCCAACATGAGCACACCGCCGAACAACAACCTATTCAACCATTTGCCAACATATACACCGATTTGGCGAGGCAGCAGCTTGATGGACTGCCGGTGGTGGCGTCGCCGTCGTGTTGGTTGGACTAGTCAGCAACTCAGCATCTTCAGTTCAGATAATCAGATGGCTTCATCTCACGGGGATGGATGGGCGGAAAGGTTAACTGAACTTGCACAGTGATACAGTTCGTCCGAGTTATGTGTATCTAGGGCACGGTCAGCATCATGAAATCAAGGCACATGCCCAGTAGTACAATCGCGAGGTGTTGGAGCGCGATTGGGCGGACAGGGTTCCGGCCCTGACTGGTCGCCGTCACGAGCTGACAGAGAGAGTAGGTTTCCATCTGCTGTCCGAAAAAGTGCCCATCACACCGGCGATTGTGTCCTTCGCTTTCCATCCACGCTGTCCTATTCTTTATCGTTCTCGCCTTGCTCGCGTTGCATCGTGATTAAACTAGGACGTGCTAGCTTCTGGCTCTTGTTTATACAAGCCAATGGTGCATGCCCGTACATCATTACAAAAAGGAAAACGAAAAAACTTTGTGGCCAGCACGCTAGATTGCCACCTTTGTCGTCGATCGTGTGGTGCCGCAAAGTTTTCAACTCTATTGTCGTTTGCACGGTTGTTACCTGCCGTGGATAACAACGCAGGAAACGATCGACCACCGTTTGCGACTTTAGTGGAGCCGGAAGGTTGAAGCACTGTCATGGTGAAAACAGAGTTAAAAATGGAAACATGTGACGACGTTTTCCTAAACTAGATGTGGGCTAGCTAGAGATCAGAGGTGAGTGGTCACGAATCAAATCTTGAAGAAAGTGGCAACAAACAATGATCTAGCTAGAGTAGAAAGTTGCGCAAGGTTTTCCTCTCTATCTGCCGCCCCTAAGCCAAGCTTGTCTTGTCTTAAATTAGATCCCACAATGCAAAGCATTTCTCTTCTAGCTAGGTTAATGGTGCTAACTGAAGCAAACATGTCGGGACAGAAGGAAAGTTATTTTAAGACCCAGAAAAGTAAGGAATGCTCCGTTTAACCTGCACTGATTGGCCTGTTGGGCCCGGAGGAAGATCTTATTAGGCGCGCGTGGAGCTTTCACCTTTCCACGTAGTCCTAGTACAAAAACAGCAAACGTACAGTAAGGGCCGTGATGGAGTAGGCCTAACCCTGAAGAGACCCGGGCGGCCGGAATCATTCGGTTCGCCGGAACGTCCTGAAGAGACAGGGACGCTAACTTTGGCATGCTTGCTTCTGGACGCCATGAAGAAGAATACGGGGGAAAAGAGGATAAGCGTTAGAGAAAGAAAGCAGGCTAGATTCTTGCTGACAAAATCATAGCCTCTGCAGGTAGAGCGCCAGTTGGTCGTGCGATCGAGCTAGTGGCAACGTGCTTATTTCCTAGCTAGGTCATCGTGTTGACGAATCGCGCCTGCATGGCGTCAGCATGGCCTCTCGCTCGAGTGGTCGATCGGCCCATATTTCGCCTTCTGGAACGGCCGCGCCGCCTATGCGCTTTCCCTCGCCGCGGCGCGCGCGTCGACGTCTCGTTTCCCTGAACCGCGGGGCATCTCGAGCCAGTGGCGCGGCGAGCCGGTGCGCACTGCCGCTCGACCGAGAGCGCGCTGTCCAAACTTGGCGGGTTGCGGAGCAGTAGATCTTTTTCAGACTGGATATTTGGCGACGGAAGGGATGCCCGGCCGGCGGGAATTCGCAGCGCATGCATGCAATAATGCAGCCGCGACGCGCCGGAATCATGGCGTGTGGCGGGACTCCGTCGTCCCCCCGTGCCTTGGAAGGAAGGCGGCGGCCAGCCGTGTGTGTGGCGGGACCTCGCGCCGGCGGCCGGCTGCCGTGTGTGGCCAGACCTCACGACGTAGGGCTATCGTCTTCATGCAGCCACGTGATGATCCGGATAGGATCGACGAAACAGGCTTTCGCCCCGCTATATTAATATAGCAACCACCCGATACAACAAGCTTGCTGGGGCCGCAGCACAACCTAGCCCAAAAGAGAAAAGAGAAAGAAAGAAAAGAGAAACAAATGCCGACACCGGATCAACGAAACAAAGATGACCCGCCACCGCTGTGCCCTCCGGAGAATTCCCACCACACTCCTAGCACATCGAAGCACCGTGTACCAAGCAACACCTTAAAGAAGGAAAACGACGACGACGCCGCTGCTGCCCGGACTCGTCCTAGGGTTTCCCCCGGTACACAGAGGGGAGTGGGAAAGGGGTACACTCGATGCCCTTCAGGAAGGAAGGCGGCACCCGCAGGCGTCACCGCATCGATGTCGAACAAGCCGACAGAGATTTCTCCCAACCCCCAAAAAACCACCACCCCAGATGATCCGTAGTGCCCCACCCAACTTGCCGCCCACCAGTAAGCACCACCACGGTCTTGCGCCATCCTTGTCGTCTCACCGTGGTCACCGACACGAGGCCTAGAAGATAGAGAATGGGACATCGGAACCGCAGGCAACAGCATCGCAGCCAAGCCGGAGAGAACTACCTCCACCGCTATCTCGGTAGCTGACCGGACGCAGCAACAGGATCATACCAGGCCCATACTGGCCCGGCCGGACCCAAATAGGCCCGCAAAGAACCCACCGCCACGCTGCAGCAAGCCGGCTGAGACGCCGCCACCACCAGTGCCCCCGTCGCACCTCCGCCACCTCCAGGAAGTCTCGTCGCTGCACAGAGCCCAGCCGGCCCGCCTCAACCCAGATCGGGCCCAGATGGGCCCAGATCTGGGCCGAACGGGCGCCGCCGGTCACCTGCGCCACCACGACGACCCGTGGCCAACGACCGCGCCGCCGCGCCGAAGCCCACCCGCCCGCGGGAACCACACCGCCGGGCCAGACCGCCGCCGGCCGAACCTCACCGCCGCCAGGAAGAGATTGCCCCGACAACACCTCCGAGCGCGCGGGGAAAGGCGGTCCGCCGGCGCCGGCGCCACCAGGGCTTCGCCCGGCGGCTCCTGCCGGTGCCGGCGACGGGGGAAGGAGGAGGAAGGGGGGCCTAGTTGAGGGGGAGAGGCGGCGGCGCTCCCTCGCCTCGGGGAGGGCGAGAGGAGCGCTCGGTCCGCAGAGATACGACTCTTAGCCCCCCGATGATCCGGATAGGATCGTCCAGCCTCCAGCGATTAGTTCCTTTCCGGCCCGGCCGTATGTGTTTTCCTTGTTTGAAACAGACAAGCCATATATAAGATCACACTAGTAGAAAACGGGCCTTAGGCCTGGACCCTTTAGTCCCGGCCTCCATCTGGGCCGGGACTAAAGGCCCGGCCACGTCGCCCCGAATTCGCCAGCCGCCCGGGAGGCTTTGGTCCCGGCCCGTTACGAGCCTTTAGTCCCGGTTTGAGACACAAACCGGGACTAAAGGGCTATGCGCTGGGCGGCCCGCATGTGCGCCCCCTTTAGTCCCGGTTTGTGTCTCAAACCGGGACTAAAGTACTCTGCCTATATATATGGCCCCTGCAGCCCCTCTCTCCCCTCTTGCATTTTTTTGGATGAAAGTGTGTGAGTCTGTGCTAGCTCTCCTTTTTGCTTGGATGCACTAGAGGTGTTTGTTGAAATGTTTGTTAGAGCGATGCCGCTTCAGTTCACCGAACACAACTACGATATGAGGTGCCCGAGCCACGCTTAAGCCTCTTCCTCTTTATTTCCACTTATTCTAAAAGGTTAGCAACTATATTTCCTCGTTTAGACCGTGCGGTACTAATTTTTAGGATCGTGATTGTGTTTGATATACTGTTGCATGACGCAGATGAGCCATCCATGGATGTACGGTGATCGACGCACCGCCGCTTACAGAGAAGGCGTGCATTCTTTTCGAGATGCGGCCGATGCGAACAAGCATGGTGGTGGCTATATGTTTGGTCCATGTGTTGAATGTCGGAATGAGAAGGACTACACTTCCTCAAGAGTCATTCAGAGCCACCTGCTTCGGTCCGGTTTTATGTCGGGCTATAATGTTTGGACCAAGCACGGAGAAAGAGGGGTTATGATGGAAGACGACGATGAAGAAGAAGAGAACGATGATGACAACTACCGATCTATGTTCCCTGAGTATGCTGATACCGCAATGGAAGACAATGAAGAAGAAGATCAGGGTGCAGAACGGGAACCAGATGAGCCCGCTGATGATCTTGGCCGGGTCATTTCTGAAGCACGGCGAGGCTGCGACACAGAAAAGGAGAGGTTGCAGTTCGAGCAGATGTTACAGGACCACAACAAATTGTTGTACCCAACTTGTGAAGATGGCCAGAAGAAGCTGGGTAGCACACTGGAATTGCTGAAGTGGAAGGCAGAGACCGGTGTGACTGACTCGTCATTTGAAAAGTTGCTGGTACTGATGAAGAAGATGCTTCCAAGAAAGAACGAATTGCCCGCCAGCACGTACGAAGCAAAGAAGCTTGTCTGCCCTCTAGGATTAGACGTGCAGAAGATACATGCATGCCCTAATGACTGCATCCTCTACCGCGGTGAGAAGTATGAGAATATGGATAAATGCCCGGTATGCACTGCATTGCGGTATAAGATCAGAAAAGATGACCCTGGTGAGATTGAGGGCGAGCCACCTAGGAAGAGGGTTCCTGCCAAGGTGATGTGGTATGCTCCTATAATACCACGGTTGAAACGTCTGTTCAGAAATAAAGATCATGCGAAGTTGTTGCGATGGCACATGGAAGATCGTATGAAAGACGATAAGTTGAGGCACCCCGCCGATGGTCGGCAGTGGAGAAAAATCGAGAGAGAGTTCCCGAGATTTGCAGGTGACGCAAGGAACTTATGGTTTGGTCTGAGTACAGATGGCATGAATCCTTTTGGGGAGCAGAGTTGCAGTCACAGCACCTGGCCCGTTACTCTATGTATCTACAACCTTCCTCCTTGGTTGTGCATGAAGCGGAAGTTCATTATGATGCCAGTGCTTATCCAAGGTCCAAAGCAACCCGGCAACGACATTGATGTGTACCTAAGGCCATTAGTTGATGAACTTTTACAGCTGTGGGCCGAACCAGGTGTACATGTGTGGGACGAGCACAAACAAGAGGAATTTGACCTTCGAGCGTTGCTTTTCGTAACCATCAATGATTGGCCTGCTCTTAGTAACATTTCAGGACAGTCAAACAAGGGATACAATGCATGCACGCACTGTTTAGATCAGACAG
This sequence comes from Dactylis glomerata, assembly GCA_007115705.1. Taxonomy (NCBI): domain Eukaryota; kingdom Viridiplantae; phylum Streptophyta; class Magnoliopsida; order Poales; family Poaceae; genus Dactylis; species Dactylis glomerata. The sequence continues at coordinate 466,324 of QXEO01001903.1, read as the reverse complement.
AAAGTATATATCTGGACAAGTGTAGAAAGAATGTGTACCCGTACAATCGTCGTTTTCTTCCGCCCAAGCATCCCTTAAAGAAAAAAAGGCAAGCATTTCAATGGCAAGGCAGAACCCCGGGGGAAGCCTGTCATCCGTACTGGTGCTGAAGTATTTGATATGGTCAAAGATTTAAAAGTAATCTTTGGAAAGGGTCCTGGCAGCCAACCTGTTCCTAACGGCCCTGATAAGCGCGTATCCATGTGGAAGAAGAAATCTATATTTTGGGAGCTACCCTATTGGGAAGTCCATGAGGTCCGCTCCGCAATCGACGTGATGCACCTGACGAAGAATCTCTGCGTGAATATTCTAGGCTTCCTGGGCTTGTATGGGAAGTCAAAAGATACACCGGAAGCACGGGAGGACCAGGAACGTCATAAAGGAAGAGATTGCATGCATCCAGGGCAGTTTCAAGGGCGTGCCAGCTACGCTCTTACTAAGGAAGAGAAGGAAATCTTCTTTGAAGTCCTTTTCAGTATCAAGGTCCCGACTGGCTTCTCGTCGAATATAAAGGGAATCGTAAATATGAAAGACAAAAAATTCCAAAACCTAAAGTCTCATGACTGCCACGTGCTTATGACGCAATTGCTTCCGGTTGCATTGAGGGGAATTCTACCGGAAAATGTTCGTCTGGCAATTGTGAAGGTATGTGCATTCCTCAATGCAATTTCTCAGAAGGTAATCGATCGAGAAAGTCTATCAGGGTTACAGATTGATGTGGTCCAATGTCTGGTCAGCTTTGAGTTGTTGTTCCCGCCATCCTTCTTCAATATAATGACACACCTCCTAGTTCACCTAGTCGAAGAGATTAGAATTCTTGGTCCTGTGTTTCTACACAATATGTTCCCCTTCAAGAGGTTCATGGGAGTCTTAAAGAAATATGTTCGTAACCGTGCTAGGCCAGAAGGAAGCATCTCCAAGGGCTATGGAACAGAGGAGGTCATTGAGTTTTGTGTGGACTTTCTTCCTGACCTTAAGCCGATTGGTGTTCCTGAATCTCGGTATGAGGGTAGGCTGACAGGAAAAGGCATACTAGGAAGGAAAGCAAAAGTATGTATGGACGGGCATTCTTTCTCTCAAGCACACTACACAGTTCTACACAATTCCACTGTGGTGGCTCTGTATATCGTGAGACACAAGAATATTCTACGCTCCGAAAACCCGGGGAAGGCTGACTCTTGGATTAAAGGGTAACACGAGAAGACTTTTGGTAGTTGGTTGCAGACACATCTCATGAATGACGACACCGTTGGAGATCAGCTGTACTGTTTGGCCAGGCCACCATCTTCGACTATATGTACTTTCCAAGGGTACGAGATAAATGGGAACACATTTTACACGGTTGCCCAAGATAAAAAGAGCACCAACCAAAATAGTGGTGTCCGCTTTGATGCAACAGACGAGAATGGGCACTGTTTGGAAACATATTACGGGTACATAGCGGAGATATGGGAACTTGACTATGGACCTACTTTTAAGATCCCTTTGTTTCGGTGCAAATGGGTGAAGCTGACAGGTGGCGGGGTAGTTGTAGACCAAAAGTACGGCATGACAACAGTGGATCTCAATAATCTTGCGTACATGGATGAACCATTCGTCCTAGCCAACGATGTCGCTCAGGTTTTCTATGTGAAGGACATGTCTACAAAAACGAGAAAAAGAAATCAGCAAAAGAAGACATCGTCCGATGAGCCAAAGCGCCACATAGTTCTTTCAGGGAAAAGAAACATCGTGGGAGTAGATGACAAGACAGACATGTCAATAGATTATAATAAGTTTCATGAAATTCCGCCCTTCAAAGTGAAGACTGACCCAAGCATCCTACTGAATGATGAAGATTCTCCATGGCTACGACCCAGAAGAAAACAGAAATAATAGATAGGATTGTTGGTGCAATAATGTAATAATGTATTAAATCTTTTATGTAATGCATGATGTGAATAATTGTATGGATCGGTCATCACCGCTCTTTAGAAAAAAAGTCGGCTCACTAGTTCTTTCGTTCCTATGGCACTCCTCCCGGCGGGCTACTACCTCTCCCCTACCCCTGTCGCCGCTATACCCAGTCCTGATTTCTTCGCCTCGCAGTTCTTGTACCCACAGCCTCCACATAGAAAATTGTTTTGAATTACTTATTCAATTTTAAACAATTTTCATATTCATAGTTTTATCAGATTCTAAAATTTACATAAAGAATATAAATCAATATAGTTTAATTGAAAATGGCAAACTAGTTAATAGTTTGGATAGTTAAAATAATTAATTTTGAAAATAGAAAATAGTTTTGAATTATCTATTCAATTTCAAACACTTTTCATTTTTATAGTTTTATCAAATTCTCAAATATGCAAAAAGAATATTAATAAACATAGTTTTTAATTGAAAACAACAAAATAGTTAATACTTAGGATAGTTAAAATAATTAATTTTGAAAATAGAAAATAGTTTTGAATTATCTATTCAATTTCAAACACTTTTCATTTTTATAGTTTTATCAAATTCTCAAATATGCAAAAAGAATATTAATAAACATAGTTTTTAATTGAAAACAACAAAATAGTTAATACTTAGGATAGTTAAAATAATTAATTTGTAAAATAGAAAATAGTTTTGAATTATCTATTCAATTTCAAACACTTTTCATTTTTATAGTTTTATCAAATTCTCAAATATGCAAAAAGAATATTAATAAACATAGTTTTTAATTGAAAACAACAAAATAGTTAATACTTAGGATAGTTAAAATAATTAATTTGTAAAATAGTAAATAGTTTTGAATTATCTATTCAATTTCAAACACTTTTCATTTTTATAGTTTTGTCAAATTCTCAAATATGCAAAAAGAATATTAATAAACATAGTTTTTAATTGAAAATGGCAAAATAATTAATACTTTGGTAGTTAAAATAATTAATTTTTAAAATATAAAATAGTTTTGAATTATTTATTCAATTTCAAACACTTTTCATTTTTATAGTTTTGTTAAATTCTCAAATATGCAAACAGATAACTATTTATAAAACAAATAAAAGAAAAAACAGAAAATAGGCCTTTAGTCCCGGTCCGAGCCACAGACCGGGACTAAAGGCCCCTGTGCTGAAACCCCCACCCGAGACCTTTAGTCCCGGGCGGTGGCTCGGACCGGGACTAAAGGCCCCCCTTTAGTCCCGGCCTGAGCCACCGCCCGGGACTAAAGGTCCCGGGGTATAAAAGCTTCCCCTTCTTCCCCGATCGCCCAACACTTTGTAGTTTCGGTTTCGCGCGCGAGGAGAACGCATACAGACGCCGCCAGGCTGCCGCGCCGCCGTTCGGCCGACCCCGCGCCAGCCGCCGCTGCGCCGCCAGCTCGCCGCGCCGCCGCCAGCCCGCCGCGCCGCCGCATTGCGCGCCAGCCCGCTGCGCCGCCGCGCCGCCTGCAGCTCCCGCCCGCCGGAGCACCCGCCGCCGCGCCGCTATATCTCTGCAAGTCTGCAAGGTTTCTTTGCAAAAAAATTTAATTTGTTAATTAGTTAGCTATTGTTAGGGTTAGGGTTAATTAGTTAGATAGATATAGTTAGAATAGAATTTTTTAGATAGATATAGTTAGAATAGAATTTTTAGATAGATATAGTTAGAATAGAATTATTTAGATACATATAGTTAGAATAGAATTATTTAGATAGATATAGTTAGAATAGAAATTATTTAGATACATATAGTTAGAATAGAATTATTTAGATACATTTAGTTAGAATAGAATTATTTAGATACATATAGTTAGAATAGAATTATTTAGATAGATATAGTTAGAATAGAATTAATTAGATATACATATAGTTAGAATAGAATTATTTAGATAGATATAGTTAGAATAGAATTATTTAGATACATATAGTTAGAATAGAATTATTTAGATAGATATAGTTAGAATAGAATTATTTAGATAGATATAGTTAGAATAGAATTATTTAGATATACATATAGTTAGAATAGAATTATTTAGATAGATATAGTTAGAATAGAATTATTTAGATACATATAGTTAGAATAGAATTATTTAGATAGATATAGTTAGAATAGAATTATTTAGATACATATAGTTAGAATAGAATTATTTAGATAGATATAGTTAGAATAGAATTATTTAGATAGATATAGTTAGAATAGAATTATTTAGATAGATATAGTTAGAATAGAATTATTTAGATAGATATAGTTAGAATAGAATTATTTAGATAGATATAGTTAGAATAGAATTATTTAGATACATATAGTTAGAATAGAATTATTTAGATACATATAGTTAGAATAGAATTATTTAGATAGATATAGTTAGAATAGAATTATTTAGATAGATATAGTTAGAATAGAATTATTTAGATACATATAGTTAGAATAGAATTATTTAGATAGATATAGTTAGAATAGAATTATTTAGATACATATAGTTAGAATAGAATTATTTAGATAGATATAGTTAGAATAGAATTATTTTGCATCATATATAGTTTGTTAGTTTATTAGTTAATCAAATGTTCGTTTTTTGCAGAACTATGGATCCACATAGAAGGAACCTCGAAGAGGAAGAACTTATCGAAGATATAATCTTAGACGCCCCCGACGTTGAACCTGCAGAATCTCCGTCGTCATATCTAAACCCCTCCGGAGATGGAATGGAGGTTGATCGACACGAAGATGAAGCCGATGGGGCCGGAGATAGCTCCAATGATGGAGAAGGTGATAGCTCCACTGATGGAGAAGCCGGTGGAGAAGCCGGTGGAGAAATAATAAAGTCCGGCGAGGTATACATATGAAGTTCGACAATGACTTGTAATATGTGAATAATATTGGAGATAGCTCTATATTGTGTACATATACATTCATTTGACGAATGTTTCTCCCTCTTAGGCCTCCACATCGAGCAAAGCTACGAAACGAGGCCCGACTAAAAAGTTGGACGCACGGACGCATTACACCTTTGAGGTGATATTGCCTACGGGCGAACCAAAGCTTCCTAAGAATGCTGCTGACACATTCAAGAAGCAATGCGGAGTTCTCGTTAGGGATCACGTCCCGATCAGCGTTCGGGAGTGGAACAAGCGCAAAGGGGCAGCCGATAGTGACTATGTCGCCGAAAGGTACAAAGATAATCTTTGGAATGATATCATGTCACATTTCAACCTGCCAGAATGTGAGAATGAAGACGCCGCAAAAAAACTGAGGGCCAAAGTCAAGCAGTGGACTCTAAAGAAGATGGCCGAACTGTTCCGTAGCTGGAAGAAGAAGCTATGGAAAGACTATCTGAAGACAAAGAAAGTGCCAGTATTCAAGGGGTATCTAGCCAAGCAGGCGAATCACTGGAAGGCATTTCAGGAATACAAGCAGTCAGAAGATGCCAAGGCATTATCAGAAAAGAACAAGAAAAATGCCGACAAGAAGAAATATCACCACACGCTGGGGCCAGGGGGCTATGAGACTGCCATCCCAAAGTGGGATAAGAAAGAGCAAGATCTGCTAGCTAAAGGCATCGTACCTGAACCCATCCGCGATGAGTGGGAAATGAGAGCAAGGAATTGGTTCCTTGCGCATGGTGGTTCGTACGACGAAGAAACAGGGGACCTCATCTGCAGTGGCGGTCTTAGGATACCCAGGGAGAATTGGAAAAAGATAGTGAAAGAAATTAAAGAGGGAAAAAGACAGTTCACTGCAGATAGAGAGAAAGATTTGCTCACACTGGTCCTCGGCAATGACGAACATGGAGGACGAACGTGAGGCTTCGGTCCTTCTTACCCGTGGTGGCTTGGGTTTGCCAGAGAACAAGACACTTACAGAAGCCGGGCGAGAGCAAAGAAGCGACAGCAGGATGAGGAGAATGAAAAGTTCAACCAGTTGCTTGCCAGGCTTAACGAGCAACAGAAGCAGATCGACGAGCTTAGAGGAGTAGCGCGCCAGGAAGATCCTGGACTCGATATTATCGGCGCCCCATCTAAGCGGAAAAGCAGCGTGGCTGAATCTGAGGCCCCGCCCGACGATGCACGAAGAATGATAGAGGGCGGTCCCGGCTACCCCGTGGATGGAATCAAGGAGTCAACATCATGTGAACTCCATCAGAAATTCAAGAACATATCCATGAAGGTGGCCGTCGGACAAGCTTTACCTTCTGGCCCTGATGCACGCTGGCATGGCCGTGAGATTCCAGCTGGCTTTGCTAAAGTCGGGGTGGATGAAATCATGGCGGGGTTTCATGATATGGAGCTCGACATGGCTGGACCCGAAGATGAGAGGACACTCGGAGAAGTACTGGGTGGAGTCATCTTATGGGACAAAAACTACATCAAGCTTCCAGGCTCGGCCCCAAGGACAACACCGCCTCCGAGTCGTCGCAGGTCACCTACACCTCCATCACCTCCAAGCCCTCCACATGACGACGGCCACCACAACACGAGTCCATCTCGATCACCGCCGCCGGACTTGGGTCGGCCGTCTCCGCCGCCGCCCGCTAAGGATACTAAGCGGAAGCGTGCCAGCAAGAACGCTCCGTCCATGAGTTCTAAGCGACGGAGCTCCCCAAAGCGCAAACTGTCGCCCCTCCCAAAGGTACCTCATGCTAATCTTCCTATCAGACCTTATGATCGTACCGACGAGGAAAACGCCAGGATAGCAAAGGAACATTATGATGCGCAGATGAAAAAGAAGGAACCCGAGCCCCGCCCGGAATACACCGAGAAGCAAATAGCATATGCAAAATACTTCACGACCCTTCCATCACAGTATGAGTTACACCATAAGCCTGACGACTATACACGTACATTGCAGAAGGAAGGGAAAAAGAGCAGGTCACGTGCAAGTGCAAGTGCAAGTGGGAGCAAATCAAGTTCAACTACAAGCAAAATAAGATCAGACGTTCCTCAGCTTGGACAACAGGCCAAACAGTCGATCCCACCCCTCAGGGTGTTACCCGAGAATGTTCCCTCTCTGGTGCAGGGGCAAGATTTGGGATTAGCAAAGAAGTGGGCGGATGAATGGGGTATCCCGGTTGAAGTCATTCTGGCTTCCCAAGACGACGTGGTACCCAAGGCTGTGGTAGCCCCTAAGCCACAGTTTGTCATGGGAGCGCCTTTGGTCAGCAAAGATAAGTTTGATGATCTCCCAACAAATATGCGTTACTTGCATACATGGTACTTAAGTGAATCAAATAAAGGGAGAACGATGATCGTGGCGCTTGTCCCACGGGAGTACTACGGCCGTCCCGAAGACATCCATATCGACTTTGATGAACTCTTCCAGATGTACAATGCTGACGCCCTCGACAAATCGCTTATGAGTTGCTATTGTCTGTAAGTTTTTCAATTCGTTGTCTACATATAACTTGTTCAGTTATTTCAATTCATTGTCTACATATAACTTGTTCAGTTATTTCAATTCATTTTCTACATATAACTTGTTCCGTTCTGACTTGTACTCTATTATGTAGAATGAAGATTCTGGAATGTAAAAGTAGGAACATCCACAATATTGGGTTTATTGACCCAGATAAAATACATATAGCGACGCTAACTGATAACCCCAAGGAGACGGAGGAAAACCTTCTAAGGTTTCTAACAGATCAAAATTTCTGTGACCACATATTGTTTCCATACAACTTCAGGTGAGGGTCTTACTGTGTTGTGTCCATTCACTTATGAGTGTAATTGATAAGTTACTGACACATATATATATACATGTGCAGCTACCACTGGATTCTGTTGGACATTCAAATTGATAAGGGAAGAGTTGATGCCTTCGACCCATTATCGAGACCCTTGGAACAGTTCCAAAGCCTGCAGGACATGCTCCAAGGGTAATTTCAATCATTCTTGTGCTCTATCGGTCTCTTTCGATGATTTTCTGATATATCAATTAATGAAAAACTTAGCAAATCATTTTCCTTGTCGGGCAGGGTTTGGAAGCGGTTCAAGTGCGTGACTCCCGGTATCCGGCATGAGAAGCTGACCTTTAGAGTGGCTCAGGTAAGTAGTAGTATGATATACTTCTATTTTCAATACATTTGTAATGCTAGATTATTATTTTGATTATATATATTCTATTCTCGTAAAGTGCGACCAGCAGCCACGGGGGACGCATCTATGTGGATACTATGTTTGCGAGACCATTCGCACGTTTACCTCTGAGCACAAGGATTACAGATACGATGTAAGCAATAAACATTCACACCTCTATTTTTACTCGTCATTCTTTGTTATCATGATTGATATTCATATTCATCTCCTCTTCTTATATAGTACACGGCCATGCGGGAGAAGTACCTACCAGAGCAACGCGCGATTGCTGTTGCAGAGGAGCTAGCGGCCTTTCTGAGGATAGAAGCTATAGACGACAAATGACGATTTAGTGTAGCTAGGGGCCATTACTGATGTTGGTCCATGTAATCGAATAGACGGGCTCTTGTCCCGATAATTCTGATCTTCATATAATTGTATATATATGCTCGCTTGTAAGATAAGTTAATCTTATATATATGCATAAACTAATTCCCGAACACCAAGGCACCAAACGGGGCATCACGTTAATCCCCCACGTAAAACCCTAAAACCCCTAAACCCTAAAACCCTAAAGCAAAAAACAAAAATCTGCAGATGCCCTTTAGTCCCGGTCTGTGTTACAAACCGGGACTAAAGGTCCTGGCCCTGATTCGCTCCGAGGTGCCCACGTGGACACCCTCCAGTCCCGGCTGGTAAGCGGGCCGGGACTAAAGGTTCAGGCTTTAGTCCCGCGGCTGGGGTCCCGGTTTACAAACCGGGACTAAAGCCCCTTACGGGTCGGGACTGGAGGCCCCGTCCCCACTAGTGTCAGGATAGGATCAGCAAGTCAAGTGTGTGTGTGGCGCCAGTTCGCCAATCGCAAGCCCCAGCAGTGGCTTCACCGCATCTGATAGTTACGGTGAGCAGTGCTGGTAGTTTCTTTCGATCAATGCTAGCTTGGTGTGTGCTTAGGTGCTTAGGGATAGATATGTCATATGTGTGGACCGATGCATATGATAATTAAATCCACATGGGCGTCATTGGTCACAAATCCTATTTGTCAGTTAGCAACATCTTTGAGTTTGAATTCTTGACGTCCATGCTCCGAGCAGACCAGCAAATTTGCATCTGTTTGTATACATTTCATGGAAAATAAGTCGAGATAAATGGATCGGCCGGCCTATCGGCCAACCGGAGCAAGAAAACTAATACTGCATGCACAAAAAGATGGCGATGTCTGTTATTTCATGTACTCCTAATATATACATAAACGACTTAGTAAAAGCAACTAACACCGTAGTAAAGATAACAAGTGTGCTTTGTACTATTTGTAATCGAAGTTGTTCCTTGTGTTGTATCTCTCGACTCACAGGAGATAGTGATACGGGCGGTCAGAAAATAGAGATGTCTCGCTAGCGTATCTAGCCAAGAACCATTCCAGAGAAATGGTCGTCGACACCTGGTTACCTGCTCGTAGCTAGCAAATGACAAACATCCAAGATGACGAATAGGAATCTTTGCCTCACATGGTTACAGCGACAACGACCTAATATACATGTGATCTATATACATCTTTCTAGACAACACTACTATATAATCATTTAGTGGCGACAAGGACATGCATATGTATAAAATTATTCATATCGTGGAACCGCATAATTTTCCTTAAGCATGCGTACCCCCCTCTGAGGAATCATTAATTAATGTGACCAACCTCTATTATTAGTATGCCATCACCATACAAGCCCATAATTATCAGTTTGAAACTCCTAACATACTGATTAATATATTAAGTCCCCCACTGCAACCTCACATCTGCGCATACCGCAGAATAAGGTTTGAAGAAGTGTCGGCACAAGATTGCTCCATCTCAGCCAGTCCAAGAGGGATCATCTTATGTAAAATGAAAAGCTGGAATTTTTAGAAATGCTCAAAATGCATGCCTAAACCAGGTTTTTGGAAAAGGGTTTGTATCTTGATCATTCGTCAAATTAATTAATGTATCTAGGGAATACTATGATGTGATAATAACCCTAAAAACATCAAAAGGGAAATCCGATAATCGTTTGTGGGTTTCTAACATTGGTTCTGATTTTGGTTCTTCCTTAATAACACCAACTCTCCATATCTGGAACTGAGTTGTTTCAAATATTTTTGAACCTTGGAACACAAAACCACCATATGGACCGTAACTCAGTTATTTAAGGGGGTTTTACGTCTTTGAAGTTTAACAAAAATTTGCAAAAAACGTAAACATCGGGAATGTTGTACATTGGAAATATACTAGAAATACAAAATTCTATATGTCTCCCATATGAAATCTATTTTAGTAGAGGTATGATGTTGGTGGCCAAAATTTTACATCGGACACAAATAATCATAGTTTTTTGAGATATACATTTATAAAATCCTAATATTGCCCACATATGTGATTTTCAAACATTTTTAAGCAACTAAATATGAGACCGATATCAAAAATAGAGGAAGTGTTATATTAAATAGTTTTAAAGATCAAGGTTTAAAATGGAATCATATCCATTATTTATGAATTTAAGCCAATGCCTTGGCACAAAAAAAAATCATATGGGCTTTAAGGGGGAAACATGTGAATTCTATTTTCTCATTTGGACCTCGTGCCAAGAATATTGTGCATAAAGAATGAGCTTAATATTTTAGGAGGCATAACTAGGTCCTATTTACTTTACTTATGACCGTAGTTTGACTTGTGTCTAACTTTACTTACTATTTGTTTTTTGACACTTGAGTTTGTAAAATTCAGATGTTTTTGTTCCTTTATCTTGCACATTGCATTCCTGCCATAACATTGTTTTTATCATATTCATTGTTTATAAACTAAGGCCCTAAAGCTTTTGCGAAAACTCATTTTGGAGAGGTTTGAAGATTTAGTAGCATGAATTAGCATGAACTATTACATCTATTTGATTAACATGGTCGACTGCGAGTAGTACGTAATTGTGGGTCCCTATAGTTACATAAAAGTCGTAATTTTGGAAATGGACAAACTTAACCAGTGACTTCACTACTAGTGTTAGTATAGAGTAAAATCTCCATTTAAAAATCTAAGGCCTAGAGTTCGACTAATTTTATAAAAAATAATGTCTACAATACTAATCGATATTAGTAGATAATTATACTATGGGCGTACAATTCTATACTATATTTATTGAAAATGCTTATATTATGTCATTTGCATCATCTGGCCTCTCATGTGCACACTCCTTGCTTTCCTCTCGCAAGGCACAACTCTTGTTGCCATCGCTTGTTCTCCCCATAGCCTCCTGCTATCTCTCCATGAGCTCTTCTTCCCACGTGTGGCTGGCTCCTGTCCCTCTACATACCCCTACATCCGTCCGTTGCCTACAAGTTGCATATCCTCCATGCATCGTCCACCGCTAAAGCCGCTCCTCCACGTGCACGCGTTAAGGCCATAATCTCGCGATGGATAACAAGCCTCTCATGTGTCAGACTGCTAAATTTGTTAGATGCGCCCTACATTCCACGCTTCATGAGCTCCTCGTATTTTGCTCCCCCCCCCCTCCCCCCCACCGCCCATGAATGACTGTGAGCTTGCTATGGCGACGCTTGTTGGAGTACAATTTTTGAAGCTCCCCACATGGAAACAGACCCCACATAAGACGACACTTTATAACAAATTGATCCAAGAGTCACCCAAAATAGCGAGGACGAACTTTTAACATGGTGGGGTCGTGATCAGTGAGCTTAATTTGCGCAGGATGTGTCTCCATGGTCGATGGTGTTGTTTATTTTTTGTATTCGATCCTTGATGTTGTGAACAGTGTTGCGATTGCTGGAAGCTTGTATTTTTTTTGTGAACTCAAGTGTAAAATGCTGGATTGATTTCTGGCCGTATGCTACAAAATCTTTCTTTTAAATGTTGCAATAGTGTTTCTGTAATGTTGGATGAGTTGCAAAATATGTTTGATGCATTGGGTTACAAACGGTGACACACTTTTACTTTACTTTGCATCCAAGATTTGGTGCATGTGTTGTTTCTTTTTGCTACATGGGTGTGTTTAAAATGTTATTATATTTTTTACAACATTTATGCATCACAAAAAAAATATTATATGTGTACCTAAAAAAAGTTGTGCTCGCTTTTTTATTGCATTTTGACCGTGCGCCCCAACTTTCTTCACTAAAGGAATCCGACAACAGTGGAACGGTGGATCTGGGGGAAGGATCATTCGACTGAATTTCAGTAGTGGCCTATATTTATTTGGTCTCTTAGATAAAACCTATAAGCCTTAGATGTTCAAATGGAGCATACTATTAATTAATCACTCCTTATGATCACAAATGCATGACATGTTAAGATTTGGTCCATTTAAACTTCTTAAATTTGATCACCACTTTATAAAGAAAAGTTCATGAACATTAGTAACATAAAATTGGTATGATCATGAATTACATTTCATAATGTCAGTATGTTTTATTTGAAAGGGGCATGTATTTATAGAAAACTAACTCGTAATGGTTACACTTGACTATTGTCAATTGTTTCACCTTGTAGACGCAGAACGACTTACATTTGCAATAAGAGGAATTAGATATTTAAAAATATAATGCACAAAATTACCCTCAGAGGTAAATCTATATACTCCTAGGGAAATTAGTTGTCAAATTTAGGTTTCAGAGACCTTCTTGGTGTACATAACCACAATTCAATTGGAAACTTGAGGGTTTTTTAATAAATGAAATTTATTAATTCAAATGCCCCGTTTCAAAAATAATAATCAAATGTCACATGAAGGTGATACATTTGCAAAGAGTTTACAACTGGACTCTGCAGAATATAGATGCACACGACCAAAAAATTCCAATGATGAAAATAGAAATAAAATGACAAAGTTCGACAAAAAAAGGGCATCATAACTCATAAGGTGGCAAATACCTATCCAAAGATTAGATCACCATACATGTTATGTAACTACCTCCTTGGTTGCTCGCTACAACTAGATACATGTCATTCTAAAGACCTCTTTTGTGTCCCAAGCGCTGAAGCAAATACCACATCCTACAACTCCCATAAGAAGCCACCGCTCGAGCAAATTTGCACTAAAAGAGATGATTGATCGCCTCATAATGATGTCAAATGACACATTTTTTACTCCCTTGCCAGCTAGGTGTTTGTTTCTTGTCAAAACTACTACTCCCTGACGATACCAAAGTAATATCTTAAATTTTAGGGGACCTTTCAGCTTCCACAATCTCTTACTCCCTCCGATCGGAAAAAAGTGTCGGTAATTTTGTACTAACTTAGTAGAAAGTTTGTACTAAGTCACTGACACTTATTTTTTATCGGAAGGAGTATTGTTCTTGCGAGCATTATTATAAAAGGCAAGGTATACTATATTTAGTATCAATTTCACAATTTAGTGAATATATTCCATCTAAACTCGAGGGTAGCCAACAGTTTTTGCCATACTATTATGATGATACACACTTCATGATCTAACAAAAGAAGCATCAGGGAGTGAGTTTAATTTGTGACGTGCATCATATTGCCAAGCAAGACTGTCTAGATCTGATGAGCTCTGAACCTTGTAAATTCATGGTGGTAAAAAGATTTACTGCAATTCTTGTATGATGCCAATGCAGGTTTGTCAATATTCAAAATGTCGCACTGAAAATTAGGATAAAATTCTGTTTTCGTAAAGAAAGATGTCCAGATCCAATACAGTGACTAGTGACAGCGCGAAGACGTGACAAAAGCAATGACGAATTCGTTCGCGCCGTTTCTTTCTAATTAAACGAGAATGATTGAAAGGTATACATGATCTCACATGGCTCTTGCTGTACGTGGCAACATTTCTACGCACGCTCTGGGAATCTATCTCCCTGGATAGGATAAACTACTGCAGCGATCCAACCCTATACTATTTGCATGCGACATACTTGCTTAGCCTATGATTTAAGTACGTAAAGCATCTAGTCAAGATATCGTTTCCGCACTAGATTCGGTGGGGGCTGTTGATGTATTTTTCATGATTTCTGCTAAACAACAGCTAGCTGTTTATCAATTCGCGCACAGTCGTTTTTCTAGCCGTCTGATGTTGTCTTTGAGATTCGCGGGTGGGGGATTGGTGTCTGGTCTTATCGGTCCCATATCATCTATCGGGTTGAGCCCGTTTAGCTACGCCCGTTCAGTCATTTCTCCTGACCGATTTTTTTTAGAAAGAGGAGAGTGTCTTTCTCCTCGAGCGCATCAGCTCGCCGGATGGCAAAATTCGGAGGCGCCGGTGGCCGGTGAGAAGGGTTCGCCGGCGTCATAGGTTTGTATGCGCTCCACCCTTCGTCTTGCTCCGCGCGGTACAATTTCTCTTCATCTCACTCCACCTGGGCCTCTCCATTTGAATCGCCGGCGGGCGACGCTGATGTCTTCGGTTGCCGCTTCGTACTGATCCCGTCGTCGCGACCTTATTACTGTTCCCTGTCGCCCTCAACTATTGCCCCTGTCGCAAATTGAGTCTGTATGTTAGCGATGAGAATAGCGTACGTAGGCCTCGGGAAGTTGGATTGGCCGTCGAGTCTTAGAGAAATTTTACGGCTAGATGTCTGCTCATGTGTGTGGGTCAATAGGATTAACCTAACAGTTTGTAGGGGATTTATATTTGTGCACATTCCTCTCATTAGAGTCTCGTTTTCCCCAATCCCCTTTTCCTGTGTGTGTTTGTGTCAGGGTGGTGTTGCTGATGCTTTTTTCAGTTAGAGTGTAGTGTAGATTAAAATCCCCATCAGGCCTGCTTGATTTTTCTCCCTTTGTGTTGGACTGAGTTGTTAGTGGAGAGGGTAGCGTATGCAGGACTGGTGGGAATCCGGATAGATCAATAGAGCAAAGCTATCGGATGCTTATTCATCTGTAATTTATCATGAACTTTAGTTTTCTATGGATCAGGAGAGAGATGAGAGTGTAGCTAGCTTTGCTTGTTTCTCTGATGAGTGTGTCTTTTGTTGCTCAAAAATGACGAGTGTGTCATGGCAAGCATATGCTTAGATGTATGCTTTTGTAAGTAAGTTGATTAATCATTTGAAGGCATTCACCCTGCTCTTGAATAATGTCATAACTAGCTTTTCATGGTTCATTAGTGTGTCCCTGTTTTTGCTCTGGTGTAGTTTTGTGTGGATGCTTGCTAGAAAGAGATTACATTTTGAAGACATAGACACAGTGAGTTGGTACCTTTGAACAATTTTTCCTATCAGTGTAGTATAGTTCTCCACTGGCTCACCCCCACTCAATTTTTTTGTACTTAATGTAGCTGCAATTGGGTGCTTACGAATAATCCAATTTTTCACGGAAGGTTTTCTTGTCATTCCCTAAAAAATATTTTTATTAGTTGGTTTTATGTTGTGAGAATCTTTAAGTCCATTGGTTTCTGTTTAGTCAGTCATGTTTGTTAGTTTTCAGTTAATCTCAGTTTCGAGTCTTTCTTTTGTCAGGTCTTTCACTTTATTTATTTTCCAGTTCCCAATAAGTCAGTCATGGTTTATTAGTATTTTAGTTCTTAGTCTGGTCATTTACAGATGAACAAAGTCCGCTTTTCCCCTCTATACTTTTCACATAGTTCATGTTTGCCCCCCAAACTTTTCTTGGCTTACTAAACCCCCCTAAACTATCACTAATGGTCCATGTTACCCCCTTAATTTAGGATTTTACTCAGCCAAACAATGGGCTTATGACCGTATCTTCGCAAATCTGCAATTAGTCGCATACAAACACATGATCATGACTAATATGAGCCAAATTTAATGGGTTATATTTATTGTTTAGGGGGGTTTATTGAGCCAAGTAAAAGTTTAGGGGGGAAATATGAGCCAAGTGAAAAGTTTAGGGGGCAAAAACAGACTTTGTTCTTTACAGATTGAATGTAGTCATTCTTAGTCTTCAGTCAAGTTTCAGTTTAGTCAGTCTTTCATAGTCCCAGATTATAGTTATTTAGTTTCATCGTCTACATTTTGTCTGTCCCAATTTTACATCTCTTTCCTTTTTTTCTCAGTCTTTTAGTGCAAAGCATGATTTTCGATTATGGTTAATTAGTATTTCAGTTCTCAGTCTGGTGATTTACAGATTCAATGTTACCATTTTTAGTCTTTAGTCTTAATTTTCAGTTTACTCAGTCTTTCATAGTCCCAGATTATAGTTGTTAAGTCTTGTCGTCTACATTTTGTCAGTCACAATTTTACATGTCTTTCCTTTTTTTTCTCAGTCTTTCATTTTCGATTGTAATTAATTAGTATTTTAGTTTTCTTGTCTTCTCATATTTATTTTCTCAGTTCTGGTTAACCAGTAAGTATTTCATTTCTCAGTCTGGTCATTTACAGATTGAATGTAGTCATTCTTAGTATGTAGTCTTAAGTTTCAGTTTAGTCAGTCTTTCATAGTTCTAGATTATAGTTATTCAGTTTCGTTGTCTACATTTTGCCAGTCCCAATTTTACATGTCTTTCCTTTTTTTTCTTAGTCTTTTTGCGCAAATCATGCTTTTTGATTATGGTTAATTAGTATTTCAGTTTTCAGACTTAAGTTTTAGTCGTGATGGCATCATTGATTTTTTTTTTTAGTATCTATCTTACCCGTCTTTCCTATTTCTTTTCTGGGTATTTTAGTGGAAAGCATGATTGTCGGTCATGGTTATTTGAATTATTTCAGTTCTCAGTTTGGTCATTCAGAGTGGTGGTCATTCTTAGTCTTAAGTTTCTATTTGTCTTGACATTATTAGTATTTTGTCAGTCCCAGTTTTACTAGCTTTCCTATTTCTTCTCTCAGTTTGGTCATTCATAGAGTGATACTGCCATTCTTAGTATTCAGTCTCAACGTTCAGTTTGCAGTCACTTTCTTTTTGTACGTCGTTTTTATACTATTTCTTTTTCTTTTCACTTACTAATCATTATTGTTTTCTTCACGGATGGCTTGCCTGAGTTTTGTGTATCTTTCTTGCCTGATAGTGATTGTTTCGCATGAGACTTGAATGCTGTTACCATTGACATGATGAGAATTGAGGCAACGGACAGGCACACATATGTTGTTTTGTACTATTCGCTGTATCTTTTAATGCAAAAGTCCTATTCGCAAAAAAAAGGATACACTGCGCGCATTCATGCTCAACAATGGGTAAGTTTCTTACAAGACTATGATATGAAAGTGGGGACAAGAATATATTCAAAGTGCACTGTCAGGGTGAGGGTGAGAACATTGAAATTATCCAAATGGAAGCGTTGGGTGGTGTCAACGACCGTCACCATCGGAGGGCTGATCTTTAGATCATACATGGTGACATGGTGATGATGTGCTAATGTGATGATGTAGCAGTTTTGTCTGACTTGGAACAGGAATCATATATCCCCATAATTATGTGTATCTTCTTCTTTATTGTTTTTTATATGTGCATCTTCTTATCTTTTTCGGTTCATAAATTGGGTTGAGGCGCACATCTGGTGGGGAGAGGTCACTAAGTTTCACTCTATAATTATTCAGTTTATTTCTCTGTCTAAGCTTGTAAGGTATATTTTCACAGCATCTCCCAAATAAAGATGTATTCTTCCAGTTAACTAGATTCTGTAGCCCAAAATCACATGAGTTAAGGTAAGGCTGAGGCTGGCTGAGGAACACAAACGTTCCTTGCTTTTTTTTCGGTTTGGGTCTGATTGAAAATGACGACCCGTTAACTGCAGCGGCCCAGCTTTTTGTTGTTTCGGTGGAACCACGAATTATACTCACGTAACTTGGAATGACGGAACGAAGAATTAGACCGACTTCTGATTGGCTGTAAAAAGTGACTGTGCGCGAATTGAAAAACAGTCAGCTGTCAAATAGACAGTCCCTCTTTTTCATAGCTTATCAGTTATCAGGTAATGACATAGTACTACCTGTTCACTGTTCACTTAATTTAAGATGCTTGTCGACTTCACGCTTGTAAACAGTATGTTTATATTGGCCGGCCCACCATTCTATTTTAGTAATGCCCATTATTTGTATGCATGCTGATTAATACAGGAATGATTGATCTGTTGTCAAATAGAGCATGACATGATCAAATTTATTTAGAACTAGTAGCACTAGTTCCGTTTCGAAATGCACTAGTAGAAAACATGTCTTCCGTTCACCCCTTTTAGTCTCCAAACAGCTCGGTCTGTTGGATAATTAGGCACAATTTCCATGATTAATTCTAGAATATTAAACATGACAATACCAACTACTACCACATGTAACTCAAACATACTTGATGTGCTAAACAGCAAGATGCACGGAAACAAGTAGCAGCTAAATATGTACTCGCAGAACATGATGAACAGACGAACAGCAGTAGACCGCACGTACCGTTCGTTTGCAGATGTAGTCGTTGCAGTAACGTTGTTGATCACAACGTTGGAGAAGACCGGTCGAAGCAGACAGCGATGAAGACGGCGGTAGGCTGCACCGCCCGACTTGGAAGGAAGACGACCCGTGATGAAGAAATTGAGCAGTCGCGCAGAGCGCTTCCCAAAAACCTAATGGGATTTCTATTTTCGTGCCCTCGGGTCCTTAGTTGTACTCAGTTTTCCCCAGCTCCTTAGTTTTTCCTCAGTTTTATCCAAGCCCTTGTCTGAAACCCCCACAAGTGCTGGAACGGCCGGTTGCCCAACGGGTCAACAACTTTGACCGTTATCTGCTGACTAGTGGGGCCACGTAGAGCCCGCAAAGACACGTCAGAGCATCCATCTTTGTTTGACTGTAAGCATCGCCGTATCCCTGACAAAAACGCGGACAAGTGGGGCTTCGGTATATCGAATGACAAGTGGGGCCATGACGCTGATACAAGGGGCAATACACGGGTAGGATTAGATTTTTAAACTGAGCTCTACAGCGATGGCACGGAGGAGGTGGCCTGCGAGGTGCCGAGATGAGATCGACATCCACAAAGAACTGCATGAGGCGAGACCAGACGCATTAGATAGATATGAACTAGACGTGTTTAACCATGCAAAGAAGAGAAGAAATGGTCGAGGACATCGACGACGACCTCAACACTTTGACTAACGGTGTCGGACATGAATGCGAGCAATGTAGATAAAACTAGTGTCTCTCCTTTCTGGCGTGTATAGATGGGTGCTAGGGGAGTGTGGTGGCGAAGGGAAAGACCTCGCGGTGGTCTGTGGCGTCCAGCATAGCGGGGCGGCGTGGCCGTGCCCACAGCGGCGTGCATGTTCGGCATTGGCATCAGCATGTACGTTCGTCATTGGCCTCGGCGGTATCTCTGGTATGTCAGTGATCGAATGAGGGGACGGGATTGAGGGTGCATCCCGACGGTGACCTAGCAGTGGCGGCGAGCATGCATAGCCGTTCTGACCATGCCGATATCGGCATCGGCATCGTTTGGAGGCTGTGGTGCTCGAATCATGGTGGAATTTGCGATTCCCTATTATTTTTACATGCATAATATATAGAAAATAGCTAGATCTCTAAATCGATGCATATGAAGCTACATATATATTCTTGGTCATAATCCCCTTAGATGCATGGCTTCACGTCGTTGTCGCTTTCATCGTCAGTATCTTCGTCGTCCGTGTAGTAGTACTTCCTGCACGTTGTTCCGTCGAACACCTTCACTGTGAGCACATAATCGCCTTCATATTTCAAGTGTAGGAAGCAGCCAAAATCCACACCGTGCGCGATGGCAAAATTCTCCCAGCCCTTGTCGAGGTACATCCGGCCTTGTCCGTCAAATAGGACCTCCACGGTCCAGAGATGAGGACCACAGTCAGCTGCTCGCAGATACACCTTTGCGGGCTCCTGGCCGTCAAGATAGTCCGCAAACTTTTGTGGGAGTGCCTGCAAAGAGATCGAGCGCCGATCATTTGAAATTAAAGGTTTTTTAGAACATGCACATAATTAATCACATGCATCATATATGTGGGAACGCGTACGTACCTTCTTGGCCAAAGGGTCTTCATAGATGGCGATGAAGAACTCCTCTATGATCAATGGCAGTGTTGACGGTGGTGGTGGCAATGATGATGATCCACCACCCCGGCCGCCCCTTCCCCTTCCCCTTCCCCTTTCGGTCGGCGTCCGAGACGTGGAAGCCATGGCAATGGATCAAGTGTATGTGAACAAAGAAGAGAGAGGCAGAAACGAAGAAGAGAGAGGCAGAACCTATTGACATGAGGGATGGCCGTTGTGGGTGTTTATAAGGGAGAGATGACCGTTGTGGGGTTTACACCATAAATGAAGGGAGAGATGACCGTTGTGGGGTTTATACAATAAATTAAGGAGGAGATGACCGTTGTGGGGGTTTATATCTCAATAAAAAAGTAATGCCTAAAAGAAATGGAAATTCGTGATAGTTTATTATTTTACCGTGAAAAGTAATGCCTAAAGGAAATTCGTGATAGTTTATCATTTCACCGTGAAAAGTAATGCCTAAAAGAAATGGAAATGCGTGATAGTTTATCATTTTACCGTGAAAAGTAATGCCTACACGAAGTGGAAATTCATGATAGTTTATCATTTTACCGTGAAAAGTAATGCCTAAAAGAAATGGAAATTCGTGATAGTTTATCATTTTACCGTGAAAAGTAATGCCTAAAGGAAATTCGTGATTACCAAACTTGTTGAATCCGGTGGCAAACTCGTTATTTAGCATACATAGAGGGGTAGAGGTTTGCCACCGACAGATAGAGAGAGGGTGGCACGATCCTGCCCGTTAGATCATAGGATCGACGGTAGGTGGGCATGATCCGTGTGACAACAGCTCGACCAATCAGGCCAAGTTTGGGGTTCTGTGAGAAGGGAGAGGGTAAAACTGAGTAGTATCAAGGATACAAGGGCAAGTAAATAGTAAACAGGCTAAGGAATTCAAATAAGAGATTTAGAAAAAGAAAAACACATGTTTTGTACAATGAAACCCAGGTTGGCCTACCTCAAAGTATTAGCAATTCAAATATACATGAGTGTAAAAATTATGGCCTCATTCAGACAAACTGTGTTTTGGGTATAGATGTTTTGAGAAGGGGTTTGAGTGGAAAGCCATGAACCTTCATAGCTACTAGTGATTTGAGAAGTGGTCATTTGTGTTAAAACTTGATTTATATATGATTGTCTATATGGCAGGTCACGTAACAAGACTCCATGAGTAGGAGGCACTATGATTTTATTTTTTTGAATTTTTTTTCGCATGAAATGACTCAATTAGATAGCTTAATCCCATTTGTTGACTCTCGGTTGACTAGCCACTTGAGGGTAAAACTGAGTATATTGCACTAGCCAGTATTAGTACTCGAGGGAAAAACTGAGTACAGATATTTTTCCAGTGTAAGACTCGGGGGTAGAACTGAGTACACGTAACGGTGCAGACGTGCAGTACCACGGACGCGTGTTGAGACCAATCGTCTAGTTTTTTTGAGAAACTGCTGACACGAACCGTCACTTTGCCAGTACAGAGCCCCTCTCTCCCTCCCTCTGCACAGTGTCTCATTCTCACTCACGCACGCAACCACGCCTCTCACGTCCCATCACCTTCTCGAAAAAACCCCAACCGCCTCCCTGCCGGCGATGGAGAAGAAGAATGCGCCGGCGGCCGTCGCCCCCGAGCCCGTCGCCTCCGAGCCCATCGCCTCTGAGCCCGTCGCATCCGAACTTGTCGCCACCGAGCCCGTCGCATCCGAGGCCGTCGCCGCCGAGCCCGTCGCCTCCGAGGGCGGCGCATCCAAGCGCGGCGCCTCCGTGAACTGGGCCTCTCTCAGGGCTGACGGACCACTACACAAGATCGGCGCCTGCTTACTGGCGAACGAGGAGTACATGGACTTCTACTCTGCTTTGAGGCAAGTTTGTACAAATTGGCGTTCAGATTTACCTGAGCCCGACGTGCACCTGCATGAATGGATCATGGTAGAACACGCCCTTCCACGCGTCGCTGAGTTCTCCTTCCTCCACCTCCGCACATCTCGCTACGTCACCATCGATCTAACGGAAGTTCATGCAAGGTTCAAATTCCTCCATATCTATAGAGTTAATCTATTTTTATTTTCAATCGTAAACATCTTAGTGCTGAATGTTATCTTCATCAATATATTTTAGATACTACTTCGTCAGCTTTTGCCGTGGCGTCATCGTGCTTGCCCAGAAGAACCAGCCGCACAAGATACGGCTTCTGAACCCACTCACAAAGACATCGAACACTATGTTTGAGGCGCAGATGCCATCTGTTATTCTGGAGTCAGTCGCTGTAATGAAGTCCCCGACTATGCTCTTCGTTTCCACATATTACTCGGCGGAAATTGCTTGGGTCGATGAGAGCACTCCAACTAAGGGTATAGATGAAGATTGGGGAGAAGGAAGATTTTTGATCGAGCACCATTCTATGCGTTGCATTACCACGTTCAATGGTGAATTATATGCACTAGCTGTGAACAATTTGGAGTTTGGAACATTAGTGTGCACCAACAATGTCCAGTTGGAGCAGGGCGCGAGCACTGTCAACATGGAGATACTATTTTCATTTCCAGAACTTGGAAATGACAAGTTCTACCTTGTGAAGTCGGATGGTGATCTGCTGCTTGTGTTGTTGGGCGGTCGTTTGGAGGAAGGTCAAACATTGGTGTACCGTGTGGACTCTGAGAGCCGCTCTCTCCATGCCGTCAGTAACATTGGCAGTCGTCCCTTCTTCGTCCATCATGTCCGGTGTATCTCCGTCGACACCAGAGTGCACCCGACACTTTGACCTGGATGCATCTACTACGCGGATTTGGGTTATATCAGAGAGTACTTTGATGATATGAACGCCTGGGATGAGTGGCCACTACGTGTGGATAGATTAGGAAAGTACGGTCTGAAAAATGAACAAAGGCCATACCGTTTAGAGGATATATTGGCTGCACACTGCAGACGGAAAGAGTTCAATGAATATTTCTTTCAGACCAGAAAATGGAGCGACGAAGATATATATGATGAATGAAGAACAGATTAATTCATCCTAGGGTATCCTAATCTTCATGTTGGGCATACATTGCGTCTTGTATTATTTTCAGCTTAGTTTGTCGTGAACATTAACATCGTTATTGGCTGCTTTTGGCTGCTGTATGCAGTTTATGTATTATACTTAGTTTTCTAGATTTATTATGCTGCTGTGAATTTATCCTATACTAGCTTCTAGATTTGTTATCATATTGGGCAAAAAACGAGGGCCAAAAGGCAACAATCATTGAAGAAAGACAGAAATAGAAGCTTCTCTAGATTTGATACTAATTTGGTGAAAAGAGAGAGAACTGTTACAGAGAGAGAGGGGAAAAAGGCGCTCTGAAAAGGCAATGCCAATTTGGCCCGAGAGAGACAGAACCGAGCTCTCACGTATAACCAAACGCAGTCTCGTCATGTCCCACGCGGCCCCTTTCTACCAGCCCCACGCGATGCGGCCCCACACGATGTGGCCCCACATGTCAGCACGGAACGGTCAACTAAACGGGAATCCTCCCATCCGAGCTCCTTCTGAGGGTTTCAGACAAGGGCTTGGACAAAACTGAGGAAAAACTAACGAGTTGGGGAAAACCGAGTACAACTAAGGACCTGAGGGCACAAAAATAGAAATCCCAAACCTAATTCGCCCTCTCCCGTACAGGATCGCAAAGGCAAGTGGTTTCGGAGACCTGCTCTCCCGTTCACCGGTGCACGCCGGCGCTCGGGATGAGGTAGACTACGTAGGCGGCGCAAGCAGCGAGAAGTGGCAAAAACCATAGATCGGTTTCAGGTGTGTGCGGCGGTAGCCGGGCAAGAGTTTATATAGGCGGCGTAGCGGAGAAACCCTAGGCAACGTGGGCCACGCCCACGTCGCACGCCTGAGTCGTTTATAGCAGCCCACGATCCGGGAGCGACCCGAACCGGCTAGCTGTGACGCGTCCGTCAAGGACTCGGTCAAACGCTTGGTTTTCCTGTGCACCAAAAAGATAAGCTCGGCTCCGAGGCTCAATTCCGCAAACCGCGGTGCGCGCGCGTCGTGTCAAGCCGAGCCGAGCCGAGACGAGACGAGCGAGGAGGAGGAGGAGGAGGAGGAGGAGCGCGCGTGTGGCACTTCTCTTCTCACTCACTTACCAAGTGGTGCAACACCCCACCTTATATGTTGGTCTACATCTCTCCCAACTTTTCATGTGGGACTAAACTTAGCTCCCACTCCTTGCCTTTGTGCAGCCAAAAACTTGGGCTGCATGTTACATGGGCTCACACACATGGGCTTTGAGATTTCTAGGAATTTCTGAAATCTAATATGTGCTCATATGAAAAGGCCCAATATTTCAACAATCCCCCACCAGATCTCAAATGCCCATTTAGAGATTTGCCAAACCTCACTACTTGTTTATATACCAGTGTTTTAGTAGAGACTGTTAAGTTGAACTTCCGCCTAGAACCTTAAACTACGTCTATCAGCAACTTGAATAATGGACTACGCCTTGAATTGCAAGTTTTGTGCGTCAAGATTTCACTTAAAGCCATAACCAGCACATGGCTGCCAGTAGCCTACCCCGCGGGTTGGAGCATATGCGTCGTATTCCATGGTCTCTTCATGAGTTTACTAGAGATCACCTAAATCTCATAGACTGCGACGTTTAACAGTCGGGCTCATATAGGTGTGTTCTTTCAAGAATGCTCTGTAGGACAGTATCTTTGCTAACATAGCCAACAGAAACACATTAAGGCATGTTGCCAACTGATGTCTACGCACTTCTATTCTTGTAGACACTTGTTGGGCCTCCAAGTGCAGAGGTTTGTAGAACAGCAGCAAGTTTCCCTTAAGTGGATCACCCAAGGTTTATCGAACTCAGGGAGGTTAGAGGTCAAAGCTATCCCTCTCAAGCAACCCTGCAATTACGATACAGAAAGTCTCTTGTGTCCCCAACACACCCAATACACTTGTCAGATGTATAGGTGCACTAGTTCGGCGAAGAGATAGTGAAATACAAGTGGTATAGATGATTATAAGTAGCAAACGTGATGTGAAATAAATATCGCTGCGAGCAAACAAGTAACAAAATAGCAAGTAAACGGTGTGCAATGCTTGGAAACAAGGCCTAGGGATCATACTTTCACTAGTGGACACACTCCCAACAATATAACATGAATGAACAAGTAACTTCTCTTTGCTAAGGTACTTTGAATTACTCTCCTATTGAATAACACTAATCATTGTGTAGTGGCTACAGAAGCACCCCTTAAAGTTCATCAAGTACTTGACAAACACCACTCATAGAGATACCCAAATCAGATCACAACTCAAGATAGATATCATTGCAACTTAGACCAAGTACTAACACGGTGCACACACTGCCAACATTACACCATGAAAGGAGGAATAGATCACTCAAACTATCATAGCAATAATTATTCTCATAATCCACAAGAGAGATCAATCATAACCTAAACCAAGTACCACCATGATGCACGCACTGTCATCGTTACACCATAGCAGGAGGAATAGATTACTTTAATAACATCACTAGAGTACACAAAATATCTGAATAATAACATGTACTTGTTCAACATGATACAAAGCTCACGATCACATAAAGATCACATCATGGGAGAGAGAGGTGAACCACATATCTACCGGTAGAGCCCTCAGCCCCGGGGATGAACTACTCCCTCCTCATCATAGGAGACAGCAAGGTTGATGGAGATGGCGGTGAGGTCGATGGAGACGGTGGAGACGGCGATGGAGACCGATGGAGATGGCTCCGGGGGCACTTCCCCGTCCCGGCAGGGTGCCGGAACAGAGACTTCTGTCCCCCGAAATTCGTCGGTGGCGGCGGCGGAGCTACGGAACTCTTTCTGGAAATCTGATCGGGGCCTTAGGTTTTTCTCGTCAGGGGGTATATATAGGCGAAGGGACGATGTCAGAGGAGGGTCCACGCCCCCTCACACGGGGCTGGCGCGGCCAGGGGGTGGCCGCGCCGCCCCTGTGTCTGGGGCCCATGTGGCCCCACTCCGTCAGGTCTTCGGATGTCTGGAAGCTTCCCCGTGAAATATGACTTCAGGAACTTGTTTCGTCCAATTCTGAGAATATTTCCTGTGTATCACTCTGAAACACAAAAACAGCAGAAAACGGGAAACTGGCACTGTGGCACTTCGTTAATAGGTTAGTTCCGGAAAATGTATAAAAATGCCACTAAGTGTAACGAAACAATATACAAATGGTGTAAAAACAAGCATGGAGCATCAAAAATTATAGATACGTTTGAGACGTATCAAGCATCCCCAAGCTTAACTCCTGCTCGTCCTCGAGTAGGTAAGTGATAACAAAGAATAATTTTTGAGGTGACATGCACCTACACAAACTTGATCATATATGTAAGCATTGTGAGCTGGGATCATAAGAACTTAAAACATGGGCATGAAAGATATAATCATGACAATAAGAACTTAGCAACCATGTTGTAAACATGCAAATGAACACAAATAAAAGATCATGATAATGAAACAATGAAAGTCAAACGTGTGTTCAAATCATAAGGAAAAACATACAAATGGTTTTCAGCTTGTCCTTCAAAGAGAGCAAAACATAAATGCATAGGACACCTCAAAGTTTAAGAGGGCGACTAGATACAAATAATTTAAGAACAAGTGAAACCAACAATATGAGTCAATCAATGAACTTTGGGATAATGCATATCACACTAAGAATGACAACTATGCTCTCTTAGTGGTGCATAAAGATAGAAGGTGGTGACCCAACATAAAAGTAAAGGAAAGGCCCTTCGCAGAGGGAAGCAGTGATTGCAAGTTTTATAACCTTCAAAAATTATGGTACTTACCGGCTTTGAGCTCTCATTGCCCCCATCATAAGCATCTTGAATGGTTAAAGTTAATGCGAGAACAATTATGATGCATATGCTTGACAAATCATAAGTTGAAAACCTCGTGCCCCGTGAATACGAGTACCCAAACCTCATGCTACTTTACTTAGAGTCCCAAGCAAGGCTCTTGTCATTGTAAGTATATGCATATCATTGAAAACCGCCAATGGGGTACCTCCGTGCCCGATGACATGGAACAAGCCCACACCAAAATGACAGGACAAGCAGACAATGAACACCTCGACATCTCTTTTATTTGCTATATTGTTTAGCTTTTTATTATGAGATGCGTCATCGAATGTTCACCATGGGTATGCTGCAAATTTCCACCATGAATTATGCATGGCTTAGATTGGCGGACCGGCGTTTCCCTAACACATATAAAAACTCCATGATCCTCACAAGATTCCCAATTCATTTCACACCGCGGGCATCCATAAACAAAAGATCACGATATCAACTCAAATAAGAAGTGCAATGTTGAAAGCTTGCCCATGACTGCATGGCTGGGCTAGAATCCAACTTACAACTTGCAAGCATAACAACTCAACATAAAAGACCACAATGTCAAATTTTTAAGAACAGGAAAAAGTAAAGTGTGCCTTCCGGTTCGTGAGAGCTTTACTAACCGAATTTCGCATAACACTGGTAAGAGTTTAATTTGAAGAGAAAATAAAAGCAAGTCAAATTTACTTGGAATAGCAAATTGCTAGTAGGTATGTATGGTGGACACTTTGAAAAACTTGGCTTTTAGGAGTTGGATGCATGAGTAGAGCTTATACTCAGTACAAAATGAGGGCTAGCAAAAGACTGGGAGCGACCAACTAAGAGAGCAATAACGGCCATAATCATGCAAAGCGACAAAGCGACATTAAAAGAAGCATAAGATGGCATCAAAAGTCAAAAACTAAATGATCATGAAGGCTATTGGCGACTTTGCAAGAGTCTAACATGTGTGAGCATGCGCCAAGTCAACCCAAATAAAGCATCAAGGAGAAAACCAAAATAATGCTTCCATACAATAAAAACAACGCATGATTTTTCAAAGGCTCATTAAGCAATCTCAATTATTTGAGACAAGTCATGCTACAGCAAAACCACTAAGCATACTATCAAAAAGACATCAAGCATGACATGAAAAAGCCTAAGCCGCAGTCTACACAAGCTCCTTCTTGTACCACTATTTTGCACAAAGCTTTTTCTCTTTTCCAACACCATTTGAATTTTTTTTATAACCACCTCTTTTGATGAAAACCAATAAATATCAGAGGAAAAAATACACCTTGATGAAAAGATATGACAAGGTCTGAATGCAAATCAGGGCAAAAATGAAAACCAAAAGCAGTAGCGGAAAAAGAAGAACACTCGTTGAACGATAAGAGTGAAAAACTGAGTGTTCTTGGCAAATGAAAACGAGTACATCTCCTCCAAAAGAAACATGATGTGATCAAACCGTTTATTGCAGCAAACAAACAAACCTAACCAACTAAGAAAACTAAAACAACTGACGCTCCAAGAAAAACACATAGTGCATGAAGCAATAAAAATATAGTGTTTTGAAAGGTGACCTGATTTTTGCCGATGAAGAAGGGGTGCCTCGGGGGCATCCCCAAGCTTTGACGCTTGTACTTCTTGGATATTTCTTGGGGTGATACATGGGCATCCCCAAGCTTGAGCTTTTGTCCATTCTTCAACTCATCTCATCACTCTCCGATCCCTACACTTGAAAACTTCCTTCATACAAAACTGAACACAAATCTATTAGCAACATTAGTGTAAGCATAACATATATTCAACCTCTTTTTGCTTCAGGTTTCAACTCAAAACCACCACATATATAGCAAATACTACTGTAGCAACTTCCCCAAAAGTTCCATGATCAAAAGAACTCAAAAGAAAGCGATAAAGTGGCAAACACAAATATTGGCAGAAATCTGTCAAAACTGAACAGCTGACAAAGGTCGAATTTTTGAGGGATTTTCTGTTGCTCAAATCAAAAAGTGTTCAACTAAGAAAAGTTTGGATATAACCTGGGGCATATGCACAAGAAATCGCAGGTCCAAAAGATAAACAGAGAATTTTCACGAATTTTTACGGTGTAGCACCGAAAACAGTTTCAGGACAGCAACATCCCCAAATCTTTACCTCACTCAAATTAGAGGCTTCTCTTGGCACAAAAACGAAATAAACAAGATAAGGAGCGGTCATTACAGTAGTAATGACTTCCAAGACTCAAATAAAAGAAAAAGTACTGAAAGTAAAAACATTGGGTTATCTCCCAAGAGTGCTTTTCTTTAACGCCTTTGAGCTAGGCGCAGTAATTTGCAAAGATGCTCATGTGGGCGCCATATAAAAGCTTGAGGCAAAGACGCCATATAGGAACTTAAAGCAACAGAGAGCATCAAAAAGCAAATGTGGAACACATTTAAATCTAAACCACTTCCTATGAAAAATAGTCTTATAAAGAGACAAGTCATGAAAACGCAAAGCAAAAAGCATAGGAAGGCAAAACAAGTACGACTTCAAGAATTGCAACATAAAGAGGGGAAACTCAATATTGTTGAGATCCATCAAACCATGTTTCCCTCTCTCAAAGTAACTTTCAGTAGCATCATGAATAGAATTAACAATGTAACTATCACATAAAGCATCCCTATCATGAGCCACATGCATAAAAGGATTAATACTCCCCACATGAACAATAGTAGTAGGAGCAGAATCAATAGAATAATTATTCTCATCACCATAATCATCAAAAACAGGAGGCATATTGCAATCATAACTAATTTTCTCCTCAAAAGTAGGTGAACTGAAAATATTATACCCATCATCACAAGCTAGAGAACTACTATGTCGCAAAGCATACTCATCAAACATATCATCATAAGAAGGAACATGGATAGCACTAATGGTACAACAATTATTAACCTTAGAATTGGTACCAAAAAGATTTTCAATATCAAAAGTAGAGTGCTTTTCCCAATCATGATCACTAACATAGGTAACAGGCATAGGAACATCATCCCAATCAGAATTATCATAATCTATAGCAGGATCATAATGCTTAGGGGAAGATACCGTGTCCTCTCGTCTCTTACTCCTCTTCTTCTTCTTCTTACACTTCTTACTCTCTCCTTTAGGAGGGAGAGACTTGAAGGGCATCTTCTCCACATATTCTTTAGGAGGGAAAGGCATCTTCTCCACATAATCTGGCTTGCTGACAGAAACAACAGAAGAAACTTTGGAGGATTCCTCCTCTCTATTAATAAGATCAAAACATCTATTAGTCCTATCATAGCTTGGCAAAACATAATGTTTAATAAGATCTTGTAAGTAAGTATTTGCGAGGCAATCTTTAGCACAATAGAGATGACAACCACGAAGGGTGCTATTAAGATCAACATCATTCATGTCTACCAAAGCAATCTTTCTAGATATCTCTTCACAATTCAAAAACAAAGTAAGCTCATCATACTGATTGAAAGTAATCTTATCATCACAATACAAATCTGCGGTACTCGTTCGATTAATTGGGCATTGAAAATTAAAGTGCCCCTTTTCACCACAAAATTCACAAAGAAAAGGATAAAGCTCACAAACCCATTCACCAAGCACATCTAGATCCTTGAGCCACATGCTGGTTTCTTCATTTGCGTGGGTGATGCAATAATCTTCCTTGTTGTAACTCTGTTCACAAGGTCTATGTATTCCACAAAAATTAACATGCTTATAAGAAATAGTACTTTTAGAAGTTTGAGCATGTTTATTGCAATCATCAATAACAATATCACTTTCTATGCAAGTATCCTTAAAAGGTTCATGATACACGTCCCCATTTCCTTTAGGAACATTCATATGGGAAGCAAAGGCTTTAAAGCAATCAACCATAATTTGAGGATCAAGACCATATTTAGCACTAAGCTCTTGAAAATTAGCAGTTTCAGCGAAAGACTTAATGCAATCAAACTCGTAATTCATGCCTGATCCTTTACCTTTGTCGCTATCCCAACCTTCAATATTGTTTTGAATTGTCTCAAGCAGACCCCACTTGGTGTCGACATCCTTGCTTGTGAAAGACCCATCAAAGCATGCATCTAGATAGTCCTTGTAATGTCCTGAAAGCCTTGCATAAAAATTATTAATAATAATATTACGGGGAAGATCATGAAGAGGACATTTATGCATTAGTAACTTCAATCTTCCCCACGCTTGGGCAATGCTTTCTCCCTCATGAGGCCAAAAATTATATATCTGATTACGATCTTTATGAATCTCACTTGGAGGATAGAATTTAGAATAAAAGAGAGGTACAATTTCCTCCCAGCCAATAGATGGACCATCTTCAAGCAGCCGATACCATTCCTCAGCTCTGCCTTTCAGTGACAAAGAGAATAGCTTCTTCTTAACTTGGTTTGACGAAATACCTGCACACTTGAACAACTCGCATAATTCTTGTATAAAGAGTAAATGATCACCCGGAGGAACTGTTCCATCTCCTGAATAGCGGTTATTCATAACACGTTCAACAATCTTCATAGGTATTTCAAAAGGATGAGGAGCACAAGCATCATTAGAAACATCACATATGGGAGATAAAATATCATCAGAGCAAACTTTCTCCACTAAAGCTGGGGGACTAAAAATATCATACTCAACAAAACCAGCTTCCCCAAGCTTAGACTTTTCTATAGCACTAGCAATAACGGTATTCAAAGCATTCGTACTAATGACATTGCTATGCGAAATAAGCTCCAATGGATTTTCAATTTTCTCTTCAAATCTAAAATCAGGAAAAAGACTAAAGAACTCTTTGTTTTCCATTAAGCCTAACTAGTGAAAATAAAAACAAGAAACAAAAAGATGTAATTGCAGAATCTAAAGGAAATAGCTTCGAGCACTCACACAGGAGGATGCGAGTACCTTTTACCTTACCTCCCCGGCAACGGCGCCAGAAAAGAGCTTGATGTCTACGCACTTCTATTCTTGTAGACCCTTGTTGGGCCTCCAAGTGCAGAGGTTTGTAGAACAGCAGCAAGTTTCCCTTAAGTGGATCACCCAAGGTTTATCGAACTCGGGGAGGTTAGAGGTCAAAGCTATCCCTCTCAAGCAACCCTGCAATTACGATACAGAAAGTCTCTTGTGTCCCCAACACACCCAATACACTTGTCAGATGTATAGGTGCACTAGTTCGGCGAAGAGATAGTGAAATACAAGTGGTATAGATGATTATAAGTAGCAAACGTGATGTGAAATAAATATCGCTGCGAGCAAACAAGTAACAAAATAGCAAGTAAACGGTGTGCAATGCTTGGAAACAAGGCCTAGGGATCATACTTTCACTAGTGGACACACTCCCAACAATATAACATGAATGAACAAGTAACTTCTCTTTGCTAAGGTACTCTGAATTACTCTCCTATTGAATAACACTAATCATTGTGTAGTGGCTACAGAAGCACCCCTTAAAGTTCATCAAGTACTTGACAAACACCACTCATAGAGATACCCAAATCAGATCACAACTCAAGATAGATATCATTGCAACTTAGACCAAGTACTAACACGGTGCACACACTGCCAACATTACACCATGAAAGGAGGAATAGATCACTCAAACTATCATAGCAATAATTATTCTCATAATCCACAAGAGATCACAATCATAGCCTAAACCAAGTACCACCATGATGCACGCACTGTCACCGTTACACCATAGCAGGAGGAATAGATTACTTTAATAACATCACTAGAGTACACAAAATATCTGAATAATAACATGTACTTGTTCAACATGATACAAAGCTCACGATCACATAAAGATCACATCATGGGAGAGAGAGGTGAACCACATAGCTACCGGTAGAGCCCTCAGCCCCGGGGATGAACTACTCCCTCCTCATCATAGGAGACAGCAAGGTTGATGGAGATGGCGGTGAGGTCGATGGAGACGGCGGAGACGGCGATGGAGACCGATGGAGATGGCTCCGGGGGCACTTCCCCGTCCCGGCAGGGTGCCGGAACAGAGACTTCTGTCCCCCGAAATTCGTCGGTGGCGGCGGCGGAGCTATGGAACTCTTTCTGGAAATCTGATCGGGGCCTTAGGTTTTTCTCGTCAGGGGGTATATATAGGCGAAGGGACGATGTCAGAGGAGGGTCCACGCCCCCTCACACGGGGCTGGCGCGGCCAGGGGGGTGGCCGCGCCGCCCCTGTGTCTGGGGCCCACGTGGCCCCACTCCGTCAGGTCTTCGGATGTCTGGAAGCTTCCCCGTGAAATATGACTTCAGGAACTTATTTTGTCCAATTCCGAGAATATTTCCTGTGTATCACTCTGAAACACAAAAACAGCAGAAAACAGGAAACTGGCACTGTGGCACTTCGTTAATAGGTTAGTTCCGGAAAATGTATAAAAATGCCACTAAGTGTAACGAAACAATATACAAATGGTGTAAAAACAAGCATGGAGCATCAAAAATTATAGATACGTTTGAGACGTATCACCAACCTGCCTTACAGATTTTGAGAGTAATGCATCTTCACACAGAGAGGATTATAGAATACTCTCCTCAGTTAAATCACTAGCTTGTTTTCCCAGGTCCTAATTCACGGGATCTCCGATCACAAAGGTTGGGTTACTACTATGGCATAACTTCTATGGGTCTCAAATCCATCTCCCTCGATGCACTATCTATCACATTACGTGATAGTCCCTTGGTAAAGGGATCTGCCAGGTTTTTGTCTGTATGAATATACGCAACAGTTATTACTCTGGAGTTTCGCAATTTCCTGACAGACTTCAAACATCTTTTAACGTGTCTTGATGACTTCGCGTTATCCTTAGAATTGTTCACTTTGACAATAACTGTTTGGTTGTCACAATTCAAGAGGATAGCCGGCACAGGTTTTTCAACCACCGGCAAGTCCATCAAGAGCTCACGCAGCCATTCTGACTCTACAGTGGCTGTGTCTAAAGCAGTAAGTTCTGCTTTCATAGTTGACCTCGTCAATATGGTTTGCCTACATGATCTCCATAATACAGCGCCACCTCCAAAGGTAAACACATACCCACTAGTGGCTTTGATATCATCTACATCAGAGATCCAATTTGTATCACTATATCCTTCAAGCACGGCTGGGTGCCCTGAATAGTGAATCCCGTAACTCATTGTACCACATAGATAGCGCATGACCCTTTCAAGTGCATGCCAATGATCAATACCCAGGTTTGACATGAACCTACTCAACTTGCTCACAGCAAAAGAGATGTCAGGTCTTGTCGCGCTCGCTAAGTACATGAGTAAACCAATGATTTGAGAATATCTCAGTTGATCTGTTGGTTCGTTCTTGTTCTTACGTAGTATCACACTGGGATCATAAGGTGTTGGGGAAGACTTGCTATCAATAAAGCCAAACCGGCTCAAGATCTTCTCAACATAGTGAGATTGCGATAAAGTAACCCCACTCTCGTTCTTATTCAGCTTGATGTTCAGGATCACATCAGCTTCTCCCAGATCTTTCATATCAAAGCACTTTGATAAGAAAGACTTAACCTCATGTATTACTTTCATGTTTGTACCAAAGATGAGAATATCATCAACGTATAAACACAATATAACACCTTCGCCCCCACCATGGCGATAGTAAACACACTTATCAGCCTCATTAACGACAAAGCCAACAGAAGTTAAAGTTCTGTCAAACTTCTCATGCCATTGCTTAGGCGCTTGTTTCAGGCCATATAAAGATTTTAACAACTTGCACACCTTTCTCTCTTCACCTTTTACCACAAATCCATCAGGTTGATCCATATAGATTTCCTCTACTAACTCTCCATTGAGGAAAGCTGTCTTTACGTCCATTTGATGAATGATAAGACCATAAGAGGCAGCCATGGAAAGTAGTACTCGAATGGTGGTTAGTCTTGCGACAGGTGAATAGGTGTCAAAGTAATCTTTGCCTTCTCTCTGTGTGTAGCCTTTCGCTACAAGTCTCGCCTTGTACTTCTCAATAGTACCATCAGGCCTTAGCTTCTTCTTGAACACCCACTTGCAGCCCACAGGCATACAGCCATGGGGGCGCTCTGATAATTCCCATGTTCCATTAGAAAGAATCGATTCCATCTCATTTTGGACAGCTTATTTCCAATCATCTGCATCTGGTGATGCATATGCCTCAGCAATGGACGTGGGAGTATCATCCACAAGGTACACAATGAAATCATCACCAAAGGACTTTGCAGTCCTTCATCTCTTGCTCCTTGTAGGAGCTTCATTGTCATCCTTCTCATGAACGTCCTCAAAAACGTTCTCATGTGGTTGCTCAAAATAATCATTAGATGCACTAGATTCAGGAATTATCTCAGAAGAAAATCTAGCAGTGCTATGCATATCTTTCATAGGAAACATATTCTCAAAAAATGTTGCATCACGAGATTCCATTATAGTGTCAACATGCATATCAGGTACCTCGGATTTAACTACCAAAAAATTATAGCCAATGCTCCGCTGAGCATAACCTAGAAAGATGCAATCCACAGTCTTTGGTCCGAGTTTGCGTTTCTTTGGGATGGGAATGTTGACCTTCGCCAAGCATCCCCAAATGCGCAAATACGAAAGTGATGGCTTTCTCCCAACCCACTCCTCATAAGGGGTTTTCTCTTTATTCTTGTTAGGAACTCTATTCAGGACATGACATGCAGTCAACAAAGCCTCCCCCCACCATGCCTTCGATAAACCAGCAGTGTCGAGCATGGAATTCACCAAGTCAGACAGCGTGCGGTTTTTCCTCTCGGCCACCCCATTAGATTGGGGCGTGTAGGGAGGCATCCTCTCATGACTAATACCGTGTTCCTCACAGAATTCGTCAAAGATTTTAGGAAAATACTCTCCACCACGATCCAACCTAAGGCGCTTGATCTTTCTCTCTAGTTGATTTTCAACTTTGGCCTTATAAATTTTAAAGTAGTCTAAAGCTTCATCTTTAGTTCACAACAAGTAAACATAGCAAAATCTAGTCGCATCATCAATCAATATCATGAAATATCTCTTTTCACCTTTTGTCAACACACCATTCATCTCGCATAGATCAGAATGTATGAGTTCTAGAGGTGCCAAGTTTCTCTCCTCGGCCGCCATATGAGGCTTACGAGGTTGCTTCGATTGCACACAACTATGGCACTTAGAACCTTTGGCAATAGTGAATTTCGAAATTAAACTCATACTGGATAACCGATTCATCAAACCAAAATTAATGTGACATAAATGAGAATGCCAAACACTGGTATCATCACTAACACCGCCACAAAATATGGTTCACGGATTTATTACAGAAATCTGAAAGTGAAAAGCGGAACAAGCCTCCGCACTCATAGCCTTTTCCAATAAATTGTCTATGCTTGGAAACGACTACCTTATTCGACTCTAAAACAACCTTAAACCCATCTCTACAGAGAAGGGAACCGCTAACAAGATTCTTGTTCATAGAAGGGACATGCTGCACGTTCCTCAGCTGCACGATCTTCCCCGAAGTGAACTTCAGATCTACCGTGCCAACACCACGAACAGAGGCATGTGACCCATTGCCCATTAGGACGGAGGAATCCCGTGCGGCCTGGTAAGAAGTGAACATAGAGATGTCAGCACACACATGAACGTTAGCACCCGTACCAATCCACCAAGAGGGAGATTGAAATACCGAAAGAACAGTAAATAGATTACCATACCCATCAGTATTGCTAGCAGTCATGACGTTGACATTCTTGGCCTTTTTCCCTCTGCGGTCTGCGCATTCTGGGCAGTCCTTGGAAAAATGGCTGGGCTCTCCACAAGTGAAACAAGTCAGATCACTCATGTCCCTGTTCGGCTTCTTCTTCTTGAAGGTTGTAGTCTTTACAGGCTTGTTGAAAGAGGGCTTGAAGTTCCCTTTGTTCTTGTCTGAGGATTTGCCTTTCTGCTGCACAAAGTTAGCAGTACCATGACCCTCTCCTTTCTCAGTAGTGTCCTTAGCACGAGCCTTCTCCTCAACATCAAGGGACGCTATCAGATTTTTAACTGATATCTCCTGTCTCTTGTGTTTGAGAGCTATGGCGAAGTTCCTCTATGAAGGGGCAACTTAGCAATAATGCAACCCGCCACAAACTTGTCGGGTAAGGCACACTTAAGGAGTTCGAGCTCTTTGGCAATGCACTGTATCTCATGAGCTTGTTGAACCACAGGAAGGTCCTTAGTCATCTTAAAATCATGAAAGCTCTCCATGATGTACAGTTCACTGCCAGCATCTGTAGCACCAAACTTTGCGTCCAGTGCGTCCCAGAGCTCCTTCCCGTCTTTTATGTGGATAAACACATCACACAAACGGTCAGCAAGAATGCTCAGAATGCATCCCACAAAGACAGTATTGGCTTCCTCAAACTTTCTCTAATCATCCTCAGACATAGTTCCTTCAGGTTTGCCTTTACTAATCTGGAACACTTTCATTGTGGTCAGCCAAAGCTCAGCCTTGTACTGCCACCTCTTAAAGTGCACACCGGTAAATTTATCCGGCCTCAGTGCATCGGTAAAACCAGCCATTGATAATACAGGAAATTGCCTACAATTAGGTTTTTGGATTGTTGGATAATTAGGCACAATTTCTATGATTAATTCCAGAATATTAAACATGACAATACCAGCTACTACCACATGTAACTCGAACATACTAGATGTGCTAAACAGCAAGATGAACGGAAACAAGTTGCAGCTAAACATGTACTCACAGAACATGATGAACAGACGAACAGCAGTAGACCACACGTACCGTTCGTTTGCAGATGTAGTCGTTGTAGTAACGTTGTTGATCACAACATTGGAGAAGACCGGTCAAAGCAGACAGCGATGAAGATGGCGGTAGGCTGCACCGCCCGACTTGGAAGGAAGACGACCCGTGATGAAGAAATTGAGCAGTCGCGCAGAGCGCTTCCCAAAAACCTAATTCGCCCTCTCCCGTATAGGATCGCAAAGGCGAGTGGTTCCGGAGACCTGCTCTCCCGTTCACCGGTGCACGCCGGCGCTTGATACGTCTCCCACGCATCTATAATTTTTGATGCTCCATGCTTGTTTTTACACCATTGGCCTACTGTTTCGTTACACTTCGTGGCACTTTTATGCATTTTCTGGAACTAACCTACTAACAAGTCGCCACAGTGCCAGTTCCCTGTTTTCTGCTATTTTTGTGTTTCGGAAGTGATACACAGGAAATATTCTCGGAATTGGACGAAACAAGTTCCTGAAGTCTTATTTTTCTCGGAAGCTTCCAGAGATCCAAAGAGGAGTTGGAGGGGGGCCACGAGGGCCCCACACACCAGGGCGGCGCGGCCCAGCCCCTGGTCGCGCCCCCTATGTGTGAGGGTGCCTCGGGCACCCTCTGACGATGCCCCTTCGCCTATAAAGACCCCCCGACGGAAAAAACCTAAGCACCCGATCACGTTTCCAGAACACATCGCGATCCGCCGCCGCCGTCGACCCGAAGATCGGGAGGGTCCAGAAGCTCTTCCCGGCACCCTGCCGGAGAGGGGAATCGCCACCGGAGGTCTTCTTCATCGCCATGCTTGCCTCCGGAGCGATGAGTGAGTAGTCTACCTTGGACTATGGGTCCATAGCAGTAGCTAGATGGTTGTCTCCTCCACCTTGTGCTTCATGTTTAGATCTCATGAGCTGCCCTACATGATTGAGATCACCGTTATGTAATTCTACATGTTTGGTTTGTTGGGATCCGATGAATATTGGTGTTATGATTGAGTTGCTATACTGAAATATATCTTATGTTATCTCTATGTTGTTTATGATCTTGCACGCTCTCCGTTGTTAGTAGCTATCTTGGCCGAGTAGTTGCTAGTGACTCCAAGAGGGGGCATTTATGCTCGATAGTGGGTTCATGCCTCTATTTAACCTGGGGGAGTGACAGAAACCTCTAAGGTTGTAGATGTGCTGTTGCTACTAGGGAGAAAACAACATTCATATGCTCGAGGGCATATGCTTTGTTTACATTACACACTTTGCTTAATGCAATTATCTGTTGTTCGCAACTTAATACTCATGGGGTGTTCAGATGATATCCCCGTGAGTGGATTATTAGTCATAGATGCAGTTGGATGGCGGTCTATGTATTTTTTTGTAATGCACAGAGTAAATCGCATAGTGATCTTCTTGACATATCACGTTTATCTTTATTCTATCAATTGCTCAACTGTAATTTGTTTACCCAGCATGTGTTATTTATCTTATGGAGAGACACCACTAGTGAACTGTGGACCCCGGTCCTATTTCCATCATATTGCTATCACCTGTTTACTTTACTCGCATACTTTCACTGTTTTCCACTCGATACGCTCATACCCTTTGTTTCAAGCAAACCGGTGAGATTGACAACCTCATCGCAAGTTGGGAACAAAGTATTTGGTTGTGTTGTGTGCAGGTTCCACGTTGCTGCTCGCAAAGCAAAGCTTGGACGAGGCGCCATATATAAATTATCCGGAGCTGTCGCGAAGCTTGCAAGCATCACCTTCAGTCGTTTGTCTCTCCTCTCCTGATCGACATACCTTGGTTTCTAACTGAGGGAAAACCTTGCTGCTGTATTCATCACACCTTCCTCTTGGGGTTCCCAACGGGCTGGACATTCAACTAGGCACCAACTCTTTTCTGGCGCCATCAACCAGCAATCAAGCTCTTTTTTGCGCCGTTGCCGGGGAGGAAGTAGAAGACTTCTGCGAGGGGAGTTTTTCGCACGCACATCCTTTACTTTATTTTAAGTTTTGCTTTACTTTATTTTACTTGCATCGTTTTATCAAAAAACCCAAAAAAAAATAGAATACTTGGTAGTTATTATTTCTTTACTTCTAGTCATTATGTTGTTCCCTAAGTACATTCTGGAGGACCTCTTAGTAGGTAGTGGTTCGATTATTGGCAAAAATAACATTGAGGAGTTCTTTAATCATATTAGTATGCATAAGGAAGTTGAGGAAAAGTCTTTGGTTGAGCTTGCTCCTAGTATTGAAGTTGCTTCTGCTTATTTAATTCACATGTTGGAAGCTAGGTTTGCTAGCCTTAATCCTTTTATGCAACACATGTTCCTTAAGCTTCATGAAATTGAGGATCCTGAAAAGAAAGCTTTTATCTTGGAAACTTTGCGCTTAGAATTTAGAGATGTTGCTATTGAAGCTAGGAAAGTTCTTAAGCGCTTTAATAAGCTGGGTTCACCTATAAAGGTTATTAGTACAAACAATGAGGGAACCGAGATACCTATACCTAGCAAACTCTTGGGATTGTATGAAGCTTTTGAAAATAATTTTGATTGGATCTGTCCCAAAAATCTTTTTAGTGATTTGAGTGAACCAAAGCGTGATCACAAAGGGTCCTCAAAACCTTATGTTGATGAAATACAATGCCTTATTGAGAAGACCTCTTCAATGGATCTTAATGCTTCTTCTGAAAATACTTGATTCGCAATTTTCTGCACCTAGCTCAAAGGCGTTAAAGAAAAGCACTCTTGGGAGATAACCCAATGTTTTTACATTCAGTTCTTTTTCTTTTATTTGAGTCTTGGAAGTTATTACTACTGTAATTACCTCTCCTTATCATTTTTATTTCGTTTTTGTGCCAAGAAAAGCCTCTAATTTGAGTGAGGTAAGATTTGGGGATGTTGCTGTCCTAAAACAGTTTTCGGTGCTGCACCGTAAAAATTCGTGAAAATTCTCTGTATATCTTTTGGACCTGAGATTTCTTGTGAATATGCCCCAGGTTATATCCAAACTTTCATTAGTTGAACACTTTTTGATTTGAGCAACAGAAAACCCCTCAAAAATTCGACATTTGTCAGCTGTTCTGTTTTGACAGATTTCTACCAATATTTGTGTTTGCCGCTTTATCGCTTTGTTTTTTAGTTCTTTTGATCACGGAACTTTTGGGGAAGTTGCTACAGTAGTATATGCTTAATATGTGGTGGTTTTAGGTTGAAACCTGAAGCAAAAAGGGTTGATTATATATTATGCTTAAACTAATGTTGCTAATAGATTTGTGTTTAGTTTTGTATGAAGGAAGTTTTCAAGTGTAGGGATTGGAGAGTGATGAGATGAGTTGAAGAATGGACAAAAGCTCAAGCTTGGGATGCCCATGAATCACCCCAAGAAATATCCAAGAAGTACAAGCGTCAAAGCTTGGGGATGCCCCCGAGGCACCCTTTCTTCATCGGCAAAAATCAGGTCACCTTTCAAGACACTATATTTTTATTGCTTTATGCACTATGTGTTTTTCTTGGAGCGTCAGTTGTTTTAGTTTTCTTAGTTAGTTTAGTTTTGTTTGCTGCAATAAATGGTTGGACCCCAAAAAATTTCTTTTGGAGAAGTTGCCTTGCTTTTCATTTGCCAAGAACGCTCTAGTTTTCACTCTTATCAAAAACCGAGTGTTCTTCTTTTTCTGCTACTGCTTTTGGTTTTCATTTTCGCCTTGATTTGCGTTCAGACCTTGTCATATCTCTTCATCAAGGTGTATTTTTGACTCTGATCTTTATTGGTTTTCATCAAAAGAGGTATCTTAAAAAAATTCAAATGGTGTTGGAAAAGAGAAAAAGCTTTATGCAAAAAAGTGGTACAAGAAGGACCTTGTGTAGACTGCGGCTTAGGCTTTTTCATGTCATGCTTGATGTCTTTTTGATAGTGTGCTTAGTGGTTTTGCTGTAGCATGACTTGTCTCAAATAACTGAGATTGCTTAATGAGCCTTTGAAAAAAAAATCATGCGTTGTTTTTATCGTTTGGAAGCATTATTTTGGTTTTCTCCTTGATGCTTTATTTGGGTTGACTTGGTGCATGCTCACTGATACGTCTCAAACGTATCTATAATTTTTTATGCTCCATGCTTGTTTTTACACCATTTGTATATTGTTTCGTTACACTTAGTGGTACTTTTATACATTTTCCGGAACTAACCTATTAACGAAGTGCCACAGTGCCAGTTTCCTGTTTTCTGCTGTTTTTGTGTTTCAGAAGTGATGCACAGGAAATATTCTCGGAATTGGACGAAACAAGTTCCTGAAGTCATATTTCACGGGGAAGCTCCCAAACATCCGAAGACCTGACGGAGGGGGGCCACGTGGCCCCCACACACAGGGGCGGCGCGGCCACCCCCCTGGCCGCGCCGGGCCCGCGTGAGGGGCCGTGGTCCCTCCTCTGACATCGTACTTTCGCCTATATATACCCCCTGACGAGAAAAACCTAAGGCCCGATCAGTTTTCCAGAATACATCGCGATCCGCCGCCGCCGTCGACCCGAAGATCGGGAGGGTCCAGAAGCTCTTCCCGGCACCCTGCCGGAGAGGGGAATCGCCACCGGAGGTCTTCTTCATCGCCATGCTTGCCTCCGGAGCGATGAGTGAGTAGTCTACCTTGGACTATGGGTCCATAGCAGTAGCTTGATGGTTGTCTTCTCCACCATGTGCTTCATGTTTAGATCTCATGAGCTGCCCTACATGATTGAGATCACCGTTATGTAATTCTATGATGTTGGTTTGTTGGGATCCGATGAATATTGGTGTTTATGATTAAGTTGCTGTACTGAATTATATCTTTTGTTATCTCTATGTTGTTTATGATCTTGCATGCTCTCCGTTGTTAGTAGCTATCTTGGCCGAGTAGTTGCTAGTGACTCCAAGAGGGGGTATTTATGCTCGATAGTGGGTTCATGCCTCTATTTCACCTGGGGGAGTGACAGAAACCTCTAAGGTGGTAGATGTGCTATTGCTACTAGGGAGAAAACAACATTCATATGCTCAAGGGCATATGCTTTGTTTACATTACACACTTTGCTTAATGCAATTATCTGTTGTTCGCAACTTAATACTTTTGGGGTGTTCGGATGATATCCCCGAGGGTGGATTATTAGTCATAGATGCAGTTGGATGGCGGTCTATGTATTTTGTTGTAATGCCCAGAGTAAATCTCATAGTGATCTTCTTGACATATCACGTTATCTTTATTCTATCAATTGCCCAACTGTAATTTGTTTACCCAGCATGTTATTTATCTATGGAGAGACACCACTAGTGAACTGTGGACCCCGGTCCTATTTTAATCATATTGCAATCACCTGTTTACTTTTCCCGCACTGTTTACTTTACTCGCATATTACTACTGTTTTCCACTCGATACACTCATAACCTTTGTTTCAAGCAAACCGGTGAGATTGACAACCTCATCGCAAGTTGGGGACAAAGTATTTGTTTGTGTGTGTGCAGGTTCCGCGCTGCTGCTGGCCAAAGACGAGTCAACAAGTATCGTTAACGGCGCCCTTGTTGAAAGTTACTAAGCCAGTCCGCATCACCTTCAGTCGTCACCGTCTCTCTTCTTCAAGATCGACATTAAACCTTGGTTTCTTAACTGAGGGAAAACTAGCCGCTGCACTCATCATACCTTCCTCTTGGGGTTCCCAACGGGCTGGTCATTCACCACGCACAAGGACTGTCTGTTGCCACATTCACCTGAAGCATCAGCTACTTTTCTGGCGCCGTTGCCGGGGAAGAGAGAAGACTTCTGCGAGGGGAGTTCTTCGCACACACATTCTTTACTTTGTTATTTGTTTTGCTTTACTTTATTTTATTTTACCTGCTTTGCTTTATATCAAAAACCCAAAAAAAATTAGAATCCTT
The DNA here is from genome assembly GCA_007115705.1 of Dactylis glomerata. NCBI lineage: Eukaryota > Viridiplantae > Streptophyta > Magnoliopsida > Poales > Poaceae > Dactylis > Dactylis glomerata. The sequence goes on along the minus strand of QXEO01001903.1, from coordinate 422,759 downwards.
TGTAGTTGTTTTTACTTGTCTTGCTTTATCATGCTTTCTATCAATGGTTGGTTTCTTTGAAACTAAATCTTTTTGGCAAGGTGGGTTCACAGAAGAGCAGCAAAATTATTTTGATGAACACCGCTTGTCACAGAAAGGGAAACACTTATGGGAACAAATCAATAGATTATATATCATTGCTAGAAATGTGTGCTCTACTTATAATGTTACTTATTGCTTTGATGAATCTTGTTGCTGTAGGAGGTATAAACACCTCCCTTTTCAATGTGAGTATAATGATGATGTTACCATATCTTCTTATATTAATGGAAATTATGACTTTTATGATGTGAAACAAATTGAAGAATTTATTGCTTGGAAGGGTGCTTTTGAACTTGCTTATTTGCTTGAAAATACTGATGATGCACCTTATAAATATGAGGTTTATGATATACTCACATTTTGCTTTGATAATTACAAGGAAGGAAATGGCTATATTCTTAAATATCTTAATAGATGCTCTCCAACGGAAGAGACTAATGCCTTGAAGGAGCCTATGGAAGAAGAAATTGGAAGCTCATTGGATGAAAAAGAGGAGGAGAGTGATGATCAAGAGGAGGAAGAATGGAGCTACCCATGTCTACCTCCCAATAAGAGTAACTCTTTAACTAATACCTTATTTGATCGCCCTCCATGCTTAACAAAGGAGGGTGAGTGTGATATTTATATTGTTGAGTTTGTTCATGATGCTACTGAAAATTATTATGAGAAAGGAAAATATGGTTGTTGGAATTCTCATGTTACTAAAACACCTCTCTTTACATTGGAAGTTCCGAAGTTGCTCTTGTTTTATCTACCCATACTTGTTACTATGTGCTTCTTTAATTTATTTTCTTACAAGATTCCTATGCATAGGAAGTGGGTTAGACTTAAATGTGTTTTATATTTGCTCCTTGATGCTCTCTTTTGCTTCAATTCATATTTCTTATGTGAGCATCTTCTCAAATTACTGAGCCTAGCTCAAAGGCGTTAAAGAAAAGCACTCTTGGGAGATAACCCATTGTTTACTTTTCAGTACTTTTTCTTTTATTTGAGTCTTGGAAGTCATTACTACTGTAATGACCGCTCCTTATCTTGTTTATTTCGTTTTTGTGCCAAGAGAAGCCTCTAATTTGAGTGAGGTAAAGATTTGGGGTTATTGCTGTCCTGAAACTGTTTTCGGTGCTGCACCGTAAAAATTCGTGAAAATTCTCTGTTTATCTTTTGGACCTGCGATTTCTTGTGCATATGCCCCAGCTTATATCCAAACTTTTCTTAGTTGAACACTTTTTGATTTGAGCAACATAAAATCCCTCAAAAATTCGTCCATTATCAGTTGTTCAGTTTTGACAGATTTCTGCCAATATTTGTTTTTGCCACTTTATCGCTTTCTTTTGAGTTCTTTTTTATCATGGAACTCTTGTGGAAGTTGCTACAGTAGTATATACTTTATATGTGGTGGTTTTGGGTTGAAACCTGAAGCTAAAAGAGGTTGAATATATTTTATGCTTACACTAATGTTGCTAATAGAATTGTGTTTATTTTGTATGAAGGAAGTTTTCAAGTGTAGGAATTGGAGAATGATGAGATGAGTTGAAGAATGGACAAAAGCTCAAGCTTGGGGATGCCCATGCATCACCCCAAGAAATATCCAAGAAGTACAAGCGTCAAAGCTTGGGGATGCCCCCGAGGCACCCCTTCTTCATCGGCAAAAATCAGGTCACCTTTCAAAACACTATATTTTTATTGCTTCATGCACTATGTGTTTTTCTTGGAGCGTCAGTTGTTTTAGTTTTCTTAGTTGGTTTAGTTTGTTTGTTTGCTGCAATAAATGGTTGGACCCCAACAAATTTCCTTTGGAGGAGATGTACTCGTTTTCATTTGGAAAGAATGCTCTAGTTTTCACTCTTATTAAAAATCGAGCGTTCTACTTTTTCTGCTACTGCTTTTGGTTTTCGTTTTCGCCTTGATATGCGTTCAGATCTTGTCATATCTTTTCATCAAGGTGCATTTTTGCCTCTGATCTTTATTGGTTTTCATCAAAAGAGGTATTTATAAAAATTTCAAATGGTGTTGGAAAAGAGAAAAAGCTTTGTGCAAAATAGTGGTACAAGAAGGAGCTTGTGTAGACTGCGGCTTAGTTGGGTTCATGCCTCTATTTCACCTGGGGGAGTGACAGAAACCTCTAAGGTGGTAGATGTGCTGTTGCTACTAGGGAGAAAACAACATTCATATGCTCAAGGGCATATGCTTTGTTTACATTACACACTTTGCTTAATGCAATTATCTGTTGTTCGCAACTTAATACTTTTGGGGTGTTCGGATGATATCCCCGAGGGTGGATTATTAGTCATAGATGCAGTTGGATGGCGGTCTATGTATTTTGTTGTAATGCCCAGAGTAAATCTCATAGTGATCTTCTTGACATATCACGTTATCTTTATTCTATCAATTGCCCAACTGTAATTTGTTTACCCAGCATGTTATTTATCTATGGAGAGACACCACTAGTGAACTGTGGACCCCGGTCCTATTTTAATCATATTGCAATCACCTGTTTACTTTTCCCGCACTGTTTACTTTACTCGCATATTACTACTGTTTTCCACTCGATACACTCATAACCTTTGTTTCAAGCAAACCGGTGAGATTGACAACCTCATCGCAAGTTGGGGACAAAGTATTTGTTTGTGTGTGTGCAGGTTCCGCGCTGCTGCTGGCCGAAGACGAGTCAACAAGTATCGTTAACGGCGCCCTTGTTGAAAGTTACTAAGCCAGTCCGCATCACCTTCAGTCGTCACCGTCTCTCTTCTTCAAGATCGACATTAAACCTTGGTTTCTTAACTGAGGGAAAACTAGCCGCTGCACTCATCATACCTTCCTCTTGGGGTTCCCAACGGGCTGGTCATTCACCACGCACAAGGACTGTCTGTTGCCACATTCACCTGAAGCATCAGCTACTTTTCTGGCGCCGTTGCCGGGGAAGAGAGAAGACTTCTGCGAGGGGAGTTCTTCGCACACACATTCTTTACTTTGTTATTTGTTTTGCTTTACTTTATTTTATTTTACCTGCTTTGCTTTATATCAAAAACCCAAAAAAAAATTAGAATCCTTTGTAGTTGTTTTTACTTGTCTTGCTTTATCATGCTTTCTATCAATGGTTGGTTTCTTTGAAACTAAATCTTTTTGGCAAGGTGGGTTCACAGAAGAGCAGCAAAATTATTTTGATGAACACCGCTTGTCACAGAAAGGGAAACACTTATGGGAACAAATCAATAGATTATATATCATTGCTAGAAATGTGTGCTCTACTTATAATGTTACTTATTGCTTTGATGAATCTTGTTGCTGTAGGAGGTATAAACACCTCCCTTTTCAATGTGAGTATAATGATGATGTTACCATATCTTCTTATATTAATGGAAATTATGACTTTTATGATGTGAAACAAATTGAAGAATTTATTGCTTGGAAGGGTGCTTTTGAACTTGCTTATTTGCTTGAAAATACTGATGATGCACCTTATAAATATGAGGTTTATGATATACTCACATTTTGCTTTGATAATTACAAGGAAGGAAATGGCTATATTCTTAAATATCTTAATAGATGCTCTCCAACGGAAGAGACTAATGCCTTGAAGGAGCCTATGGAAGAAGAAATTGGAAGCTCATTGGATGAAAAAGAGGAGGAGAGTGATGATCAAGAGGAGGAAGAATGGAGCTACCCATGTCTACCTCCCAATAAGAGTAACTCTTTAACTAATACCTTATTTGATCGCCCTCCATGCTTAACAAAGGAGGGTGAGTGTGATATTTATATTGTTGAGTTTGTTCATGATGCTACTGAAAATTATTATGAGAAAGGAAAATATGGTTGTTGGAATTCTCATGTTACTAAAACACCTCTCTTTACATTGGAAGTTCCGAAGTTGCTCTTGTTTTATCTACCCATACTTGTTACTATGTGCTTCTTTAATTTATTTTCTTACAAGATTCCTATGCATAGGAAGTGGGTTAGACTTAAATGTGTTTTATATTTGCTCCTTGATGCTCTCTTTTGCTTCAATTCATATTTCTTATGTGAGCATCTTCTCAAATTACTGAGCCTAGCTCAAAGGCGTTAAAGAAAAGCACTCTTGGGAGATAACCCATTGTTTACTTTTCAGTACTTTTTCTTTTATTTGAGTCTTGGAAGTCATTACTACTGTAATGACCGCTCCTTATCTTGTTTATTTCGTTTTTGTGCCAAGAGAAGCCTCTAATTTGAGTGAGGTAAAGATTTGGGGTTATTGCTGTCCTGAAACTGTTTTCGGTGCTGCACCGTAAAAATTCGTGAAAATTCTCTGTTTATCTTTTCGACCTGCGATTTCTTGTGCATATGCCCCAGGTTATATCCAAACTTTTCTTAGTTGAACACTTTTTGATTTGAGCAACAGAAAATCCCTCAAAAATTCGTCCATTATCAGCTGTTCAGTTTTGACAGATTTCTGCCAATATTTGTTTTTGCCACTTTATCGCTTTCTTTTGAGTTCTTTTTTATCATGGAACTCTTGTGGAAGTTGCTACAGTAGTATATACTTTATATGTGGTGGTTTTGGGTTGAAACCTGAAGCTAAAAGAGGTTGAATATATTTTATGCTTACACTAATGTTGCTAATAGAATTGTGTTTATTTTGTATGAAGGAAGTTTTCAAGTGTAGGGATTGGAGAATGATGAGATGAGTTGAAGAATGGACAAAAGCTCAAGCTTGGGGATGCCCATGCATCACCCCAAGAAATATCCAAGAAGTACAAGCGTCAAAGCTTGGGGATGCCCCCGAGGCACCCCTTCTTCATCGGCAAAAATCAGGTCACCTTTCAAAACACTATATTTTTATTGCTTCATGCACTATGTGTTTTTCTTGGAGCGTCAGTTGTTTTAGTTTTCTTAGTTGGTTTAGTTTGTTTGTTTGCTGCAATAAATGGTTGGACCCCAACAAATTTCCTTTGGAGGAGATGTACTCGTTTTCATTTGGAAAGAATGCTCTAGTTTTCACTCTTATTAAAAATCGAGCGTTCTACTTTTTCTGCTACTGCTTTTGGTTTTCATTTTCGCCTTGATATGCGTTCAGATCTTGTCATATCTTTTCATCAAGGTGCATTTTTGCCTCTGATCTTTATTGGTTTTCATCAAAAGAGGTATTTATAAAAATTTCAAATGGTGTTGGAAAAGAGAAAAAGCTTTGTGCAAAATAGTGGTACAAGAAGGAGCTTGTGTAGACTGCGGCTTAGGCTTTTTCATGTCATGCTTGATGTCTTTTTGATATTATGCTTAGTAGTTTCGCTGTAGCATGACTTGTCTCAGATAACTGAGATTGCTTAATGAGCCTTTGAAAAAATCATGCGTTGTTTTTATTGTATGGAAGCATTATTTTGGTTTTCTCCTTGATGCTTTATTTGGGTTGACTTGGCGCATGCTCACACATGTTAGACTCTTACAAAGTCGCCATTAGCCTTCATGATCATTTAGTTTTTGACTTTTGATGCCATCGTATGCTTCTTTTAATGTCGCTTTGTCGCTTTGCATGATTATGGCCATTATTGCTCTCTTAGTTGGTCGCTCCCAGTCTTTTGCTAGCCCTCGCCTTGTACTGAGTATGAGCTCTACTCGTGCATCCAACTCCTAAAAGCCAAAGTTTTCCATTGTGTCCACCATACATACCTATTAGCAATTTGCTATTCCAAGTAAATTTGACTTGCTTTTATTTTCTCTTCAAATTAAACTCTTACAAGTGTTATGCGAAATTCGGTCAGTAAAGCTCTCACGAACCGGAAGGCACACTTTACTTTTTCCTGTTCTTAAAAATTTGACATTGTGGTCTTTTATGCTGATTTGTTATGCTTGCAAGTTGTAAGTTGGATTCTAGCCCAGCCATGCTGTCATGGGGCAAGCTTTCAACATTGCACTTCTTATTTGAGTTGATATCGTGATCTTTTGTTTATGGATACCCGCTGTGTGAAATGAATTGGGAATCTTGTGAGGATCATGGAGTTTTTATATGTGTTAGGGAAACGCCGGGCCGCCAATCTAAGCCATGCATAATTCATGGTGGAAATTTGCAGCATACCCATGGTGAACATTCGACGACGCATCTCACAATAAAAAGCTAAACAATATAGCAAATAAAAGAGATGTCGAGGTGTTCATTGTCTGCTTGTCCTGTCATTTTGGTGTGGGCTTGTTCCATGTCATCGGGCACGGAGGTACCCCATTGGCGGTTCAAAATGATATGCATATACTTACAATGACAAGAGCCTTGCTTGGGACTCTAAGTAAATTAGCATGGTTTGGGTACTCGTATTCACGGGACACGAGGTTTTCAACTTATGATTTGTCAAGCATATGCATCATAACTGTTCTCGCATTAACTTTAACCATTCAAGATGCTTATGATGGGGGCAATGAGAGCTCAAAGCCGGTAAGTACCATAATTTTTGAAGGTTATAAAACTTGCAATCACTGCTTCCCTCTGCGAAGGGCCTTTCTTTTACTTTTATGTTGAGTCACCACCTTCTTTCTTTATGCACCATTAAGAGAGTATAGTTGTCATTCTTAGTGTGATATGCATTGTCCCAAAGTTCATTGATTGACTCATATTGTTGGTTTCACTTGTTCTTAAATTATTTGTATCTAGTCGCCCTCTTAAACTTTGAGGTGTCCTATGCATTTATGTTTTGCTCTCTTTGAAGGACAAGCTGAAAACCATTTGTATGTTTTTCCTTATGATTTGAACACACGTTTGACTTTCATTGTTTCATTATCATGATCTTTTGTTTGTGTTCATTTGCATGTTTACAACATGGTTGCTAAGTTCTTATTGTCATGATTATATCTTTCATGCCCATGTTTTAAGTTCTATTGATCCCAGCTCATCAATGCTTACATATATGATCAAGATTGTGTAGGTGCATGTCACCTCAAAAATTATTCTTTTGTTATCACTTACCTACTCGAGGCCGAGCAGGAGTTAAGCTTGGGGATGCTTGATACGTCTCAAACGTATCTATAATTTTTGATGCTCCATGCTTGTTTTTACACCATTTGTATATTGTTTCGTTACACTTAGTGGTACTTTTATACATTTTCCGGAACTAACCTATTAACGAAGTGCCACAGTGTCAGTTTCCTGTTTTCTGCTGTTTTTGTGTTTCAGAAGTGATGCACAGGAAATATTCTCGGAATTGGACGAAACAAGTTCCTGAAGTCATATTTCACGGGGAAGCTCCCAAACATCCGAAGACCTGACGGAGGGGGGCCACGTGGCCCCCACACACAGGGGCGGCGCGGCCACCCCCCTGGCCGCGCCGGGCCCGCGTGAGGGGCCGTGGTCCCTCCTCTGACATCGTACTTTCGCCTATATATACCCCCTGACGAGAAAAACCTAAGGCCCGATCAGTTTTCCAGAATACATCGCGATCCGCCGCCGCCGTCGACTCGAAGATCGGGAGGGTCCAGAAGCTCTTCCCGGCACCCTGCCGGAGAGGGGAATCGCCACCGGAGGTCTTCTTCATCGCCATGCTTGCCTCCGGAGCGATGAGTGAGTAGTCTACCTTGGACTATGGGTCCATAGCAGTAGCTAGATGGTTGTCTTCTCCACCATGTGCTTCATGTTTAGATCTCATGAGCTGCCCTACATGATTGAGATCACCGTTATGTAATTCTATGATGTTGGTTTGTTGGGATCCGATGAATATTGGTGTTTATGATTAAGTTGTTGTACTGAATTATATCTTTTGTTATCTCTATGTTGTTTATGATCTTGCATGCTCTCCGTTGTTAGTAGCTATCTTGGCCGAGTAGTTGCTAGTGACTCCAAGAGGGGGTATTTATGCTCGATAGTGGGTTCATGCCTCTATTTCACCTGGGGGAGTGACAGAAACCTCTAAGGTGGTAGATGTGCTGTTGCTACTAGGGAGAAAACAACATTCATATGCTCAAGGGCATATGCTTTGTTTACATTACACACTTTGCTTAATGCAATTATCTGTTGTTCGCAACTTAATACTTTTGGGGTGTTCGGATGATATCCCCGAGGGTGGATTATTAGTCATAGATGCAGTTGGATGGCGGTCTATGTATTTTGTTGTAATGCCCAGAGTAAATCTCATAGTGATCTTCTTGACATATCACGTTATCTTTATTCTATCAATTGCCCAACTGTAATTTGTTTACCCAGCATGTTATTTATCTATGGAGAGACACCACTAGTGAACTGTGGACCCCGGTCCTATTTTAATCATATTGCAATCACCTGTTTACTTTTCCCGCACTGTTTACTTTACTCGCATATTACTACTGTTTTCCACTCGATACACTCATAACCTTTGTTTCAAGCAAACCGGTGAGATTGACAACCTCATCGCAAGTTGGGGACAAAGTATTTGTTTGTGTGTGTGCAGGTTCCGCGCTGCTGCTGGCCGAAGACGAGTCAACAAGTATCGTTAACGGCGCCCTTGTTGAAAGTTACTAAGCCAGTCCGCATCACCTTCAGTCGTCACCGTCTCTCTTCTTCAAGATCGACATTAAACCTTGGTTTCTTAACTGAGGGAAAACTAGCCGCTGCACTCATCATACCTTCCTCTTGGGGTTCCCAACGGGCTGGTCATTCACCACGCACAAGGACTGTCTGTTGCCACATTCACCTGAAGCATCACTCACACATGTTAGACTCATACAAAGTCGCCAATAGCCTCTATGATCATTTAGTTTTTTACTTTTGATGCCATCTTATGCTTCTTTTAATGTCGCTTTGTCGCTTTGCATGATTATGGCCATTATTGCTCTCTTAGTTGGTCGCTCCCAGTCTTTTGCTAGCCCTCGCCTTGTACTGAGTATGAGCTCTACTCGTGCATCCAACTCCTAAAAACCAAGTTTGCCAAAGTGTCCACCATACATACCTACTAGCAATTTGCTATTCCAAGTAAATTTGACTCGCTTTTATTTTCTCTCAAATTAAACTCTTACCAGTGTTATGCGAAATTCGGTCAGTAAAGCTCTCACGAACCAGAAGGCACACTTTACTTTTTCCTATTCTTAAAATTTTGACATTGTGGTCTCTTATGTTGAGTTGTTATGCTTGCAAGTTGTAAGTTGGAGACTACCCCATCCATGCTGTCATGGGGCAAGCTTTCAACATTGCACTTCTTATTTAAGTTGATATCGTGATCTTTTGTTTATGGATGCCCGCGGTGTGAAATGAATTGGGAATCTTGCGGGGATCATGGAGTTTGTATATGTGTTAGGGAAACGCCTGGGCCACCAATCTAAGCCATGCATAATTCATGGTGGAAATTTGCAGCATACCCATAGTGGACATTCGACAACGCATCTCAAAATAAAAAGCTATACAAATGGTAAATAAAAGACATGTCGAGGTGTTCATTGTCTGCTTGTCCTGTCATTTTGATGTGGGCTTGTTCCATGTCATCGGGCACGGAGGTACCCCGTTGGCGGTTCTCGATGATACATATATACTTACAATGACAAGAGCCTTGCTTGGGACTCTAAGTTGAGTAGCATGAGGTTTGGGTACTCGTATTCACGGGACACGAGGTTTTCAACTTATGATTTGTCAAGCATATGCATCATAATTGTTCTCGCATTAACTTTAACCATTCAAGATGCTTATGATGGGGGCAATGAGAGCTCAAAGCCGGTAAGTAACATAATTTTTGAAGGTTATAAAACTTGTAATCACTGCTTCCCTCCGCGAAGGGCCTTTCTTCTACTTTTATGTTGAGTCACCACCTTCTATATTTATGCACCATTAAGAGAGCATAGTTGTCAATTTTAGTATAATGTGCATTGTTCCAAGGTTTTCATTGATTGATTCATATTGTTGGTTTCAATTGTTCTTAAATTATTTGTATCTAGTCGCCCTCTTAAACTTGAAGGTGTCCTAAGCATTTATGTTTTGCTCTCTATTAAGGACAAGCTGAAAACCATTTGTATGTTTTTCCTTATGATTTGAACACACGTTTGACTTTCATTGTTTCATTTTCATGATCTTTTGTTTGTGTTCATTTGCATGTTATAACGTGGTTGCTAAGTTTCTATTGTCAAGATTATATCTTTCATGCCCATGTTTTTAAGTTCTTTGATCCCAGCTCACAAATGCTTACATATATGATCAAGATTGTGTAGGTGCATGTCACCTCAAAAATTATTCTTTGTTATCACTTACCTACTCGAGGACGAGCAGGAGTTAAGCTTGGGGATGCTTGATACGTCTCCCACGCATCTATAATTTTTGATGCTCCATGCTTGTTTTTACACCATTTGCCTACTGTTTCGTTACACTTCGTAGCACTTTTATGCATTTTCCGGAACTAACCTACTAAGAAGTCGCCACAGTGCCAGTTCCCTGTTTTCTGCTATTTTTGTGTTTCAGAAGTGATACACAGGAAATATTCTCGGAATTGGACGAAACAAGTTCCTGAAGTCTTATTTTTCCCGGAAGCTTCCAGAGATCCGAAGAGGAGTTGGAGGGGGGCCACGAAGGCCCCACACACCAGGGCGGCGCGGCCCAGCCCCTGGCCGCGCCCCCTATGTGTGAGGGTGCCTCGGGCACCCTCTGACGATGCCCCTTCGCCTATAAAGACCCCCCGACAGAAAAAACCTAAGTACCCGATCACTTTTCCAGAACACATCGCGATCCGCCGCTGCCGTCGACCCGAAGATCGGGAGGGTCCAGAAGCTCTTCCCGGCACCCTGCCAGAGAGGGGAATCGCCACCAGAGGTCTTCTTCATCGCCATGCTTGCCTCCGGAGTGATGAGTGAGTAGTCTACCTTGGACTATGGGTCCATAGCAGTAGCTAGATGGTTGTCTCCTCCACCTTGTGCTTCATGTTTAGATCTCATGAGCTGCCCTACATGATTGAGATCACCGTTATGTAATTCTACATGTTTGGTTTGTTGGGATCCGATGAATATTGGTGTTATGATTGAGTTGCTATACTGAAATATATCTTATGTTATCTCTATGTTGTTTATGATCTTGCATGCTCTCTGTTGTTAGTAGCTATCTTGGCCGAGTAGTTGCTAGTGACTCCAAGAGGGGGTATTTATGCTCGATAGTGGGTTCATGCCTCTATTTAACCTGGGGGAGTGACAGAAACCTCTAAGGTTGTAGATGTGCTATTGATACTAGGGAGAAAACAACATTCATATGCTCGAGGGCATATGCTTTGTTTACATTACACACTTTGCTTAATGCAATTATCTGTTATTCGCAACTTAATACTCATGGGGTATTCAGATGATATCCCCGTGAGTGGATTATTAGTCATAGATGCAGTTGGATGGCGGTCTATGTATTTTGTTGTAATGCCCAGAGTAAATCGCATAGTGATCTTCTTGACATATCACGTTTATCTTTATTCTATCAATTGCTCAACTGTAATTTGTTTACCCAGCATGTGTTATTTATCTTATGGAGAGACACCACTAGTGAACTGTGGACCCCGGTCCTATTTCCATCATATTGCTATCACCTGTTTACTTTACTCGCACTGTTTACTTTACTCGCATACTTTCACTGTTTTCCACTCGATACGCTCATACCCTTTGTTTCAAGCAAACCGGTGAGATTGACAACCTCATCGCAAGTTGGGAACAAAGTATTTGGTTGTGTTGTGTGCAGGTTCCACGTTGCTGCTCGCAAAGCAAAGCTTGGACGAGGCGCCATATATAAATTATCCGGAGCTGTCGCGAAGCTTGCAAGCATCACCTTCAGTCGTTTGTCTCTCCTCTCCTGATCGACATACCTTGGTTTCTAACTGAGGGAAAACCTTGCTGCTGTATTCATCACACCTTCCTCTTGGGGTTCCCAACGGGCTGGACATTCAACTAGGCACCAACTCTTTTCTGGCGCCATCAACCAGCAATCAGCGCTCGGGATGAGGTAGACTACGGAGGCGGCGCAAGCAGCGAGAAGTGGCAAAAACCCTAGATCGGTTTCAGGTGTGTGCGGCGGTAGCCGGGCAAGAGTTTATATAGGCGGCGCAGCGGAGAAACCCTAGGCAACGTGGGCCACGCCCACGTCGCACGCCCGAGTCGGTTACAGCAGCCCACGATCCGGGAGCGACCCGAACCGGCTAGCTGTGATGCATCCGTCAAGGACTCGGTCAAACGCTCGGTTTTCCTGTCCACCAAAAAGATAAGCTCGGTTCCGAGGCTCAATTCCGCAAACCGCGGCGCGCGCGCGTCGTGACGTGTCGAGTCGAGACGAGACGAGCGAGGAGGAGGAGGAGGAGCGCGCGTGTGGCACTTCTCTTCTCACTCACTTACCAAGTGGTGCAACACCCCACCTTATATGTTGGTCTACATCTCTCCCAACTTTCCATGTGGGACTAAACTTAGCTCCCACTCCTTGCCTTTGTGCAGCCAAAAACTTGGGCTGCATGTTACATGGGCTCACACACATGGGCTTTGAGATTTCTAGGAATTTCTGAAATCTAATATGGGCTCATATGAAAAGGCCCAATATTTCAACATGGTCCGTGATTAATGGACCCTTTAGTCCCGGTTCGTGCCGCTAGGGCCACGCACGGGTACGGTCAGGACCTAGTCCCGGTTTGTTGCGGACATTTAGTCCCGGTTGGTAACACCAACCGGGACTAAAGGGGTGGCGGTCGGCAGCCCACGTGCGAGAACCTTTAGTCCCGAGCCATCTCACCGACCGGGACTAAAGACCAGTTTATAGTCCCGGCCGGTAACACGGCCCGGGACTAAAGGTCCTCCTATGTCATCGTTGTTCTGCCCGAGCCAGAGCGAGATGCATTATTCAAGGTGACCGAGGAATCTCTTTAATGGTGAGGTCATGCCCAAATCTTTCCCAAAAATTGTCAAGATTTTGAGTTGCCCCATCTATCCAAGTGTTCTAAAAGTTTAGCAACTTCATCCTTTTCATCTCTAATTGCTAGTTTAGCTCATTCAATGCTCTAAAAGTAGAGAGATTGTGGCTTTAATTTGGGAGTATTTATGGGAATTTATTTGATTTATATGCAATTTGAGCTCAAATTAACTCCTTAGTTTGCATAAGTGTAGAGGTGGTATACTTATGTATTGACCAAAATGAGTATGGAGTAGAATTTTGCAATAATAACATTCATAGGCATATGGTTGTAAGTATGAGGCATGTTCTTGATTGATTTTTCATGCACATATCTCTTTTTATGCTCAAGAAAATAGAGGGATTTGTGGAGTAATGTTAGAGAGTAATATGGGAGTTTATGTGATTTATATGCAATGTGAGTTCATTCCTTTCATCTCTCATAGCTAGTTTAGCTCATTTGGAGGATTAATGATAGTTTGCATAAGTGTAGATGTTGTTTACTTAGTAATAGATCAAAATGAGTATGGAGTAGAAAGTTTTTAATTTTTGCAATAATAACATTTGGTCCACTATACTCTTCTTTTGTTTTAATGTGATGAACACCTTGTATTAATTTGGTCACTTCTCTTTTCATGATGTTGTGTAATGGTATTTTATATACTTGTATAATAATGCAGGGATAATGGATGTACGATGACGGATTCATTACGGGCTTGCAGGGTTTGAGAAATACGAAGGTAATAAGATGTGGCTAAGATTTTGAGAAAGGTTCCAAAAATGCAGTCGACATGCCTCGCCGGTTTCTCTTCGCTTGGTTGGGCTGATATTTTTCAGGCAGTGTAAGTCATTTCTTAGGAGTTGAGCTAGGAAGTGTAGCTCGCCATGTAGCACCACTTTTTTTTGTTCAAAACCGAAATAATGATCATGCAGCAATACAATCTACTTTTGTTTACCTAGCACTAGCATTGACAATGCAATCAGTCAGCCACGATAAGCATATGATTAAGCTGCCACGTCGGCTTTTATGAGGCGAAGCAACTTACCTATCAGGTAGCACGTATGCTGCTGCTGTAAAAAGCGAACTAAACAACTTGCACCCCAGCTCATCATTATAATAGAGAATCTCTACAATAGTGAACAGTGCAGATTTTCAAAATCTCACAATCTGTTAGAGTTTGTCATTTTTGTACAGCCCAAAGTATTAGGAATCTCGAGTTTAAATTTTACACGTTGGTAGTTTTTTTAAATTTATTAAAACTTTAAAATATAATTTTCAATTTTTAAAAAAAACCGAGCGTAGCTCAGGCTACAAAAATCCACTCTCCGCTGGGCTGCCGATATCTATCCGGCTGCAGCGTCTTCGTTGGAACGATATAGATCAGACCGAATTAATCGACACTGTCGTCGATTCGATGCTGCAACGGCAGCAGCCTGACCCCCTGATGAAAACAATCTATCACATTACTATGCGATCCATCCATCACGCACGCAGGCAACTTGCGTTCCCTGCTGCTGCCCGGGGCACCACCGGAGCAGCAGCACGGCGACGACGTCATTGTACTTGCGGCATGCTAGCTAACTAGGAGATTGGTACACCATCTTTCTCATGCATTGACGAGTTGCTGCACTGGCTGTCGTCCCGATCGAGATCGGTCGGTCCCGGCCGGCCGCGGCAGAGACCAGAGAGGTGCCCGCCGGTCAGATAGGATAGTGGACTCATCATCATGCACCGGCCGGAAGCAGCACGTGCAAAACGCCAAGCCGTACGGCAGTAAATATCCAGATCTGCAGCAACAGCAGCGCAGAGAGGTTGTCCGAAGTAGGGGAGGCTTGCCTTGAGCTTTCCTGTTTCTCCCACCACTAGCTCTACGTACGCCCGGGCAAAGGGAAATTTACGTCATGGTCGGCTAAAAACGTACGACCCGGGGAGCTGGACTGCTGGAGGTAGGTGACGATGCGTGGCCCGATCGAGCGGCAGCCATCGATCGAGAGGATAGCGTGCGCATCCGTAAAACATCTCTAAAAATACCTACTATAAAACATTAGCTGAAAACTGCAAAACCTTTTTGCGGTACAAATAGGTGGCCTGGCAGAACATATCTCGCGTTAAATCGCATATTCGGTTCTACGATTTGAGTTTACGGGGTCTTTTCTGCCTGTCCGCGCAAAATAGTAAAATAGTACCCCCATGGTATAATCATGGCCATTGACGGTGTAGTTGCAAGCCGGAACATCTCCACTAGCTAGCCTAGAAAATAGATGAGATATATGCAACATGTTGGTGCCGTTGAGAGATCCGGGCAGCCTAGAGAAGCAATGCCAAATCCAAATATCCTCCGAGTCCACTTATTGAAGCACAATTGCTAGATCATGATGATGACCACTGAATTGCTTGTATGCTCACAGGTGTAATCGGCGGGAATTCCATAGGCAATTACACTCATCTCATCAGAGGTTGTTTGATACGCGCTAAAACCGATTAGGCCGGCCTCAGTCCTCCGACGGGTGAAAAAATAGTTGACTCACATGCCTTCACTATGCGCACGGAGAGATCTTGTCTCATCCTATAGCAGCTACAAAATAGCTCGAGAGGGTAGACGGGTACCTCAGCCAAGTAGTAGTTCATGAGGATTTTGTTGTCCAGAGCGCGGTTCCAGGGATCGCACAGACATCCGACGGTGGATCCTCTCCGATTCATGTTCCAAATGGCCTCATCATCAAGGTTCTTCACGGCTACCATCAAGAGGATATCCTTGACGTCGTCGTTTTTAATGATATATTCTCAACCGAAATCATCCGAGGACGACTAATCGTCGAAAAAACTCAACCGACAGTGCCCATGACATGCTCCATGAAGAACTGATCAAATTTTGTGCGAAATTCAAGAGTTGTTTAAAATAATTGATCTGAAGGTAAAATCAGTTGGAGAAACATACCTCCGACCTCGGAATCGAGTGGGGGCACGAAACCGTTGCTCGCCGGCGGGCGGCATGGCCAAAGTGGCTCAGATCTAGGGCAGGAGGTGGCGGTGGCACGAGTTTATGAGAGCGGTCGAGCTGAAACTTCAGGCGTGCGAAGGTGTCATAGTGATGCGGGAATCGGAAAAAAGTTACCGAAACCCGGGTATATGATGTACGCGGGGGCGGCAGGTAAGTGCAAAAAAATCAGGTTTGCCAGTTTTACCGTATCTGTAGGACCATTTTTGGGGTCCAAAATTGCAAAAAAAAAATCTTATTTTGTGATATCTATTACTCCCTCTGATTCATATTACTTGTGGCAGATGTACTACAAAGTTATACTAAAACAGCGACAAATAATATGGATCGGAGGGAGTACTAGAGATGCTCTAAGCATTTATAAGTCGTGTGTTGTTCATACAGCCTATCAGTTATACACATGCGGTTCTCGACAGCCAACTGCAACGGACCAAGGCGAGTTCCAAAGGAGACGCACGCGACGGGCCGGGTAGAACAGCCAGAGCATGGGAGAAAACGAATGTTCAAATCCAAGTGGGAGGGAGGGAGCGAGAGAGACCGTCTGTGACGAGTGGTCAAACTTACGGAGCAAAGTACACGAGTCCATCCCATACACACGCGCACCACAGTCCACACCTCTCACATACACTCACGACAGTATAAAATGGCACGCAACGGCGCACCCTCCACCCCCGCCCGCATATGAAAGCCCGCGCGCAAACGCGCGAAACGCCAGCACCGGCACGCACGTCGAGCTAGCTCGCCATGCCCATGGGCGTCGTCGTCGAGGCTGCCGCGGAGGCGCTCGCGTCCTCCTCCACCCAGCTGCAGCCGCACGTGGCCGGCGCCTTCTTCGCGCTCGCGGCGTGCACCGTGGCGCTCGCGCTGCTCCTGGCCGTGGCGCGCACGCGGCCGCCGTGGTGGTGCGACTGCGCGGTCTGCGAGGCCTACCTGACGGCGTCGTGGGCGGGGGAGCACGACAACCTCTGCGACTGGTACGCGCACCTGCTGCGCGCCTCGCCGTCGCGGACCGTCCACGTCCACGTCCTCCGCAACGTGCTCACCGCCGACCCGGTCACCGTCGACCACATGCTGCGCAACCGCTTCGACAACTACCCCAAGGGCGCGCCCTTCTCAGCCATCCTCGCCGACTTCCTCGGCCGCGGCATCTTCAACGTCGACGGCGAGGCCTGGCTCTTCCAGCGCAAGCTCGCCGCCGCCGAGCTGGCCTCCCCCGCGCTCAGGGCGTACGCGGCCAGCGTCGTGGCCTCCGAGCTCCGCTCCCGCCTCGTTCCCCTGCTCCACTCTGCCTCCGACGATCCCAACAACAAGGTGCTCGACCTGCAGGACGTGTTCCGCCGCTTCGCCTTCGACTGCATATGCAAGATCTCCTTCGGGCTCGACCCGGGCTGCCTGGAGCTGTCCATGCCGGTATCGGCCTTCGTGGACGCGTTCGACACGGCGTCCATGCTCTCCGCTCGGCGCGCCGTCGTGCCCATGCAGATCATATGGAGGCTGAAGCGGCTCCTCAACGTCGGGGACGAGAGGAAGCTCCGGGACTCAGTGCGCCTCGTGGACGCCTTCGCCACGGAGGTCATCCGGCAGCGGCACAAGCTGGGCGCCTCGTCCGGCAGCGACCTCCTGTCGCGGTTCATGGGGTCCATCAGCGACGACAAGTACCTGCGGGACATCGTGGTCAGCTTCATGCTCGCCGGCCGCGACACCGTGGCGTCGGCGCTGACCGCCTTCTTCCTGCTCCTCTCCGATCACCCGGAGGTCGCCGCCGCGATCCGGGACGAGGTCTCGCGCGTCTCAGTTGGCGATGACTGCGGCGACGACGACGACGAGCGAGGCCGGCCGGACTTTAGCTTCGGCAGGCTGAAGGACATGCACTACGTGCACGCGGCGCTGTACGAGAGCATGCGGCTGTTCCCGCCGGTGCAGTTCGACTCCAAGTTCGCGGCAGGCGACGACACGCTCCCGGACGGCACGGCGGTGAGCAAGGGCACGCGGGTGACCTACCACGCCTACGCCATGGGCCGGATGGAGTCGGTGTGGGGCCCCGACTGCGCGGAGTTCCGCCCCGAGCGGTGGCTCCGCGAGGGGGTGTTCGTCCCCGTGAGCCCGTACCGGTACCCGGTGTTCCAGGCCGGCGTGCGCGTGTGCGTGGGCAAGGACCTGGCGCTGATGGAGATGAAGGCCGTCATCGTGGCCGTGGTCCGGAGCTTCGACGTGGAGACGGTCGGCCGGAGCTCGCGCCGGCCCAAGTTCGCGCCCGGGCTGACGGCCACGTTCGCCGGCGGGTTGCCCGTCAGAGTCCGCCGGCGAGCGCGTGCCGCGAGCCAACCCCAATCTAATAGTACCACCACAGAAGAATAAACAAGTGTTCGTTCGTACGTGTCACTCACGCCGATCTGTTCATGTTCACCATTTCTTTCAGATCGGAATTCCTGATATTTTTTAGGTAAGAATTCAGACGCTAGATTTGTAAAGCCGCCGTCGATGATGAGCCATGACTCCGTGGCCACTCGTGTCGCGAGAGTGCGTTGGCGCTTGGCAGCTGACGCTGGCCGCTTGATTATTCAGTCACTTACTCATTGTTCTCCCTCCACTTGCGATCGGTTGAGCGATAGATTTCTGGAATCGATCTGAAATTATTCAGAGCAGATGAGGTTTTCGCGCACGATTTTGCTCTGGGTATGGATGTAGATAAAGCGAGGACTCGAAACCGCCGGGTCAGGCTTGCACACTTGATCCGGCCACGAACACTCTGCTCTTGGTAGATATGGAACGGGCGCCATTCCTGAAACAAGATAAAAGAAACGTTGCTGGAGCGATGTCGTCCTCGCTCGTGGCGGGGAAAGGACCAAGAGCAGAAGACGTACAATGGCTTTCCGTGGAAAGACAGAGAGATGCGACGTCTTGGGTACAGAATCTATGGTGGGCGTGCTTTCTAGCGGAGCATTTGGGCGCATAAGAGCATCTCCACCCACTTGTTGGGGGCATCGGTGCAGAAAATCTCGTTCAGTCGTTTTTTTTTTAGTTTTTTTTTGATTGGTGCGATGTATTTTTTTTCCTCCGGCGCACCCGATCCAAACCCTGTCCAAGGGGGGCGACCGGGGGCGTCGGCTGGGCGCGTGACTCTCCCATGGTCCATATGTAAGCGACAGCCTCGACGCTTCGTCCTCCTCACCTCATCTCCCGTGCGGCGCTGAACCGGCGGCAGCTTTTGAAGCAGTGCAGCGAGCCATCGCGTCGGAGTACGCAACGTAAATGCATGCCACCTCGCCTTCTTCCCGCCGCTTCGCACCCTCCTCCTTCATTTTCCCGCCCACTTCCGGCTATATATGCTCGGCGCCTCACCATTACGGGTCACACACTCCCACCACTGGTAGAAAAATGCTTCGCCGCCTCATCACAACCTACGCCATGCTCCCTCGCGGCAGCGGTGCGCCCCCACCACCACCATCACCGTCGCCGCAGGAGCCAGCTCCGCCGCAGGTCGGAGGAGGAGGACACCGACGAGGAGGAATTTTTCGCCGACCTGCCGACGGACGCGGAGACGGAGGAGGTCGCTGCGGAGCAGAGGGCTATCCTAGCGTCCTTCGAGACGCGGCGCCGCGATGAGACGACACAGCAGTTTATGGCTGCCGAGAGGCGGGCGGCAGCGGCAAGGCTGGCAGACGCGCATGCAACCGCCCGCGCAGACGCCCACCACCGCAACATCGAGGCGGCGAGGGCTGCGATGGCGGCGGCTGAGCAACGCCTCGCCCAGGCGGACCCAGCCGGGAGGCTCGCGACGGTGGCGGCGCAACGCAGGCATTGCAAAAAACAGTGCCCACTTGCTTCGTTCGACCCATGCGCCGAGCGGTAGGAGGAACGCCGCACCTTCACCTCCTTCCTCGAGGACGTCGAGCGCCACCATTGCGAGCATGTGTCGGAGGAGAGCCGTCACCGCCGCGGGACGGTTCCCCGCCGACCAGGTCGGTCCGATAACGGCGTAGGGCCGTCCAATACTCCACCACCATCGGGCGCATCGGGCGCCGACGCCGCCGGCGAGGACTCCGCGGACGACGTCTAGGCTAGATTTATATTTGAGATGGAGGACACGGCTGGAAAACCGCCGCCCCTATACCGAAATCGCTCCCTCCCCCCTTCCAAAACGGTCTAAAAATTACCTGCACCAGACGCTATTTATTGAAGGGGATGGGAGGAGGCCCGAGTAAAGATGCTCTAAGCAGATACTGCTAATTCTTGGTGGTCGGGCGCGAGGCGGAAGGAACCAATGCACATGTGCTGGTGGGGCGGCCTGTTTTTAGATGGTCCTGCTGCCAACGTGCTGGGCCTTGCGCCAACCCATTAAACTGCCACTGCAGCGCACGTTTTCCTCTGTACGACCTCCTCGGTGGACCGCGAGAAAATAATCCACATGCTATGTTGTTCTCATGCGAGTGGAATGAATTCAGCGGCTGTCGCGACGGGGCTACACGTTTCGCGGCGCTATTGGGCAGAGCTGGCAGTGGGGGATCTGCTACAGGAGCACAGCAAGTTCAACTGAAATCTGTCGTGAGATCGACGTGTTGTTTTGGCACCGGCAGAAACAAGAATGATTGTGCTGTTAGTTAGATAATCGGCGAGAGGTGCGTATAGTATAGTACGTGTAACACGCAGGAGCACTGTTCCTGTGGCGTGCAGTGTTCTTAAGAAAACAAAACCAGCACAAGAAATTCGAGCATTCTCCGTCATAAAGAAGAATGATTAAGTTGATGAGATAGACCATAATAATTCGTCAAGACAAGATTCAAACTCTGGGCGGCCGGGTGTGTGCCACTGCGAGCCCGACCCCACTCGGCTGCCGACCAGTTCTCGTGCAGTGTTCTTACTATGGAAAGAAGTGCAAGACGAGCAAAAAAAGTTGCGATGTGGACTCGCGATGACACGATGCATGTTTGCGATCTCGCCCGTGATGCGCGTGTGAACACGGGTGGCGCCGATCTCCTCCGTTGGAGTCCCGATCTCTGTCCCCCCCGCGCGCGACGGCGAGATCTCGAATCAAAATCACGCTTCAGCCGCATCCACGTCCTCCGCGGACACAAGGCCAGGGCCACCGCCGGAAAAGAGAAGAGCACGCACGTTGGCACGTACGTACTGTACGAGTCTGAACGGGTCGGACGACTCATACGCACGAGACGTTCGATCGCGTTTCACCGACCGCCACGTACGGGTGGCTGCCCGGCCCCTGCACACGCACCGTCGCGTCTCTACCCTTTTTCTAGCAGGTAGCGCACGTCGCGTCCTAGTAGCTCCCAAATGCGTGCGTGTAATCACGTGGACGTGGAACCTAATTCGGGGGTCGATTTGACGCGACCGGCCGGACCTCTCCTGACGTGAGAACGTACGAGAGATTCGCCATTTTACGTACGTACGTGGATGCGTGTGCCATTCTGTTTCGGAATGGTTTGAGCTCGACCAGACCAGGGGAAGAACGTGTTAAACGTTGCATGCTGATGAGAGGCCATCAGATTCTCTCCACTCGAGACGGTGACGCAAGTGCAGCCTTGCAGGTTGCAGGTGGTCAAATCTCGATCGAGCATATATATATATATATTTCAAGACGGCTTGACCATGGACGGAGCCAGCTTGTATTTTTTGGTTAAGGATGCAGGCAGACGTGTGCTGCACGCCCTGCACGTATAAATACACCTTGCCAGCTGCACACGTCACCTCGCCGATCTTGATTGGCTGAGTCCTAACACAAGTGAAGATTTCCTTTGATCTTTCCATATACCTACTAGAGTAACGTCATGCTTATGTCACCATGATGTGTCATGTATATGCATATTACAGTATAAGTCATTAAGTCTACACGTAGCTCCAAACTTACTAGCTCTAATAATTCAACAAGACAAAGACGGCGGCCAGCTGATGAGAGGCGCCGACGTTTGGTGGTACGTGCGAGGCTGTCAACTTTGGTGATACGAGGAGCTTCCTTAACGGACTAGCGAGCATAACAGGATAAGCAGAACGTGTCCACCATGTCCGTGTAAAAAACCAGCGTCTATCCTCCTCCTTCGACACCACCAAAGCGAACGCCAAAGGGACGGAAGACAGATCACCACAACACCCGAGCTCGATGCAGCTCCATCGCTGATCAGCAGCTTTTCAGACCTCCAAAGTAGTTTGCCGAAGGCAAAACCATTGTCGTTGAAAGAATCAGACCGAGGCAACATGTCCTCGGACACGCGATCGAACTCCAGAACTGATATCCCCCCACGACTACAGCGTCGGGGGAGAAAATCAGAACTGCCGACCTGGCAAATGATTCAACTGTGCTTTATTCATCATTGGTACAGGTATATATACAGATGAGGGGTGCCACCAAAGGAGGCGGTTCCAGGAGAAGTGGTGACGGGCCCACTGCCTGTGCGGGAGCGTGGGGGTTATCCCCATAATTAACTCATGTTAATTATTCTTAACACTCCCCCTAATCACCACATGACCGCACAATGATTCATCATCTTGATTAAATGTCCTCCAAAAACCCTATGGGAAAAATGGGAGGAGTATGATAGAATATGCTGCTAAAACTCCTTCAAACCCAGTGGGAAAATAAGGAGAAAATGATACAGCACATTATGATTATTGCCTCTGTTAACTCAATATGAAATAAATCACACAATATAGAGGTCAATAAATATGTCGTATATACTTTCCTAAAAACCCTGATGGGGAAAAGGGATAGTATGACATATGATCTTATGTTGATATTACCTCATTAAAAACCTTAATGAGAACCTGTAAAGTAAACTCATCAAGGGAAAAGAGTATAATATGATGCTTTGAACAGGAACAGTTCAGGAAGATACTCCCCCTGATTCTTGCAAATCTCGAAGCCGTCGCATACCAATTCCATGAATGTATTTCTGGAATGTTAAAGTTGGTAGAGACTTCGTGAATAGGTCAGCGAGGTTATCGCATGATTTGACTTGCAAGATGTTTATTTCCCCACTCTTTTGGAGCTCATAAGGATAAAACAATTTAGGGGCAATATGCTTAGTGATATTGCTCTTGATGTACCATGTTTGCATCTGTGCAACACAAGCTGCATTATCTTCATAGATAATGGTAGGTGATTCGATAGAACCAATGCCACATGACTGTTGTATGTGGTTTATCATTCTGCGAAGCCACACGCTTTCGCGTGATGCCTCATATAATGCGATGATTTTAGAATGATTGGTAGAAGTCGCAATCAGAGTCTGTTTCAAAGACTTCCATGATATGGCAGTTCCACCATGAAGGAACACAAAGCCGGTTTGTGATCTGGCATTATGGGGATCAGATAAATAGCCAGCATCGGTGTATCCAATCATATCAGAGTCCAGATTTCTCTGAAACTGAAAGAATAGGCCAAGATCCTTTGTTCCTTGGAGATATCGGAAGATATTCTTGACCCCCGACCAATGGCGTTTGGTGGGAGCTGCGCTGTATCTAGCAAGTAGATTCACTGCAAATGCGAGGTCAGGTCTCGTACAGTTTGCAAGATACATGAGCGCTCCAATGGCACTGAGATATGGAACCTCGGGTCCCAGCAACTCTTCTCCATCATCCCTTGGCCTGAACGGATCTTTCTCTACATCAAGAGAACGAACCACCATGGGAGTCTTAGATGGATAGGATTTGTCCATATTGAATTTCTCCAATATTTTCTGGATATAGGCAGCTTGGTGTACCATTATTCCTGAGGGAAGGTGCTCGAGTTGAAGACCCAAGCAAAATTTGGTTTGACCCAAATCCTTCATCTCAAATTCTGTCTTTAGATGATTGCGTGCTTCATCAATATCTTGTGTGTTACCAATGATGTTCAGATCATCGACGTACACTGAAATGATGCAAAATCTAGATGAGGACTTCTTGATGAAGACACATGGGCAGTCATTACTGTTGGAGTAACCCTTCTGAAGAAGGAACTCACTAAGTCGGTTGTACCACATCTGTCCCGACTATTTCAAGCCGTACAGAGACTTGTTCAGTTTTACACAATACATGTTGCGTTTTGTGCTTGCATTCGGTACAGAGATTCCGTCAGGAACCTTCATGTATATGTCTGAATCTAGTGACCCATAAAGATATGCGGTCGTGACGTCCATCAACTGCATGGATAGACGATTTTGCACTGCCAAAGATATTAGATATCGGAAAGTGATACCACTCATTACTGGAGAATATGTCTCATTGAAATCAATGTCGGGTCTCTGCGTGAAACCCTGTGCTACGAGCCTCGCTTTGTATCTCACCACCTCATTGTTCTCATTCCGTTTCCGGAGGAAAACCCATTTGAATCCCACAGGGAAAACTTTGGGAGGTGTTGGTATTGCTTCTGTGAATACCTTCCTTTTATTAAGCGAAGCAAGTTCTGCTTGTATTGCTTCCTTCCATTTAGGCCAGTCGGAGCGTTTTTCACACTCAACGATAGTCCTTGGATCATGATCATTGAGAAGGGTATCAGCAATTGCAGCAAAAAAATAAGTGTCGACAATCGTAGACTTACGGTTGAATGATTCTCCAGAATCGATATAGTTGGTGGATATCTCATGCACCCTTGATGACTCTTCGTGATTTCCCAATACGTATGAGTCTAGGTGTTCCGATGTCCCAGCCAGTGTGTGCACACTGGAGCTGGGTTGTGGAGGTTGCCCTTCCACTGGGTGTATACTACCCATAAGGTGTTTGTCAACGTTGAGCTGACTTGCATTTACTGATTTAGAGGATTTTCTCCTCTCTCTCCTTTGTTGCTTGCGAGAAGCAGGATCCGGGTCAGAGGCCGTACTACTCCCCCTCTTTTTAGGATCAGGGAGCTGAGTGGTTTTTATTGGTACCTCCACTCTTTCGGGCGCGTTTCTGGCCGGTTTCCAAGATTTTGTTACACCTTTTAAATCAGTAAACGAATTTGGCAGATTATTTGCAAGATGTTGCAAATTTATGATTTTCCGAACTTGAAGTTCGGTCTCTTGGGTACGTGGATCCGAGGCTGAAATGGCGATAGCATTCCAATCAATTTCCGGGCATTCTTTCTGGTACTTGAAATCTCCCCCTAATGCCGGAAAATGTTCCTCGTCAAAGATACAATCAGCGTGACGGGCTGTGAATAGATCCCCTGTAAGGGGTTCCAGGTACTTGATAATCGACGGCGATTTGTACCCCACATAGATCCCCAGTTTTCTATGTGGACCCATAGATGTCCGATGGGGTGGTGAGATCGGGACGTACGTAGCACATCCGAACTTACGCAGATGAGAAATACTGTCGGTGTTCTGGATACCGGGGTATCCCGGTCCACCTGCTCCTGGGCCCCGTCATCGGCCCATCTTCAGCCCAGGGGACAATCAGCAACCCAAGTCACGGAGAAGACCCTCACGAGGAGGCGCCTCGTGAGGAGAACGACGACAGAAACGGCTAAGGACCAGAAGACCTCCTCACGAGCCCCTGCTGGTGAGGAGAGGACGCCCGCCTACGCCAGCTCAGCACGATTGGCGTGCAGAGCAAGAAGCTAACGGGCAGAAGACCGCGTACCGCCCACGCTACCCCCGACAGGGAGGAGACCAACTTTCTCTGTGCCTGCCCAAAGCGGCACAGTGGCAGTTGGCCACCCCCCTAAATATAGCATGGACGGTGCAGGGCGCCAGAGGAGGACGTCAGCCTCCTCCACCCACTCCTGTGGACCGGCGCCGCTACCCTACGAAGACCAAGTCTACAGAAGAACATAGTCTACAGCTGTCCTCCCTCCTTGGCCGTGTGTGGCAACCCCTTCCCCAAGAAGATAAGGGGAAGGAGGTCCTTGGCGCTATAAAAGGAGGGAGAGGCCACCCCTTAGGGGGGATCCAGGCTAATCGAGTCTTCATCTTCTTCAGGCTGCTAGCTGGGCACGCAGGTTCTTCAACCTCTGGCCAGCTAGAGCTTTGTAATCAAGGCCTTGTACTCCTCGCGAGGTGTCGCGTTGCAATACAAGAAGGCAGGAAGTAGGGGTTTTACCTCACCACGAGGGCCCTGAACCTGGGTAAAGCTCGGTCTCCCTCTCTGCAGTGCGTTGCGCGTTCGACAATCGAGGCTTCCGTCACCGTGTTTCGTTGCGATCCAAGATCTCACACGTTCAGCCCCCTGCGTTCGAATCCTTGGGTCCGTCGCGTGGTACCCCGTGTCCTTGCGACACGAAATCCATCGACATTTGGCGCGCCAGGTAGGGGGCTGTGGTGTGTTTTCTTCTAGATCTGCTTCGACATGGCCAACGCCAACGCAAGGCTCGAGCGTCTTCGCCGTCGCAACGCTGTTCGGGGGCAAACCGAGCCCATCTTCCGTCGTCATGAAGCTTCGGCCGAGGAGGAAGAGGAGGAAGATCTGGAGTCCTCCTACCTCCCGTCCGGGCGGACAGAGCCTACGCTCTCCTTCACCGCCACCGCCACTTCTCGCGCTTGTTCTGGGAGTCAGTTGTCTCCTGCGCAGGCACTCGCCATGGCGCAGGAGCTGCTGTGCTATCAACCCACCGACGACGGGCGTGAGGGGTGGCGCGCTCGAATCGCTGAGCTCGTCGCCATCGCCAACGAAGACCCGGCCTTGGGAGGAGCCCAGGGCGCGGGGAGCCCAGATCCGGTGGCGGGGCATCGCGCCCCGGGCGCCGGAGATGGGGTGGCCAACAAGGCCAAGAGAGTGGTTTCCCGCGCCGCATCTTCGCCGCGCGGGGAACCCAGCTGCCAAATCGTCCAACGCGCTCCAGAAGACGCACGCGTCTCCCTCGAGCGCCGCCGCGAAAATCACGACCGCGCCATCGATGACATCGGCGAAGCTGGCAAGAACGTCAGGACCCCCGGCATCCCAATCTACAACCCCGGGTGTCTCGCCCTCACTCGCCAGCAGCGCTATGTCGTCTGGCCTGACAAGTTCAAGCCGGACATCAGCGCGCGTTATGACGGGACCACAAATCCTGTCGAATTCCTCCAACTCTACGTCGTCGCCGTCCAGGCTGCGCGTGGAGATCAGCGCGCCATGGCCAATTGGTTCCCCATGGCCCTCAAGGACGCTCCGCGAACTTGGCTCATGAATCTTCCTCACGAATCCGTGATGTCGTGGAAGGATATATGTCGTCAGTTCGTTGCCAACTTCATGCCCACGTACGAGCGCCCCGCAACTAAGAACGATCTTAAAGCGGTGCGTCAGTACAAGGGCGAGACGCTTCGTCAATACATCCAGCGCTTCAGTCAGATGAGGAACAAGATTCCCAGGATCTCCAACGAGGAGGTCATCTCCGCATTCTCCACGGGCGTCTCCGACGTCAAGATGCGGGAGAAGCTGTCTGTGAATGATGAGCTGACTTCCGTCGTCAGGCTCTTTGAGATCGCCGACCGCTGCGCCAAGGCTGAGGAGGGGAGGCTCTTCGTGCACAATCTGCCGGAGGCGCCTCCCCCAAAGCCGAAGTCCAAGGACCCCAAGCGAAAGGAGGCTGCTGCCCTCGCGGCGGAGCCAGATCATAAACAACGCCGCGGGGACCGCTCCGATCGCGATAAAGGTCGACGTCGCCGCTACCGCATTATCCACAAGAAGGACACCCACAATACCGAGGATTGTTGGATTGTCCAGAAGTTTCACGAGGAAAATGGTGTCGCCAAGCGTCGCGGGGGCGGCCGCAGCAACGGCAAGAGTGGATCCCGGGGCGATCGCCGCGACGACGACCGCGAGGAAGGTCGCCGCCGTGGGGGTCTATCTCGAGACGATCCCGAGCCGCTGCCGCTGCCCCCACTAGCAAACGATCGTCGGGAGGAGGACCAGGGGGGCTATCAAGAGCCGCGAATCTTCGCCGCTTGCCTCCTGGGTGGAGCTCAGGCTCCTCTGTCAAATCGACACTTCAAGCAGCTGTCGCGAGAAATCGCGGCGGCGCAGCCCAGCGTCGGCAATCGCCTAATGAAGTGGTCGACGTGCAAGATTGGCTTTGACGAGGAGGATCATCCGGCTTCCACAAGGGGCGTGGGCACAATCCCCCTCTTGTGCACGCTAACCATCAACAACGTCGCCGTCAACCGTACTCTCATCGACGGAGGGGCGGGCCTCAACATCATCTCCGTCGAGATCTTCGAAAAGATGCAGGTGCCATACCACCGGCTCATGCCAACTCGGCCGTTCTTCGGGGTAACCGAGGGATCTACAACGCCAATTGGGCAGGTAAGCCTGCCCGTCACCTTCGGCACCCGGGACAACTACAGGACAGAAAGCCTCGACTTCGACGTCGCCTACATCGCCCTGCCATACAATGCCATCCTCGGCTACCCAGCCTTGGCTAGGTTCATGGCAGCAACGCACCATGGCTTCAACGTCCTCAAGATTCCGGGCGCCAACGGCACGATCACCGTGCGCTGCAATGAGAAAGATGCTCTCCGATCAGTTGAGCATGTCTACCGCGAGGCCGCCACCATGTTCCCCGCCGACGAAGATCTACTGGAATACACCGGCGACCTCGCGAGGAAGAAGCAGCTCGTATCCCAAGAGCGGGCTGCAGCGAAGAAGGCCTCTCTCGAGCCCCACCCTCTGGGTTCGACAGGGAAGAAGTTCGCCGCCTCTGCATCGCCTACTCCAAGCGAGGACCTGGTCCATCCAATGCTGGACATGAGCATTGGGGAAGCTGCGGTACCCTCCGGCAGGAGGCCCCAGTTTACCCAGGAGCGCTCGGCAACCAAGAAGGTCCCGCTTCAGGCTGGGGGCTGTGACAACTTCGTCACCATCGGGGCAGGGCTTTCCCCCAAATAGGAAAGCGCGCTCGTCACCTTCCTGCGGGCAAATTCTGACATGTTCGCTTGGACTCCGTCAGATATGCCTGGCGTTCCCAGGGAGGTGATTGAGCACCACCTAGCCGTGTGCCCTCAGGCACACCCCATGAAGCAGAAGACCAGGAAGCAAGCGCAAGAGAAGCAAGACTTCATCGTCAAGGAAATAGAGAAGCTGAAGAAGGCTAAGTTAATACGCGAGGTGGCCCACCCCACCTGGATTGCTAATCCGGTGGTCGTCCCAAAGGCCAATGGCAGTGGGCGCCTCTGCGTGGACTTCACAAGTCTCAACAAGGCCTGTCCCAAGGACCCTTACCCTCTCCCGACGATAGATCAAATCGTCGACTCCACCGCCGGCTGCGACCTCCTTTGCTTCTTGGATGCTTTCTCCGGCTATCATCAGATCAAGATGGCAAAGGAGGACGAAGAGAAGACCGCCTTCATCACGCCCTGTGGGGTGTACTGCTACGTCTGCATGCCCTTCGGCCTGAAGAACGCAGGAGCTACATTCCAAAGGCTCATGCGTAAGGCCCTGGGGGCTCAGATGGGAAGGAATGCGGAAGCCTACGTTGACGACATCGTCGTCAAGACTCGCGAGGGTCACACCTTCATCGAGGATCTGGAGGAAACATTCATCAACCTGAGGAAGGTAAACATCAAGCTCAACCCCGCCAAGTGCGCCTTCGGCGTACCGTCGGGAAAACTGTTGGGGTTCCTCGTGTCCAATCGCGGGATAGAGGCGAACCCCGACAAGGTCAAGGCCATCGAAGAAATGCGTCCTCCGCGCAATCTCAAGGAAATGCAACGCCTCGCGGGGTGCATGGTAGCCCTGGGGCGCTTCATCGCGAGGAGTGGGGAAAAAGCTTTACCCTTCTTCAAGCTCATGAAGCGCACCGGGAAGTTCGAGTGGACTCCGGAAGCCGACAAGGCCTTCGCCGAGTTAAAAAGGTACCTCACGAGCCCACCGATCATGGTTGCCCCAACGACTCGCGAGCCCTTGCTACTCTACATCGCGGCAACTCCAAGGACGGCAAGTGCCGTTCTCGTCGCGGAGCGGGACGTCAAGGTAATCGCCAAGGAGGAGGTCCCTCCTCCAAGCTCGGGGGCTCCTCGCGAGGAAGAGGCCGCTTCACCTCCCGCCCCTCGAGAGGAGCCGCCCGAGGGATCTTCACCGACCGAGCCGCTCTCTCAGAGCAACGCTCAAAAGCCTCCTGAGGAGGAGCCTTCCGAGGGTGTCGTCAAGGTGCAAAAGCCTGTGTACTTCGTCAGCACGGTACTGCGCGACGCGCGGGAGCGTTACACAATGCAGCAAAAGTTGCTCTACACCCTGCTCATCGCCTCGCGGAAGCTACGCCACTACTTCCAGGGTCACCCGATTAAGGTGGTGACCGATCGGCCCCTGGAAACCGTCCTGCGCAACCCCAATGTCACCGGGCGGGTGGCTGAGTGGGCTGTGGAGCTTCAGCCTTTCGAGATCTCCTTCGAAACTACAAAGGTAATCAAGAGCAAGGCTTTGGCCGAGTTTACTGCAGAATGGACTGATCCGTTCGTAGACGAGCCTCCAGAGGTGGAGTCAACTCTCCCTGGAGAGGAGGCCCCAGGCCTCTGGGTCATGCACTTTGACGGCGCCTTCAACCTCCCCGGCGCGGGAGCCGGTGCTGTCCTAACCTCTCCCTCGGGAGACAAGCTTTTCTACGCTGTGTAGCTCTGCTTCGCGCCTGAGAACAAGGTCTCCAACAACATCGCGGAGTACGAAGGACTACTTGCTGGCCTAAGGGCAGCAAATGCTTTGGGCATCAAGCGCCTCGTCGTCAAGGGAGATTCACAGCTGGTTGTGAACTTCTCGAACAAGAGCTACACTCCAAAGGATGAGCACATGGCGGCTTATCTCGAGGAGCATCGAAAGATGGAAAAACGCTTCCAAGGCTTGGAGCTGAAGCACATCCCGAGGGGAGAAAATGTGGAAGCCGACGAGATCGCCAAGCGCGCCTCTCATCGCCTGGCGCAGCCTGCCGGCGTCTTTGAGGAGCGTCTCTTCAAGCCGTCCGCCTCTCCGTCAACACCCAAACCACCTCCTCTTTCTGCTTTGCCGCCACCGCCGGAGTAGGGGGCTCCGGATTGCGGGCCTCCTTCGGGTGACCGCGTCCTTCTGGCATTGGCTCGGCAGGAGGGAGTGGATTGGATCATCGAACTCAAGGCCTACCTCACCAGCAGCCGGCTTCCTGAGGATGAAGAGGAGGCCGAGAGGATTGTGCGTCAAGCTTCGGGCTACTGCGTCAAGGACGGTGACTTGTACCGGCGTCGCCCAAATGGCGTTGCTCTAAAGTGCATATCTACTCACCAAGGCCAAGAGCTTCTAAGGGACATCCATGCCGGCGAGTGCGGCCATCATGCCTCTGCTGCAACTCTAGCCGCAAAGGCATATCGAAGTGGCTTCTACTGGCCTTCGGCGCTCGGGGATGCGGCGGAGATGGTCAAGAGGTGCGAGGCGTGCCAATTCCACGCCAAGCAGATACATCAGCCGGCGCAAGAGCTGCGAACCATCCCACTCACTTGGCCCTTTGCCGTTTGGGGGCTGGACATCCTTGGTCCATTCCCCAGAGCGCAAGGGGGCTATCGCTACCTCTACGTCGCCATCGACAAGTTCACCAAGTGGGTGGAGGTGGAACCAGTGTGCACGATCCCGGCGAGGTCCGCAGTCAAGTTCATCCATGGGCTGGTCTGTCGTTTTGGAGTGCCTAACCGCATCATCACCGACAACGGCAGCCAGTTCACCAGCGGACTGTTCCGGGAGTACTGCGCATCGACCGGCATCCAGATTTGCTTCGCCTCCGTCGCCTACCCCCGGAGCAATGGCCAAGCCGAGCGTGCCAACGCTGAAGTACTCAAAGGACTCAAGACGAAAAGCTTCAACGCCAAGCTCGAGGCCTGCGGCAAAAAATGGTTAGACAACCTCCAATCCATCTTGTGGTCCATCAGGACTACCGCCACTAAACCCACTGGAGAAACCCCTTTCTTCCTGGTCTACGGGGCGGAGGCTGTTCTTCCCACCGACATCAAGTTCGGGTCGCCAAGAGTGCTCGCCTTCGACGAAATTCGCCAAGAGGACCTCATCAAGGATCGCCTCCTCCTGCTCGAGGAAGCTCGGTGCCAAGCCGCGCTCCGCGCCGCAAGGTACCAACAAGGACTACGCCGCTACCATAGCCGCCATGTTCGAGCAAGAACTCTGGAGGTCGGCGACCTGGTGCTGAGGAGAATACTCTCTCGCGAGGGCCTGCACAAGCTGTCTCCAATGTGGGAAGGGCCCTTCAAGGTGACGCACATCGCCAGGCCAGGCTCGGCGCGGCTGGAAGCCGCAGAAGGCGTGCCAGTGGGGAACCCGTGGAACATAGCTCATCTGCGAAAGTTCTACCCCTAGGTTCCTCACGAGGAGAAAAAGACCGTTTTCATGGCACTTGTATCAGCTCAACCTGCTCTTAAGCACTGATATTAAGTTATCGCGCAATGTAGCGCCTCTGCTTCGGCATGACATCAAAATGGCATGAAGTCCATTTATTTTCTGTTGTACTCCTCGCGGAAGGGGGCTAGGCACGGTGTCTATGCTGGGGCCTTCGCCCGGAAAACAGCAAGCCCGAAAAACCCGAAGGGAGCGAGCTCTGGTCGGGGGCGACGGCCCCGTTAACGATCACCTCTGGATGCCCATGGTGCTTAGTTCCTCGCGAAGTACGCCAGAAAATAAAAAATCTTCGAGGAAAAGTCCAAGGTGTGCCCATGGCACCCGCTAAGGACCTACCCCTCGTGAGCAACCCTCACGAGGGAGCAAAGACGCGTCGATGCACCAGCATCCGCGGGAAGATTCCCTCTCCCGAGGAAGGCCTAACGTGGCAGGATTATTGAAGACTAAGGCCGCTCCGATCAATCTTGCGAAGGAGACGCAGATCCGGAGGTCCGCGCCAGGCCCTTCACCTCATGAACAATCCTTGTGAGGTGTCGACGGTCTCTGGGCTCTCTTAAGCATCGACGTTTTCACGTCCGTGAGGGTCCAGCTTCCCTCAACGACGAGGAAGGCCCCGTGAATCGCCACGCGCGGCAATTTGCTCTTAGCTGCTGGCACAGATAGTGCCGCGCTCCTCCACGACGGAGAAGGTCCCTGTGCCGGTCACAGGGGCATCTTATTTGCCTTCTTTTTTCATTTGTTTTACCGACTTGTTTTTCCGTTTTCGGGGATTTGGGGTTTTTTCTTTTCCAACTCTTTCGTCAACTTCTTGTCTCAGGAATCGTCCCCTGTGTCATCGACGCCGAACCCGTCCCGAGCTCTGAGGTGGAGGGAGGCTTCCCGTCGATGCCTACAGCTCACCAGGGCTCTCGAGCATGCGAATGGCCAGGACAGTGAAGGACAACAAGATAATCAACAAAAGGATTTCATTCAATTGCCCCCAGTGGGGGAAGGAGCGAAGCACGGCGGGGCATTCCCCGCCGGCAAGGACTACAAGGCAAAAGAGGGGAGGAGACTAGCTCCCCTCCCCAGAAGACTATTGCGCCAGGACCTCCTCTTCACTGCGCCGCGATCTGGGGGTAGGTGCGGCGGACGCCGTCGGCGGTGAAGATCCGCACCGTAGCCTCCAGGGTCCCCAGCTTGAAGCGGAAGACGAGGCGGTCGCCGACGCGGAGGCGACAGCCGAGGGCGAAGGGCCTCCAGCGGCCGGAGAGGACGACGTTGCCGTTCGCCCCGAAGAGGATGTCCACAGGCCAGAAGAGATCTGGCCTGCTTTGCTCCCCCAGGGCGATCTCCCCGGCAGCCGGGCCGTGGGCGTGGATCGCCCTCCGGATGGCGTCGGGCAGCCGGAGGGAGTTGAAGCCCGGGGCATCGACGATGACGAGGAGCTCCAGGAAGCGGGACCCCGGGGCGATGAGGGGTCCCAGAAGCGCCGCCGCCAGGTGGCGCGGAGTGGCAACCACTCCATTCACCGGCGGGGCCAGAGGATCTGCAGCAATGGGAGGAGGGCCCAGGGCGGCCTCCACCTCCCGGAGAGCCCGATTGACGCTCCCCGAGGCGCGGGGAGCAGGCGCCGCCGCCAGCGGCGACGGCAAGTTTAGGGCTCCTCCACGCGAAGGACCCCTGAGGGTCAGGGCGCCGGAGGTCCCCGCGGCGGCACGGCTCGCCTCGCCCTGCCGCGGCGCGCCAATGCGGAGGGGGCCGCCGGCGCCGGGCGTCCACTGGGCCGGGACCTTCGCCTTCTTCCCGCTGCCCAGGGGGCGTCCGCGGCGCTTCGCCCCGGAGCTCGATCCCATGGCGGCGGAGGAGTTGGAGGGATCCATGAGCTTGGGGGCGAGGAAGCAGAAGTGGCACTGGAGGAAGGAGGTGAGGTGCCGGAGGTCTCGAGGAGGACCTATTTAAGGGGGGCGTCCGGCGTCGATGCGTCAAATCCCTGCGCGGGAATCGAAGCGTTGGCGTGGTGCTCTGCAGTCAAGCGACGCATCATTACGACGGGCTGACGCCTCGGAGACCGTAGCGTCGCCCGCCGTTTCGTCTCACCAGCTACGGCCGCGCCACGTGTCTGGAGGCTCTGCTTCTTCACATGGTCCTCTGACCGCACGGTTGACGCGTGCCGTTGGAGGGCCCAGCAGCTTCGGGGGCCCCCGACCCTTCGCTTCCTCAAGAGGGTGCGTTCATGGGCCGGGCTCCCGGGGGCTACTGTCGGTGTTCTGGATACCGGCGTATCCCAGTCCACCTGCTCCTGGGCCCCGTCATCGGCCCATCTTCAGCCCAGGGGACAATCAGCAACCCAAGTCACGGAGAAGACCCTCACGAGGAGGCGCCTCGTGAGGAGAACGATGACAGAAACGGCTAAGGACCAGAAGACCTCCTCACGAGCCCCTGCTGGTGAGGAGAGGACGCCCGCCTACGCCAGCTCAGCACGATTGGCGTGCAGAGCAAGAAGCTAACGGGCAGAAGACCGCGTACCGCCCACGCTACCCCCGATAGGGAGGAGACCAACTTTCTCTGTGCCTGCCCAAAGCGGCACAGTGGCAGTTGGCCACCCCCCTAAATATAGCATGGACGGTGCAGGGCGCCAGAGGAGGACGTCAGCCTCCTCCACCCACTCCTGTGGACCGGCGCCGCTACCCTACGAAGACCAAGTCTACAGAAGAACATAGTCTACAGCTGTCCTCCCTCCTTGGCCGTGTGTGGCAACCCCTTCCCCAAGAAGATAAGGGGAAGGAGGACCTTGGCGCTATAAAAGGAGGGAGAGGCCACCCCTTAGGGGGGATCCGGGCTAATTGAGTCTTCATCTTCTTCAGGCTGCTAGCTGGGCACGCAAGTTCTTCAACCTCTGGCCAGCTAGAGCTTTGTAATCAAGGCCTTGTACTCCTCGCGAGGTGTCGCGTTGCAATACAAGAAGGCAGGAAGTAGGGGTTTTACCTCACCACGAGGGCCCTGAACCTGGGTAAAGCTCGGTCTCCCTCTCTGCAGTGCGTTGCGCATTCGACAATCGAGGCTTCCGTCACCGTGTTTCGTTGCGATCCAAGATCTCACACGTTCAGCCCCCTGCGTTCGAATCCTTGGGTCCGTCGCGTGGTACCCCGTGTCCTTGCGACACGAAATCCATCGACAAATACTGGGAGGATTTCCACGTACCAATTGCAGAGGGGAAGTACTGTGATATGCAGTAGGTCGCAATTGGATTAGGTCAGCAGCGTGTAAGACTGCGTGACCCCAACACGAGCTTGGCAAGCTGCAATTCATTAACAAAGGTCTTGCAATGAGTTTGATTCTCTTGATTAGAGATTCAGCCAAACCATTTTGAGTATGGACGTATGGAACAGAGTGCTGAACTTCAATCCCCAGGGCCATGCAATAGTCATTGAAGGCACGTGAAGAGAATTCTGCAGCATTATCCATGCGAATTGATTTAATTCGACTTTCTGGAAAATGGGCCTGTAACTTAATTACTTCCCTCATTATCTTGGAAAATGCATGGTTTCGTGTGGAAAGAAGACACACATGTGACCATCGTGTAGATGCGTCAATCAAAACCATGAAATACCGAAACGGTCCAGATAATGGTTGGATGGGACCACAAATATCACCTTGAATGCGTTCAAGGAACTGAAGTGGTTCAGCTTGTATTTTGAGGTGCGAAGGCCTCGAAATTAGCTTTCCTGTGGCGCACGATGTGCACACAAAGTCTGATGACTGAGGAAATTTTGACTCATGCAAATTGTGACCAATGGAATTGCTAGTAATCTTCCTCATCATCCTGATGCCGGGATGGCCTAGGCGATCATGCCAGGTTTGGAATGCATCAACATTCTAGAAAATTACCTTGTAAGCAACATGATCTACGGGCTTGATGTACGTATAGTACAATCCAGATGATAGAGAAGGAATTTTTTAAAGTACTTGCTTGCCATATCCGTAATCCTTTGTGAAGAGTAGATACTCCTCTTTGTTGTCCTCATGGGTTTCAATGTGAAAACCATTTTTACGAATATCTCGATAACTGATCAAGGTACGTGAAGAATCGGGATACAACAAGGCATCCTCAATTGTCACTTGTGTACCATTTGGGAGGGTAAATATGGCACGTCCAGTACCAACAATTACCGTATCGCATCCAGCGATAGTCAAAATATCTCCATTCATCTTTTTCAGAGTCTGGAAATACTTCAACTCCCTCAGTATAGAGTTTGTGGTCGCACTGTCCACAAGGCATAATTCCTCTTCCATCGGATTGTTCCCGTAGTGAGCTATATATAAAAATGAAGAATTTTCAGTAAGAAAACCTTATTTAAATATATAGAATACAATCTTATTATATCAAAGTGCTGATACAATATACATGACAACAATACTTATGTTCTATTACAATATCACACATGGACATAAACACATAAAACAATCACTAAGGAGATTGTGGGACTATCTAGTCGAAGTCTCCAAACATGTCTGTTGAGGCATACTCAACCATCATGTTCTCCGTGCCCATAGGGTCCTGTGACTTCTGGAGGGTCATGGTGCTGCTAGGTTACGAAGGAACATCTTGCGAGCAACCAGCTCCATCGGTGTCATTCGGATGAAGATTGAAGTTGGCTTCAAACCTTTTCCCTTGAGGTCCTTTGCGTCCTTGGGATTGCTGGTAGAGAATGGCCAGATGCTTAGGGGTCTTGCACTTGTTGGTAGGATGCGTGTAGCACCCACACATATCACAAAGCTTGGTTTTTTCAAACTTGGGCTTTGCGGTGCTTTTCCCACTGTCCGAGTTTCTAGGCTTTTTGTTCTGCTTGCGCTTTCGCTTACCATTGAACTTTGATGATTTGCCTTTGGAAGCACCATCAAAATTACGTCCATTTGCGACATTCATATGAACTTCGGGGAGAGGTTGGGAACCAACCGGGCGCTGAGAGCCGTTCTTAGCGAGCAGCTCATCATGCTTTTCAGCCTGAAGTAAGATATGAATGAGGTCTGAATAGACTTGGTAGTCGCGAGCACGGTATTGCTGCTGGAGGAGTCTTTCAGATGGGAGCATAGTAGACAAAGTCTTTTCTATCTTTTTCGCATCAATAGGTTCCTTCCCGCAAAAGCGCAATTTGGAACTTATCTTATGAACCTCATGATTGTACTCTCCAATGGACCTGAAGTCTTGGAGTCGAAGATGGGTCCAATCATGTAGTGCTTCGGGCAAGACAATTGCCTTCTGCTGTTCATACCTCATTTTGAGGGCCTGAAACAAAGAAAATGGGGATTCCTCCTCCAAATACTCGGACTTAAGATCTTGATGAATATGGTGCCTTATGATGTATAAGGCAGAATATTTCTGCTCATCTCTTAGTGGCGTGACTCCATCCGGGAGGGGATCCTCCGGATTCTGGATTGCACGCACTAATCCACGCGATGCAAGAGCGATCTTGATGTCCATGGCCCAAGTAGGGTAGTTGCGGCCATCGAGCTCGAGCGGATCGAACTCTTTTCCAGCCATCGGTTACCTACATGGGTAAACCAGAGATTATTAATTTACGCATGATAAATCAAAAACCATCATGGTTTTGTTGTAATGAATATTGCGAAATTAATGAAATTCAAGAAGTGGGCTTGAAAATCACTAGTGTAGTCTTCAAACTGTTAAGTGTGACACATTGAAGATAATCTCCAATTCGGAGTAGATCTTGCAGAACTAGAGAGTATAATCTGATGAAATCAGTAGATACTCATGTTTCTAGTACCTTATATCATCACTTAATGAAATGTATGGGAGAGCACTTCAATAGTGATAGATAGTCTGCAATGCAGTAGATCTTTACACTATCTATTGTTCCCAAAACATCAATTTGAAGAAGTCACTTTAAACTTTGCATATCAATTCGTGCTCGTATTAAGCCGAAGGCTCAATTAAGACGATGAATTGATTTATTTGTGCAAAATTGAAAATTCCATGCAAATGGTAGATGCAATTAATCTCAACATGTCGATAACATGGAAATATATACATTACATCAAATAGTGCTAGAATACATGTAGTACTCTACAGTTCTACAGTACTAAAGATTAAAATACTGTAATAAAAACTGATCTAAAAACAGCTTAAAGTTACTAGAACTACTGATAATTAGACTGAAATCTGAAACAGGCTAAAAAAAACTGAAAACAGGTAGTGAATTTTAAAGCCCAACTAGAGGCTTGCACGGGGCAGGCCCATCCAAACGAGTGGATAAGGCGCAGCACTGGGAGCGGTTGGGTCAACGCTCGCACGCCCGCACGACGCCCCGTTCCTGGCGGCCACGCGCGGCCATGGCGCGGCCGGCCGCCTCCAGCCGCTGCCCCCCACGCCGGCGATTCAGCGTCCTAGACCTGCAGATCCTGCCGCTCCTTCCCCCTCCTCTGAAGAAGAGCCGCCGGAGAGACGCGTCCCCGGAGCCACGCCGTTGGCATGGCCGTTGGAGAAGCCAACCGAGATCGCCGGTGCGTGGAGGCGCTGCTCGACTCCGACCCTCGACGGAGCGTTCCCGGCGCCCGCAAGCACATGCGCCGGAGTCGGAGAAGGACGCCGCAGGCCTCGCGGTGGTGAGGTCGCTGCAGGAGCCACCTCCTCGACATGGACGCCGTGCTCCGCGAGCCGTGGGCAGGCCCAGCCGTGCACAGGGCACGGTAGCGGCGGAAGTGGGGCGGCGAGCTCCGGGTCCATCTCCTCATTAGTGTGCAGGGACGGCGCCGCTGGACCAGCGAGGATCCACGCCGGCAGAGGCGGCGCCTCCGGCATCACCGTCACGATTGGTGATATGGCATGGGTGCCTGATGGCCCAGCGCCATCACCACCACCACCGCGACGAGGTCGCGGGCCTTGGCGACGGCCACGGCGGTCAGCGAAGCTCCGCATGTAGCGGCCGTATCGGTGGTTCTCGGTGCGGCGAAAAACCGGATGACGGTGGCCCTGATCATTGCGGCGGAGGTGGCGGCGCTGCCCATCACGGTGGTAGCGGCGGTGGCCACTAGCACCATGTCGGCGACGCGCATTAAGACGGAGGCGACGGTTTTCCTGGCGAAGAAGTTGAAGAAGAAAGCCTCGGTAAGTTCTTGCCATCGTTCTTACCTTTCTTCTCTGATTCTTCTTGCTCCGGCGATCGCCGGAATTGCTCTCGAGCAGAGCGTGCTGATAACGTGTTAAAAGTGAAAGTAGAGAACGAGAGACAAATGGCAAATGATTCAACTGTGCTTTATTCATCATTGGTACAGGTATATATACAGATGAGGGGTGCCACCAAAGGAGGCAGTTCCAGGAGAAGTGGTGATGGTTCCCACAAAGTGGGAACTGCCTGTGCGGGAGCGTGGGGGTTATCCCCATAATTAACTCATGTTAATTATTCTTAACAGGGGATATGACCCCGGGTATACCAAAGAGCATGATTTACAGATGTATTATATAGCATATATGTCGGATAATAAGTATAGAGTTAATTAAAAAGAAGTTAACACTGTTCTGGGCCGACATATTCAAAGTCGGCATGCTCTTAATTTCCTTAGACCGGATTTCAGGTGACTGGGCCGGAACAGTAGCAGCAAGGCCGACATATAAAGCCTGGCCGGCATAGCATCCCGGTTGGCTAGGCCTGGCGGTCTGGCTGGGCCGGGACAGCGGCTCCAACCCCGGCTGGACCGGCCAGCATCCCCCGGCCGGGCCCGGGATCTTCTCCGTCGGCTGGGCCAAGGCCTCGAGCCCCGGCTGGGCTGGTCTCCTGCGCCCCCGATGGGCCGCCAGGCCGGCGTCTCCTCTAGGCCGCCTCGCCCCGTGTCGGGCCAGGCCGACGTTTCCTCCAGGCCGGTGATACGTCCAAAACGTATCTACTTTCCCGAACACTTTTGCTATTGTTTCTCCTCTAATTTGTGTGTTTTGAATACAACTAACACGGACTGACGCTATTTTCAGCAGAATTGCTCTGGTGTCTCGTTTTTGTGCAGAAATCAACTTTCAGTAAAAATTCAGAAAAAATCATGAAAAATCCTATTTCACCAGAAGACCCACGGAGCCAGAAGACAGGAGGGAGAGGAGGCCTGAGGGCCCCTCACACACTGGTGGCGCGGCCCAGCCCTGGCCGCGCCACCCTGGCGTGAGGAGGCCCCAGCCATCCTCTCGGCCTCCCCTCTCGCCTACATATACCCTCTGACGACATAATATCGGAGAGACGGCGTTTTTCCTAGATAGACTTCCGCTGCGCCGCCGCCATCAGAAACCGCGATTCGGAACTAGAAACTCTGTTCTGGCACCCTGCCGGGACGGGGATTTGGAGGAGATCTTCATCACCATCATCACCGACGTCACTCCATCGACCATCCATGACTCCCCCATCCATGTGTGAGTAATTCCCCCGCTGTAGGTGAGGGCATGGTAGGGATTGGATGAGATTGTTCATGTAATTTATATGAAATTGTTAGGGCATAGTGCCTAGTATCTTTATTTAGTGCCTATGACATTGTTGCAACTTGTTGTGCTTAATGCTTGTCACTTTGGGCCCGAGTGCCATGATTTTAGATCTGAACATGTTATTATTTCTATGATGATACTTGTTGTTTATGGTCTTACCTATAAGTTGTATACACATATTATTGTCTAGAACCCGAGGCCCCAAAGTGACAGAAATTGGGATAACCGGAGGGGATGGCTATGATGTGAGGATCACATGTGTTCACCGAGTGCTAATGCTTTGCTCCGGTACTTTATTAAAAGGAGTACCTTAATTACCAGTAGTTTTCCTTGAGGCCCTGCTGCAACAGGCTGGTAGGACAAAAGATGTCGTGCAAGTTTCTCCTTGTGAGCACGTACGACTATTTATGGAACACATGCCTATGATTGTTTGTACTAGGATGCTTTATCATTATTTATCTGCAATGCCCATGTCTCATTGATTTCATGAATTATCTTATCCATGCAACGCCCGTAATCCATCCCTATGCCTACAGTATTTGTTCCTACTGTTTACTATTGTTACTATTACCGCTACTATTTTACTACTTCTGTTACTGTTTCACTACTGTCACCACTATAAAACGGTTGCCACTGATAAACCACTGCGAGCAAGACTGTTTCCAGGTGCAACTGAATTGACAACTCATCTGTTAAGGCTTACATATATTCTTTGGCTCCCCTTGTGTCGAATCAATAAATTTGGGTAATACTTCCCTCGAAGACTGTTGCGATCCCCTATACTTGTGGGTCATCAAGACTATTTTCTGGCGCCGTTGCCGGGGAGCATAGCTTTATTTGTAAGTTTACTTGGTATTCATATTGTTCGCTGCAATCCTTTCATCATGGGTAAACTTCGTGATGAAAAAGTTCCTATATTGCCATCCACTACAAGAAGAGGTACGACTCTCAACACCTCTGTTGCTCTTGATTCGCCGTCTGTTATGAGTAAGTTGCTTACACCACCACACCCACATGCTACTGCTACTACTTCTGTTGAGATTGAAAATGCCACTGATAATTTAGATGATACTTCTACTATGCTTGATGAGAGTGGTTCACTAGGTTCCTTTTTAGATGCTACTATTGCTAGAGCTAAGTTGGAAAACACCACTGTTACACCTGTTAGTTCACCTGAGTCTAGGGAATGTCCTAGTGATGATTATGATGATGATGATGCTTATATTGAGCTTAATGATGATTTTATTGCTGAAGCACGTGCTGCTCGTAATGCTGGTAATGTTAGAGAACTTCTTGCAAGACGTTCTGTTAGATATAATTTGTCTCCCGATCCTAAGTTTGCTGCTTCTCCCATAAATATTAGAGACAAGGATTATGATTTCTCTTTGGATTTATCTTACATATCTATTGTTTAGAAAACTCCTTTTTGTGGTACTAAAGATGAGAGTGCTATGGGGCACATGAATAAGCTTTCTACTTTGAGTAATTTTTTTTTCTGATGATATTAAGCTCCGCACTTACTTTGTTGCTAAGATTTTTCCTTTCTCGTTGAAAGATGCAGCTAAAACTTGGTTTAATAGCTTGTCTCCTGGATCTCTTACTAGTCCTATTGCTTTGGTTAATGCTTTCTTTCAGAAATATTTTCCTGCTAGTGCTCAACATGCTGTTGTGCAGAAAATCTTTGATTTTGAACAGGGAAAAGGAGAGAAATTGCCTGAATCTTGGACAAGGTTTTGTTCTTTAATTAGAGCTTTGCCTAAAGAACCATTGCCTAAAAATGAACTCCTTGATATATTTTATAATGGACTAACGGATGAATCTAAGTCATATTTGGATAGTTGTGCTGGTTGTGTTTTCAGGGAAAGAACTCCAGCTGATGCTGAAGAATTAATGGCTAAAATAAGCCAGAATCATGATGATTGGACTTTAGTTGAGCCAACACCAGCACCAACCCCTGCGCCATCTACAGAGCCTACGCCGAAGAAGAGAGGGATGATTGAATTAAATGATGAAGTTATGAAGGAAGCTAAGAAATCTCTTAAGGAGAAAGGTATTAAGGCCGAAGATGTGAAGAATTTACCTCCTATAGAAGAATTATGTAAGCCAATCCCTCACTCATCAACTATTGAGGTACACTCTCTCCAACGCTTTGATGAAAGAGATATTCCTTATACTAAACCTCCTGATCAATGCTTAGATGAATTTGATAATTTTATTGTTAAGCAAGAAAATTTTAATATAATGGTGCATAATAATTTGTTGGAAAATTCTAGAGCTATTAATAAGTTGCAGGATATTGTGGAGAGAACCGCTAATGATGTGAAGATACTTGTTAAATATTTTCAAATGGTTCAAACGCAAATTGATCAGCTTACCAAGGTGCAAAAAGACTTGCTAGTTAATGCCGCAAGAGATAAGCAAGCATGTGAAATACGCACAAGAAGTGGCGCTGCTACTCAAGATCCATTATATCCTGAAGGACATCCTAAGAGGGTCGAGCAAGATTCTCAACGTACTTCAAGTGATGATATTCCTTCTAAGGAGAAGAAGAAGAAGAAGCATAAAACAACCACAGAATCATCTGATGCAGGTAAAGATCCTAACAGTGTTTCTATTTCTGATGCTGAAACTGAACTAGGAGATGCTTCCGATAAAGAAGAAGTTGAAGAGGAACCAGAAAAGAGTGATAAAAATGCAAAGTACACCAAAGAAGACTTCATTGCCAACAAGCATGGTAAAGAGAGAGAACCTTGGGTACAGAAACCAATGCCTTTTCCTGGTAAGAAACACAAGTCCAAGGAAGAAGAACACTACAACAGGTTTTGTGAATGGATGAGACCTTTATTTTTGCAAATTCCTTTGACTGATGCTATTAGAATGCCCCCTTATGAAAAATATATGAAAGATATTGTCACTAACAAAAGGAAAATTCCTAATGAGGACATTTCCACCTTACTTGCTAATTATTCTTTTGATGGTAAAGTTCCGGAGAAGCTTGGAGATCCAGGTATACCTACTATTCCTTGCTCCATTAAAAATAACTATGTTAGAACTGCTTCATGTGATTTGGGAGCTGGAGTTAGTGTCATGCCTTTTTCTCTTTATAAGAGACTTGATCTAGAAAAATTAGTATCAACTGATATATCTTTGCAGATGGCTGATAAGTCTACTACTATTCCTATTGGTATATGTGAAAATGTTCCTGTTCAAGTTGCTAACAGCTGTTTGATTTTAACTGACTTTGTTGTGTTGGAAATGCCTGAAGATGACAATATGTCTATTATTCTTGGGAGACCTTTTCTAAACACCGCAAGTGCTGTTATTAATTGCAATCAAGGAAAAGTCACTTTTAATGTCAATGACAAAGAGTACACGGTTTATTTTCCCAAGAAGATTGATAGGAAGAATGCTCTAAATTCAATCAAGCATGTTGAGACTATCAAAGTTGGTCAAATTATTTGTTCAGAGCGAAAGCCCAAGGAAGAATATCAAATTGTTATGGTTGGGACTATACCTATCAAAGTTGAGGTAACATAAGCGTTTAGTGAAATGCAAAGTTTTGCCTCATATAAAGTTAGTTTGGGAACAAGACTTGATCAACCTTGTTAACAAAGTGATTTTATATGAACGAAACTTCGTTTTCACCGCATCCACTCCACCTCACTTGTATTTACTTTCATCAATTTTTATTCCTTCAGTTTAGTTGCATGATTAAGAGTATCTCAGAGCTGCTGCATGCTTGGTTTTGATTTGCTTGAAATCTTTTCATCTTCGTTTTTCTGAATTTTTATCGATATGCCAATTTCTGAAAAATCCTCGAAAATAAAGTTTCTCGAAAAATTCCAGAAAATTCTTTATAAATTTTTATGTCAAAAATGGGGCAGAGAGACACCTGGGAGGCACCAGGAGGGGCTGCCACGCCACCTCACACATAGGTGGCGCGGCCAAGCCCTGGCCGCGCCACCCAGGTGTGAGAGGGCCCCACCTGGCCCCTCACTTATCTCTTCCTCCCCTGCTCTTTCTCTCTCCCGAAAACAACGACACACTCAGCTCAAACCCGAGTTCTTGCTGTTCTTCACCT
Source organism: Dactylis glomerata (assembly GCA_007115705.1). Taxonomy (NCBI): domain Eukaryota; kingdom Viridiplantae; phylum Streptophyta; class Magnoliopsida; order Poales; family Poaceae; genus Dactylis; species Dactylis glomerata. The sequence goes on along the minus strand of QXEO01001903.1, from coordinate 378,081 downwards.
CGATTTTTCAATCTCCTTGCTCAGCCCAACATTTCTGCTGAAATTTGGAGCATTTGTTCTCCGGTATGTGACTCCTCCGCTTGTCCAAGTAGAATTTCTTTTGGTGGAGTATTTCTTGAGTATTTTAGCTTTGTAGGTGACAGTATAAATGAGTATGCATGCTTGTTCTATTGCTTAGAATTGTTATTTTGATGCATGTTAGCTCTCTAGTAACTCACTATAGTAGTTTCCTACACTTGCTTGTCTTAAAATCACTTTTTATGAGTTTGTAAAAAAAATCAGAGAATGGAGATGGACAACTTCACATATGGAGAAGTGTTTGAAAGTGATGCACCAAGGTCATCAAGGCCCTCAAGATCCACTGCTCAATATAGGATGTCTTATAATGAGGATCTCATGTCACCGAACCTTGAAGGGGACGATGGAGATGCACATCCATCCACCTTCTCTTGTATTAACTTTTTGAGTGATGCAGGGATTCTTGATGATTTCTTGCTCCTTATTAATAGGGTTGGGTTGACTGATTACATGACAGATGAAAGTAACCAATATGCTATGCTTACAAAGACTTTCGTTGAAAGTTTTAAATTTATTAACGCTCATTTCAATCCTTCCATTGCATTTAAGATTTATGATAAGTCTATCACCATGTCTTTGGGGAGGTTTTGTTCTATTTTAGGTATTCCCATGTTTGGAACGGCCAAGAGGATACAAAATCACCCAGCTGATTTGTTGGAGCTTTACCGAGGGGTGACCAATGATGATGACCGCACCGCACAGCGTGGCAAGATAAGAAACATTCAGCTCCCAGCTATTAGATATTTCACCTACTATCTTGCAACTAGTGTACTTGGTAGAGAAAACACTAGCAATATCTCCAACTATCATTTAGCTTTTCTAGCTACCGCTCTTGATGTTAGTAAGAAGTATAACCTCGGTGCTATTATTGCTCGTCGCCTAGCCGCTAGGGGACCTATTTATGGAGGTATTATTGCCGCGCGCATTGTTGCTGAGCTAGGACTTTCTATTGCTCCTAATGATGTATTGTTGGCTCCACAGAGGCTTGATCTTGCTGCCATGAAACTCCATCATTTTGTTAATGCTAACTCTTGTGCAGGGAAATTAGTTTACAGGATGTTATTTATTGATGGAGAGGAAAGGGAAGTTCCCTTGCCTCAGCCTAACTTGTTCAGCATTCACGTGAGGCCATGGTCACGCACGAAGGAGGAGTTGGACGATCAGCTTAGGTTGCTTGGTTTCAACATCCAACACGGTGCGGTGGTCCAGGAGGAAGAGGAGGAGCCGGCCTATCACTTCACCACGTACCACTCTGGGGCGTCCTCTAGCTCATATCAGGACGATGGTGCTACTTTGGCACACTACGGAGGCGCCACCTCATGGCCGAGTTGGCCGAGTTGGGATTGATCTCCACTTAGGCCAAAAGCCTAAGCTTGGGGGGAGGTACGCCGACGATTCACTCATCTACATATCATATTTTGTCGGTCCTTTGTATATCCATGTTTCGCTTCCTCTAGTGTTCTCGTTTTTATTTCCACTTTTCCAAAATACAAAAAGACCAAAAATATTTCCGTTGTTTCTCTCTATTTGGTTCTTTTAAGTTTGCTACCTTTGGTTTGCTTTACTTGCTATTTTCGGTTTGCTATTTGAAAAATCCAAAAATATTTTGCTTTGTTTGCTATTTCCTTCTGCTTTTGTTTCAAAAATCGAAAACCCCAAAAATATTTGTTGTTCTTCTTCAGTTTTGTAAAGTTTGTTGCAGAGTTCAGTCTCCCGTTACTCCATTGGAGCTTGGTATTCACTTTATATTATTCAAGCCACACAAGTGAAGAGCAATAATGACGACATATGACAATCCGAGATGTGGTAAGAGACTAGTATGAACTCTATTTGCTTTCATTTTTGTACATATACTCATTCATGTGGACATGCTTAGTCGGTTCATGTAAGGTATATATTATCTAATGGATGCTTTGTAGTTCTTGCTTTCTTATGATCAGTTTCAATTTACTAATAGTCTGTAGCATGTCATATAGACGCTTGCATGCATTGTTTTATTCATAATATGGTATGTTATTGTGGTATCCACCTCTGAAAAGTTTCATTTGAATCGACTTGGCACATGCTCAAGCATGCATATGACTAAACAAAAAGTCAATTAAGCCTCGATGATCTAAATTGCCTCAGAGTTTTTGTATCATTTTTATGCCTATATTAATTTTATTTTGTCGCAAGCATGATTATGATAGTTATTGCTCTCTCGATTGTCGCTTCCCGGTCTTTTGCTAGCCTTCACTTGTACTGAGTATGAGCTTTACTCGTGCATCCAATTACCAAAAAACCAAGTTTTCCAAAGAGTCCACTATAAATTCCTATGCATGGTATTTGAAAGCCATTCCAAGTAAATTTTCATGTGCTACCTTTCAAAACTTTCAACTACTTCTCATTTTGTGCCACTATTTTTAGCTCATGGGGACGTAGTGGTCGGAATTGCTATCTTCCATATTAAATTAAGTACCCCTCGACTAGGCAGCTTCATCTGCTCATCATTAATTTTGCAAGGGAGCTGGTCAGACCATTATAATCTAATTCTAAAAGGAAAGAAAAAAGGCACTCCTCCATGGAATGTGAAAGTTGGTGGGCACCCGATGGAATCGGTTAGCCATGGTTTGAGAAAGGAAAAAGGTGGGGAGGAGTGCCAAAGCTTTATAAAAGAGCACCAATGTGCCAAAATTTCAAAGAACTCAGAACCGCTCTCACTTATTTATTATGGAAGATAGCAAGTCCCCATTGCTAGTCGTTGACATAGAACAACCACCTCTCAAAATAAATTTTTATCTCTGTTTTATAAATGAAAAGCTCTAGCACATGTTAAATCCCTGCTTCCCTCTGCGAAGGGCCATTTGTTTACTTTTATGTTGAGTCACCATCTTCTAACTTTAAGCACTTCTTGAGAGCATAGCTGTTATTCTTAGTGTAATGTGCTTGTCCCAGAACACGGTTAATTGTGGTATAACTTTGATGCTTGTATCTTTGATATTTCTACTTCTAGTCTTCTCTTGAACTTCAGAGGTGCCTCAGCATTTATGTTTTGCTCCACAAATAAAGGCAAGCGGGATACCACTCTTTCATATCATTTATGCATATTACAATCTTGTTAGCTTCTTATGTACATGTTACTTGTTATTAGTGCATTGGCACTCTTTCATAGCTTGCTTGACTATGAGGTGACATTAGTTGCATATCTCTTATTATGAATTGCCTGAGTACTTGATCACATAGTTAGTATATATACATCATATGAGCAAATGTGTTCGTGAAAGTCTCTTTTATCGCTCTCAGTTGTTAACTAAATTGCTTGAGGACAAGCAAATAGCTAAGCTTGGGGGGAGTTGATACGTCCAAAACGTATCTATTTTTCCGAACACTTTTGCTATTGTTTCTCCTCTAATTTGTGTGTTTTGAATACAACTAACACGGACTGACGCTGTTTTCAGCAGAATTGCTCTGGTGTCTTGTTTTTGTGCAGAAATCAACTTTCAGTAAAAATTCAAGAAAAATCATGAAAAATCCTATTTCACCAGAAGACCCACGGAGCCAGAAGACAGGAGGGAGAGGAGGCCTGAGGGCCCCTCACACACTGGTGGCGCGACCCAGCCCTGGCCGCGCCACCCTGGCGTGAGGAGGCCCCAGCCATCCTCTCGGCCTCCCCTCTCGCCTACATATACCCTCTGACGACATAATATCGGAGAGACGGCGTTTTTCCCAGATAGACTTCCGCTGCGCCGCTGCTATCAGAAACCGAGATTCGGAACCAGAAACTCCGTTCTGGCACCCTGTCGGGACGGGGATTTGGAGGAGATCTTCATCACCATCATCACCGACGTCACTCCATCGACCATCCATGACTCCCCCATCCATGTGTGAGTAATTCCCCCGCTGTAGGTGAGGGGATGGTAGGGATTGGATGAGATTGTTCATGTAATTTGATATGAGATTGTTAGGGCATAGTGTCTAGTATCTTTATTTAGTGCCTATGACATTGTTGCAACTTGTTGTGCTTAATGCTTGTCACTTTGGACCCGAGTGCCATGATTTCAGATCTGAACATGTTATTATTTCTATGATGATACTTGTTGTTTATGGTCTTACCTACAAGTTGTATACACATATTGTTGTCCGGAACCCGAGGCCCCAAAGTGACAGAAATTGGGATAACCGGAGGGGATGGCTATGATGTGAGGATCACATGTGTTCACCGAGTGCTAATGCTTTGCTCCGGTACTTTATTAAAAGGAGTACCTTAATTACCAGTAGTTTCCCTTGAGGCTCTGCTGCAACAGGCTGGTAGGACAAAAGATGTCGTGCAAGTTTCTCTTGTGAGCACGTACGACTATTTACGGAACACATGCCTATGATTGTTTGTACTAGGATGCTTTATCATTATTTATCTGCAATGCCCATGTCTCATTGATTTCATGAATTATCTTATCCATGCAACGCCCATAATCCATCCCTATGCCTACAGTATTTGTTCCTACTGTTTACTACTGTTACTATTACCGCTACTATTTTACTACTGCTGTTAGTATTTCACTACTGTCACCACTATAAAACTGTTGCCACTGATAAACCACTGCAATTAAGACTGTTTCCAGGTGCAGCTGAATTGACAACTCATCTGTTAAGGCTTACATATATTCTTTGGCTCCCCTTGTGTCGAATCAATAAATTTGGGTAATACTTCCCTCGAAGACGGTTGCGATCCCCTATACTTGTGGGTCATCAGCCGGCTCGCCCCGCATCGGGCCAGGCCGTCGCCTTCCATCCCGGGCCGTCGCCATTCATCCCGGGCAGGCCGCCCTTTCCGCCAGGCCGGCATCTCCAGCAGGCCGGGGTAGCTTCCCAGGCCGGACTATGCCCAGGCCAGCACTCCTGGGCCAGGCCAGACTCCCATATGTCGGCTGGGCTGAGTCCTGCATAGTATTCCGGCCGGGCTGGGCCGGGGCAGCCTTCCCAGGCCGGATTATTACCCTCCAAGGCCGAGATTTACTACCTCCAGGACATATTCCTCGTCCGGCATCAACTCCAGGGCTTCGTGCCAGTCCTGGGACGCCTCCAGGCTCGGACTGGCATATCCTCCATCGTCATATACTGGTCTTGGGACGCCCCTTGGCTCAGACCAGCATATCCCTCCTCTCCTAGTCAGTCTTATCCTCAGGAGGAGGATAAGACTGATGACATAGTGATCGTGAAGACAGACGCTAGAAGACGAAGACCAAGTACTCCAAGGACAAGCATCGATGGGACAAGCCCATGACCATGACGCAGTGCACAGTATCGAGGATGGTACCGTGCTGATGCAGGCTAGAGTGCTGACAAGCCCCCAGTAGTCAACTCAGCTACAGTGCATGTGCACTATGCAGTGGGGCATCCCTTATCCCATGGGCTCCCTATATAAGGGGCACCAGGGGGAACGATCTCCCCAGCCTCCGGAGGAGGCTCATTCTCTCTCGCTCCATGGGAGCTCTCTAGCACTAGCTCTCCAGCTCCTGCCCAGTGCAGCCTTAGATAGGCAGATGAACAGCTCAAGGAGCACCATTGTAGCTCTCATATGAAGCTCATATAGATCAGACATGCAGGAGTAGGGGTGTTACCTCCTCACGAGGGCCCCGAACCTGGGTAGCTCGGTGTGTTAGCAGTGAGTTCTGTGCCCGGTTTCTACCGTGCCTTCCCTCCTCCGGATCCACCAGTGTACAGTCGGCCCCCATTTAAGCCATCCCATGGCATATGTTGTTTCACCACGACGACATTTGGCACCCACCGTGGGGCTGATCAAGGCGCTGGTAGGAGTACATCCGGACGGGATCTTCTTCATCTGCTCGGGGGCTTGACATCAGCATTGCCTCCGAGCACTGCAGGTCTTCTTCAACCTCCCGGGCTGACCTCAACTCGCCCGGGCCGGCATACGGCTGTCCCGGATCTACATCGGCATCTCCGGGCCGGCACTCGGCTTCCTCTGGCTGGCATATATATCCTGGCCGGCATATCTTATGTCCTGGCCAGCATATTTTATGTCCTGGCCGGCATGTTTTATGTCCTGGCCGGCATATTTTATGTCCTGGCCGGCATATTTTATGTCCTGGCCGGCATATTTTATGTCATGGCCAGCATATTTTATGTCCTGGCCAGCATATTTTATGTCCTGGCCGGCATATGTTATATCCTGGCTGGCATATTTTATGTCCTGGCCGGCATATTTTATATCCTGACCAGCATATCTTATGTCCCGGCCGGCATATTTTATGTCCTGGTCGGCATATGTTATATCCTGGCTGGCATATTTTATGTCCTGGCTGGCATATTTTATATTCTGGCCAGCATATCTTATGTCCCGGCCGGCATATTTTATGTTCGTCGTACCAGGGACCGTTCCGCCTTCGCCTCGAGCATCTGCAGGTACTTCAAACTTCTTCAATGGTGCATGCAAGTAAGTATTTATGCTAGTTTACTCTATACCCTAGTCAGCTTATCCGAAAATCAGTGTCTCCTTAATAGAAAAAATAGCTCGGGGGCTAGACTAAAGCCTAGCAAATTGACTCTTGAATACTGTTTCAGTATATATTAGTTTGCATGCTTGCATATCAGCTTCCCAGTTTCCTCCTGTATATCTATCTATATGCCAAATTGCTACATATGCCTGCTACAGATAGTATCCTTAGTATCAGTTTATATGTCTACAATCTTATGCAAAGTTTTATCTAGGCATGTTATATGCCGGTTTTATATGCCAACAGTAGTATATTAAGTTTTATGACTTAGAGGGTGTCTCATATCTTAGACTTAGTATCTATTACTGTAAGCAAGTTGCTTTGTCAAGTTCTATGTCTTTGCATATACCAATTTGTATACCTGTTACAGTGTTATAGTCAGTATGCCAGTTAACATATCAAGTTTGGTATCCCATCAGTTTATATGCCAAGTGCTATGAGAATCACCTTGCATAGAGACCACTGTTGCTATGTGCTATGTTAAGTGTAGTATCTATTTTGACCATATGCTATATGTTATATGTCGGCTGTCATATGCCAAATCTCATATGCCAGTTTATATGTTGACTACCATATGCTAGTTAGCTATTGCAAGTTTACAGTCAAATCAGCTTATATGCCTATCTCCGTATCAGTTTCTGCATGCTCTGTGGTAAATCTTACATGTCAGCTACAGTATACCCGCATTTATATGCCGGCACATGAGTGCCTAGTCTTTCCTATGAGTTGCCAAGTTAGCTTATATGTCAATCTTACTTGCTATATGTCAAACTGCTATATCTCAGTCTATATGCCAAATGCTTTATGTCATATACTATATGCCGAATGCAATGGGCTATATGCCAAACTCCATATGCTAGATTGCAATATGCCAAATGCTATGACCATTGCTATGTCTTTTAGTATGACTACACGACAGTTTGGACATATCATTACATATATTTATTATCCGGCTATGACTCTCCATATTGCCGTTACAAAGAAGAAATTACTATTATATCACCATGGTTTTAGTTTATATCTCAGCTCTCAGGTATATCAATTTGTTAGCACATCAGGTTATTAAGTGATATCGTAAGTAACATGTATTTCAGTATGCCGGCATATCATGGCAAGAGCAAAATTTTAGTATGCCGGCATATCATGGCAAGAGTAAATTTCAGTATGCCGACATATCATGGCAAGAGTAAAATTTCAGTATGCCGACATATCATGGCATCAACCAAAATCCCCAATCGCCGTTTATTTCGGTTCGCCAGCATATCAAGGCATCTATCAATAACTCATATCGCCATTTATTTCGGCATGCCAGTATATCACGGCATTCTATAATCCTTTCAGTTATCGCCAATTATGGCTCAGTAATATATCGAGACATCGATCTCAAAGCTAACAAGCATCATATCTCTTATCATATCCGGTTTCACAGAGTATCTCGGTTTAGCATATTAACATATCTTATCATTTTTGCATACTAACAAGTGCCCAGTGATGGCACAGCCCAAGAGGCATATCAGTATATCGGCATTGTCAAAGCAGACAATGTCGATGAGACATGGCACAAGTGGCAACATGTTGAAACAGCCCAAGAGGCATATCAGTATACCGGCATTGTCAAAGCAGACAATGTCGATGAGACATAGCCTGAGCGGCAAAGTGTTGATATAAAGCCCAAGAAGCAAAGCAGCCCAAGAGGCAAAGCAGCCCAAGAGGCAAAGTAGCCTAAGAGGCAAGCCCAAGAGGCAAAGTAGCCTAAGAGGCAAAAGTAATCCAAGAGGCAGAGTAGCCCAAGAGGCAAATAGCTCAAGAGGAAAAGTATCGATATGGCCAAAGAAGGCAAAGCAGTATTCCGGCATTGTCGAAGCAGACGATGTCGATGAGACATAGCCTAAGAGGCAAAGTGTCGATATAGCCAAAGAGGGCACAATAGTATTTTGAGATAGCCCATGAAGGCTAGCGTATCATATATATGAGTATATGTCAAACAGGACATTGCCTATGATGGCATGAGATAGAATTGGCCCGTGTAGGCCAGCATATCATTTTTTATGGGTATGCAGGTTTGGGACTTTGGTATATTTTTGTTGAAGCCTGTGCGCGACTCTGCAAGTCCCCCACAGCCTCGGGGGCTAATGTCGGGGATATGACCCCGGGTATACCAAAGAGCATGATTTACAGATGTATTATATAGCATATATGTCGGATAATAAGTATAGAGTTAATTAAAAAGAAGCTAACACTGTTCTGGGCCGACATATTCAAAGTCGGCCTGCTCTAAATTTCCTTAGACCGGATTTCAGGTGACTGGGCCGGAACAGCAGCAGCAAGGCCGACATATAAAGCCTGGCCGGCATAGCATGTATCGGCCGGCCCATCTCCATCCCGGTTGGCTAGGCCTGGCGGTCTGGCTGGGCCGGGACAGCGGCTCCAACCCCGGCTAGGCCGGCCAGCATCCCCCGGTCGGGCCCGGGATCTTCTCCGTCGGCTGGGCCAAGGCCTCGAGCCCCGGCTGGGCCGGTCTCCTGCGCCCCCGATGGGCCGCCAGGCCGGCGTCTCCTCCAGGCCGCCTCGCCCCGCGTCGGGCCAGGCCGGCGTTTCCTCCAGGCCGGCTCGCCCCGCATCGGGCCAGGCCGCCGCCTTCCATCCCGGGTCGTCGCCATTCATCCCGGGCAGGCCGCCCTTTCCACTAGGCCGGCATCTCCAGCAGGCCGGGGTAGCTTCCCAGGCCGGACTATGCCCAGGCCGGCACTCCTGGGCCAGGCCGGACTCCCATATGCCGGCTGGGCTGAGTCCTGCATAGTATTCCGGCCGGGCTGGGCCGGGGCAGCCTTCCCAGGCCGGATTATTACCCTCCAAGGCCGAGATTTACTACCTACAGGACATATTCCTCGTCCGGCATCAACTCCAGCGCTTCGTGCCAGTCCTGGGACGCCTCCAGGCTCGGACTGGCATATCCTCCATCGTCATATGCTGGTCTTGGGACGCCCCTTGGCTCAGACCAGCATATCCCTCCTCTCCTAGTCAGTCTTATCCTCAGGAGGAGGATAAGACTGATTACATGGTGATCCTGAAGACAAACGCTAGAAGACGAAGACCAAGTACTCCAAGGACAAGCATCGATGGGACAAGCCCATGACCATGACGCAGTGCGATGCAGGCTACAGTGCTGACAAGCCCCCAGTAGTCAACTCAGCTATAGTGCATGTGCACTATGCAGTGGGGCATCCCTTGTCCCCTGGGCTCCCTATATAAGGGGCACCAGGGGGAACGATCTCCCCAGCCTCCGGAGGAGGCTCATTCTCTCTCGCTCCATGGGAGCTCTCTAGCACTAGCTCTCCAGCTCCTGCCCAGTGCAGCCTTAGATAGGCAGATGAACAGCTCAAGGAGCACCATTGTAGCTCTCATATGAAGCTCATATAGATCAGACATGCAGGAGTAGGGGTGTTACCTCCTCACGAGGGCCCCAAACCTGGGTAGCTCGGTGTGTTAGCAGTGAGTTCTGTGCCTGGTTTCTACCGTGCCTTCCCTCCTCCGGATCCACCAGTGTACAGTCGGCCCCCATTTAAGCCATCACATGGCATATGTTGTTTCACCATGACGACAATACGGCCTGTCAGTCACGCCGTTTAGGCATTTAACACGGCGCAGACCACACGGACTCGCGCACGTCCGCGTCCACCTGCATCCATAATTTGGGTGTACAAATGTACACCCATTATTATAGTGGAAAAGCTACATTTCTATATAATACATGTATATTTAACACTACAATTTTGATAATCTAAGTTATGTTTCACCATTTTTGTAGTCTTGTACACCCATTATCTACAGTCTAGCTCCGCTAATGTGCTTGACGCGCTGTATCACTCGTCTATGGTTTTTAAATCTTTTGCATAGCCTTGTGTGTCAACTCTACGGGAGGGAAGTATCTTGGCTTCGAGTTAAGAACCCAGCAGCCCAAATGGATTCAAAGCTCTGCGTCCGCGACGGTGGTCAAGGACCGGGTCGTGTTTCCAATATATCCGCGAGGTCCTTTCTGTAATTTGTATGACAACGTTGTATTTGCGAGTTTTCTATAGTCCTTTCTGTAATTATATCCCACCGATATGAACGAAGCTGAAAGGATCGTATGAGCGACTAGAGGGGGGGGGTGAATAGGAGCTACCCAAATTTTTACTTCTTTTCAAGTTAAGGCTAGACAAGAAGGTAAATTCTCTAGATGTGCTACTAAGTGAATTTACCTAGAGTGACAAGCAAGCTAGCAATAACAATATAAGTAAAGGTACGAGTAAAGGATAGAGGTAACCGCAATGGAGACACGAAGACACAAGGATGTATTCCCGTAGTTCCTTCCTTGTTACGGGAAGTACGTCTACGTTGGAGAGGTGTGGTGCCACAAAGGCCACCAACGCCACAAAGGCTCACCCTATTCTCCGGTGAACAAGCCACAAAGGCGAGTTCATGCTCCACTAAGCGATGCCCTTGAAGGCGGCACGACACCTTTACACAAAGTATTGGGGCAAGCTCCACAACCCAATTGGAGGCTCCCAATAGGCCCACCAAGCTCTTACACACAAAGTTAATCTTGGAGGACGGCTTCTTCCGGCTAAGAATCCGATGAATCACACAAGTTACAAGCCCCTCAACAAAGAGAGGGGGGAAATCAAATCGCCTTGGTGGAAGTGTAGATCTAGGTCTTCTCCCTCAAATCCCAAAAGGGCTTTGAGTTCTATTGGCTAGGGAGAGAGAACTAGTGCTTTGAAGCTTTGGAACAATGGAGGAGAGAGAGTGGAAGCCGCTACCCTCTCTTGAGGAAGAAGAAGGCTTTATATAGTCCACGAAATGTAGCCGTTGCTGGACGACTAGGGCCGGAGTCTCCGGCCAGGAGGGCCGGAGTCTCTGCCCTAAGTGACTCCAGGGCCGGAGTCTCCGGCCAGAGACAAAAGTCTCCGGCCCAACTCCGGCCTGGTCTCTGAAGCGACCAAGCCTTTAGCAAACCCTAGCCTAGCCAGACAAACCGGAGTCTCCGGCCCCTGGGGACCGGAGTCTCCGGCCACAGCATGCCAGCCCGGAGTCTCCGGCCAGAGACAGAAAGTCTCCGGCCCAACTCCGGATGGGCATCTGGCGCGTCCGACTCTGGGGGTTGCCTGGGCGAGTCCCCTAGGCCGGAGTCTCCGGCCACCAGGGCCGGAGTCTCCGCCCTAGAAGAGGCAACAGCTGCACTTCGTGGATGTCCTCTCCACCATTTCCACCTTCGCGAAGCACCCTACAAGACAACTAAGCCCTAACTCCACTACTGGACTACGGGCTCCGATCTTTTCAACCTTTTTGGGGTGCACCTCCGCGAGATCCTAAAATAACCTAGAAAATCTGCAGGACTTTAATAGCATGGTTAAATCACCAAATGTTGTTAACAAACACCGAAATACATTTATTAGGGAAATGCTCTTTCAATCTCCCCCTTTTTGGTGTTTGATGACAACATACGGATTTGCAAGATATAAGCACAATAAAATAAAATATATAGCCAAAGCTCCCCCTACTTGTGTGCACAACACAATTTGCATTTAAACATGAGCCACACAAGTAAGGATCATCACTCCCCCTATATATTTCACAATTATACCAAGAGCAAGTAGTAATACATGAGACTAACCATAAGCATATAAGTAAGACTAACAAGATAGATAGCACACATTAATAATAGTCTTACTAAGCAGCAGAGGAACTTAAGTCTCACAAACATAACGTACCACACACATTAATAGTTCAACACTAAGATAGATGAGACACAACATGAAAGTCCATGAAGTTGTGTCTCGACCAAAGCAAAGGCAAAACCAAATCCAAATAAACCAACCCATGGCAAATCCCAACGATGACATCCTAATAGAGCTACTTCTCCCCCTTTGGCATCGAGACACCAAAAAGGGAAAAGAGCGATGCTACACGCCCATGGGATCACTCATCTTCTTCATCCTCGGGCTCGTCCTCGGAACCGGCATTGAAGTCCTCATCTCCTTCTTCCATATCATCAGAAGCCATGGGCTTCTTGCCATGATGCACATTGGAGGTGCCAGAGGTGACCTCCTCAAAGGCTTGCCAGTCAGTCAGACCCTTGCTCCACTTGCCATAGGAGTGAGTGCCGGATGAAGAAGAGGAAGGAGGTGATTCCACATAGTCCGGTTGAGACTTCCGAAAGGCCTTGTGAAGAACTTGTTGATTGTCATTCAAATGCTTTTGGGCAATGTAGCTCTCATATTGCTTGTGACGGATGTCCACATTCATGCACATCACATTCCTTTGGAACCAATTGAGCTTCTTGAATTCTTGCCCAAACTCATTGTTGGAGCTAGAGCCGGCATTGCTAGCATGCTTCATCCTTGGGCCCCTTCTAGTAGAAACTCCCTCGGCAAAGGCATCATCATCTTCACCTCTCACCGGAGCAAATGGTTCCTTGGAGTGACCGGTGGGTTCTTTGCGTTGAAGCTTCACAACCTTGTGATTCACAAGATTTGCCGTGAGAAGAGGAAGGTTGAGTTGTTGAGCAAGGATGAGCTTCATGATAAAGGGGGCATAAAGAGGAGTCTTCTTGTTGAGAATGCAATCATTGATCTCCTTGTGAATGAAATCCATCACATCAAGTGGCTCAACATGCGCGGTCTCCCCTTTGCAATAGACTTCATGAGAGTAGGCCAAGAGATTCACCAAGGCCCCACGAATAGCATCAAAGTTACCGGCTTGAGGGGCAATGGAGGCCCGGAATATGCGGAGCAAGATGTTGGACCGTTTGGATAGCCCAAGGGTGCCCCCAATGACAATCTTCTTGTCATCCCCGGTGTAGAGAGGAGCAAGCTTCTTCTTCTCATAGTACTCACCATCCACATGCATCCTCATGCCACTAGGAGTAGTAGCACCACGAAACTCATACCCAAGGAGAGCAGCAAAGTCCATGAAGTTGGAGTGACAAACCTCTTCTCCGGTCATCCAAGTCATGGGGATCTCCTCACCATCCCCAAGTACCAAGGTAGCAAAGAACTGATGGATCAAAGTGATGTTATAGGGCTCTTGAATCTTCATGAGTGGATGGAGCCCAAGCTTGCGAGTGATCCACACAGCCTCTCCAAAATAGGCATTGTACTTGGCAAAATGAGAGAAGTCCATGACCGTCTGAGGGCAAACCGGATACTTCTTGAGAGAAGCATAGAATTCCTTCATGATCAGCTCTTGCTCTTTGCGGGCAAAGCAACGGTCACGAGAGTTCCACGGGAGAGTGTAAATGTCCCTCTTCCTCATCTCAACAAATTCAGATGACGACAACCCTTCCAAGGTCACAAGGCTATCGAACTTGACCTTCTTAGCTGCCTCAGCCCGTTCCTCCTCAGCCATCCTTGTCTTGAGTTTCCTAGCATCCCTGGCTTGCTGAGCAATGATTGACCTCTGAACAAGAGCCCCTGTGGCGGGATTGACAACGAGCTTGTCCTTGCTATGAGCGGCCGGTTTCCGAGAACCACCTGCACCTGTGAATGAGTGAGGAAGATAGCAAGGTTGAGGTGACATGTCCTAGAATCAAAAAAGTAAGCAACTATGCTGTGACAGAGTGCACTCAGGCCTGATCTAGCCGGAGTCTCCGGGGACTCGGGCCGGAGTCTCCGGCCAAAACCGGAGACTTTGCGTCCAGGCCGGAGTCTCCGGCCACAGGGGCCGGAGTCTCCGGTTGGATGCGGGAGCCCGAGCCTAGGAGACTACATTTGAACAAATCGAGTGCAAAATCCACAATAAAGTTGCTAAGAAGATGATTGATAGCCACTAGAAGGTAGTACACCATATCAAACTAAGGGAAACATGCAAATCTCATAGATCTAGGGAGAACTAGATGGAGGAGATTGAGGGCAAGTTTACCGGAGTCCATGGCACAAAATCGATCGGTGGGATTGATCCCACACCTTCAAGAACTTGTTTTGCCGGTGGCACGGCGGATCCCGAAGCTTGGAGAGGCTCCGGGGGCGATCTTGGGCAATGGGGGCGGCAGGGGAAGAGCAGGGGCACGGGGGTGGATGGGAAAGAATGAACCGTTCTTCCCCACCCCGTGCCCTAAGTATTTGTTTCGAAACTGCCCGGCCGGAGTCTCCGGTACTTACCCCAGAGTCTCCGGCCCACCGGAGTCTCTGGGCTGTAAACCCCGGAGTCTCCGGCCCCCCATTGACAAGATCACATTTATAGTGGAAAAGGACATGTCATTTAAAGATGAGTATGTTTGAGGATGAGATAGGCTTGGGATGGACACATTGTCATTGTGTGGTACAAAATGCTCATGTTTGCAAACATGCAAATAAAATCAAATAAGACCAAACATGAGCATGTTCCCATAAAAAAATAAGACAATTAAAATCAAATGGGAAACTCCTCCACTAGGGAGGTTGGTGACCAAAAGGCCACCATGTATGAGTATATAGGTATGGCACCGCGAAGATATATCTTGGGCCCAAAACCTAGACTCATCGATTGAGCTCAAAAATGTCACAAATGACAAGATAGAACAATACGCTTACTATTGGCATTATGGGGGGAGGGATAGTCCAATCGATTAGGACCGCACTCCCCCTATTTCCATGCCTACATCTAGAACAACACACAAGTTAGAGTATGGGAGTGAATGCACCTAGCTCAAGCCACATTGCTTGAATCAATGATATTTAGTTCATGCCTCAATTCCCGGAATCTTGCTTCATCAAGAGGCTTTGTGAAAATATCGGCAAGTTGCTCATGAGTGCCAACATAAGATAGATCAATCTCTCCACGGTTGACATGATCCCGAATGAAATGATGACAAATCTCAATATGCTTTGTCTTGTTGTGTTGCACCGGGTTGTGAGCGATCTTGATTGCACTTTCATTATCACATAAAAGAGGCACTTTGTCAAAAATGACACTGTAATCCTTCAAAGTTTGCCTCATCCATAAGAGTTGTGCACAACAACTAGCCGCGGCTACATATTCGGCTTCGGTGGTAGAGAGAGACACACAATTTTGTTTCTTAGATGACCAACACACCAAAGACCTACCAAGAAATTGGCAAGCCCCGGAGGTTGATTTCCGTTCCACTTTGTCTCCCGCCCAATCCGAATCCGAGTAACCTACAAGATCAAAACTTGATCCTTTTGGATACCAAAGACCAAAGTTAGGGGTATTCACTAAATATCGAAAGATTCTTTTGACCGCCACTAAGTGGCTTTCTTTTGGTGCGGCTTGAAAACGTGCACAAACTCCCACACTTAACATAATGTCCGGTCTAGATGCACAAAGGTAAAGCAAGGAACCAATCATAGATCTATAAAGTTTTTGATCCACTTCTTTACCATTAGGATCGAGATCAATATTAACCTTTGTTGGCATGGGAGTCTTTGCACCTTTGACTCCTATCATCTCGAACCTCTTGAGCATGTCTTGGGTATATTTGGCTTGGTTCACAAAAGTCCCTCCCTTCAATTGTTTGACTTCAAATCCAAGGAAGAACTCTAACTCCCCCATCATAGACATCTCAAACTTGTCGGTCATGAGCTTGGCAAACTCATTATTGAAAGCTTTGTTAGTAGAACCAAATATAATATCATCAACATATAATTGGCAAATGAAAAGCTCCCCATTGACCTTCTTAGTAAAAAGAGTGGGATCGATCACCCCAATTTCAAAACCACGATCAACCAACAACTCTTTAAGGTGCTCATACCACGCACGTGGGGCTTGTTTGAGGCCATAGAGCGCATTATCAAGTTTGTAAACGTGGTTAGGAAACTTAGGGTTTTTGAAGCCCGGGGGTTGCTTCACAAAAACCAATTCATTTAAGGGACCATTGAGAAATGCACTCTTAACATCCATTTGTTGAAGTTTAAAGTTATGATGTGATGCATATGCAAGTAAGATGCGAATGGATTCAAGACGGGCAACGGGAGCGAAAGTTTCACCAAAGTCAATACCCTCAACTTGGGAGAAACCTTGAGCCACCAATCTTGCCTTGTTACGAATGACTATGCCATTTGCATCTTGCTTGTTCTTGAAGATCCACTTGGTCCCAATGACATTACGGCAATCTTTAGGCCTTTCTACTAGAGTCCAAACTTTGTTACGCTCGAAGTTGTTGAGTTCATCATGCATGGCATCAAGCCAATCCGGATCCTCAAGCGCCTCATAAACTTTCTTGGGTTCTACACAAGAGACAAAAGCATGATGAGAGCTAAAGTTAGAAAGTTGCCTCCTAGTGGAGACACCTTTACAAACACTCCCAACCACATTTTCCAAGGATATGCTTCTTCGTCGAAGAATGGACTCAAGCTTCTTCTCACGGCGAGTGCGAGCCTCAAGAGGAGATTCTTGAGAGACTACTTGATCATCTTCATGATCACTGTTCTGGTCCTCGCCTTGACCAGATGGATTGCCTTGATCATCAAGTGGCCCATAGCCACGGAATTCCGAAGGATCTTCATCAAGGCCTTGATCATCCCCGGAGACTCCGGTATCCATACCCGGAGACTCCGGTATAGGCCGGAGAGTCCGGACCACAGGGGCCGGAGACTCCGGGCAAGATTGTTCAGTGGGATGATCTTGAGGTTGAGGGTGCGCAGCTTGTCTTTGGTCAATGTCCTGTGGATGTTCAGCAGGTGAAGGCTCCACTTGTGTAGAGCATTGTCCTTCTCCTTCGGCCAAAAGGTGTCCCTCAATGGGCCGGAAGAATCCGACACCCATTCTTCTTATGGCTTGGGGAGGAATTTCGTCACCTACATCACGAACACCACTTTGTCCCACAAAGGAACCATTATCCTCATCGAACCTCACATTACAAGTCTCTATAACATGCCCGGTAGACTTGCTATAGATCCTATAAGAATGTGAGTCCGTGGAGTAACCAACAAAGATACCCTCTATAGCTTTAGAATCAAATTTTGACAAACGAACACCTTTCTTGAGATAGAAACACTTACAACCAAATACCCGGAAGTACATGATGTTGGGCTTTTGCCCGGTAAGAATTTCATATGGAGTCTTGTTCAAGTTCTTGCGGAGATAAAGCCGGTTGGTGGCATGGCATGCGGTATTAATAGCTTCGGCCCAAAAGTTGTATGGAGACTTGAACTCCGCCAACATAGTTCTTGCCGCATCCATGAGAGTCCGGTTCTTCCTCTTGGCAACTCCATTTTGTTGCGGGGTATATGCAGCGGAATATTGATGTTTGATACCCGCATCACTAAGAAACTCATTTAGGGAGTAGTTCTTGAACTCGGTGCCATTGTCACTTCTTATAGTCAATATGGTGGTATTGAATTGACGCTCAACTTCGGTGGCAAAGTCTTTGACGGTTTGTTGGGTCTCACTCTTGAACTCGAAGAAATAAACCCAAGTGTATCTTGAATAGTCATCGACAATCACCAAGCAATACTTCTTGCCACCAAGACTTGCATAAGTGGGAGGTCCAAAGAGATCCATGTGAAGGAGCTCCAAGCACCTCTTGGAAGAGATAATAGTCTTGCTCGTATGACTTGTTTCATGCATCTTTCCTTCAATACATGCCCTACAAACACGATCTTTGGCAAAAGAAACATCCTTTAGTCCGAGTATGTGGCCGCCGGTGTAGAGATTTTGCAAAGCTCTCATATTGACGTGGGCTAACCGGCGATGCCAAAGCCATCCCACGTCGGCCTTAGCAATTAGGCATATCGCGGCCGTAGTGGGTTTCTCCGAAAAGTCCACCACATACAAGCCATTTTCGTCATACCCAACAAAGGCAACCTTGAGAGACTTACTCCACATGACGACCACAATATCAACATCAAAATATGTGGCATAGCCCATAGTAGCAAGTTGATGAACAGAAAGTAGATTATAACCAATGGTTTCGACAAGCATGACATTCACTAGGGACACGTCCGGAGTGATCACCACCTTACCGAAACCAAGTACCTTAGAGGATGAATTATCACCATATGAGACCGTGACATTTGAAGTATTTGGCTTTAGATCTTCCACAATGTTTTTGCTTCCGGTCATGTGGCTTGTGGCACCACTATCAATAATCCATTTTCCTCCTCCGGAAGCAATGTCCGGAGACTCCGGAACCTTTGACCCGGAGACTCCGGTCTCCTCGATTTTCTTCTTTCCATTCAGCTCCTCCCACTCCTCCTCGGTGTAACAAATATCAAAGGGGACATGAGGCGTAGGAGCAGCAGCAGGCTTTGTCTTCTTCTTGTTCTTCTTATTCTTCTTCTTCTTTGAGGACTCGGCCACCAAACAAAGATCCCCTTTCTTTGAGGACTCGACAACAAATCTGAGGCCCTCCTTTCCCTTGAACAATCTTTGATTGTTCAAGAGATCATTGAGATTCTTCTCTCCTTGAATGCAAGTAGCAAGGCCCTTAGCAAGATCGGCCTTCAACCTATTGTTCTCCTCAATGATATCACTATGATCACAAATAGAGTTAGAAGAACAAGGAACTTCAATAACTTGCATTGGTGGGACTTTAGATTGTTCAATAGTTAGTTGAATTTGAAGTTGTTCACGAATCTTGGTGAGATGTGAGAATTTGCCTTCCAAAGCCTTGTGGGCTTCTTCAAGCTTCTCAAACTTCTCACGAAGATCATTATGACCAACGTCAAATTCAACTTTCTCCTTTTTAAGCAACTTGACCATAGCAAGAGCATGGTCACGTTCTTTAGTGAGTTTTGATAAGATTAGATTATGAGACTCTTCTAGTCCCAACAATTTCTCCTCTAAAGAGACTCTCAAGTTTTGCTCTTCTTCGAGCTCAATTGATAGAGAGCCAATATCATCGGAGGCTAATCTTTCCAACTCCTCCTTCTCCTTGATAGTGTCATGGGCATCACCAATTTCACACATTAGTGTCTCAAAGTATATCTTGGTTGGCCCCTTCATGTTAGCAAGAAAATCATCACAAGAAACTAGTTCTTTCTTAATTTTAAGACTACTCACATCATCCATAGAGGTAGCATTGGAATGAGATGATGAAGGAGTAGGTGATGAGGTTACCTCCGAGGCCTTAGCCATAAGACACTTGTGAGTGGTGATGATGGCGTTCTCATTTTGTGAGTTGAAGAGGGATGTAGGTGGTGTGGAGACAATGGCAATGGCGGCCACTTCTCCATTCTCTTCATCAACGGAGTCATCATCATCGGACTCGGAGTCATACTCCTCATGAACCACCAATACCCTTTCTCCTTTCTTCTTGTTGTCCTTGTTCCCATGCTTCTTGGATGGGTAGAACTTTGATGACCGGCGCTTGGGGATGAGCCGGCCTTCATTGTCCTCCTTGTTCTCATAAGGACATTCGGCGATGAAGTGCTTGATTCCTCCACAATTGTAGCAATGCCTCACTTTAGAGTCACCACCCTTCCTTGGAAAGGATTTGAACTTGGATCCCTTCGTCTTGTGCTTGTTGGCATCCCAAAAGGCATTTGCATTGAGAGCCAAGTGTTCGTGGAGTGCAAACTTGAGATCTTCCGGAGACCAACACTCTTCTTCATATATTTCTTCTTCTCCTTCTCCTTGCTTGGACACCACCTTGGCCTTGAGAGCAAGATTGTGAACTCCTTGTCCGGCAAGAACACGGGCTCTAGTCTCTTCCGCGTTCTTCTTCAAGATAGACAAGGCGGTGAACTCGCAAAGAACTTCATTTGAGGTCATACTCCCAAAATCCGGTCTTGAACGGATTATCTCGGACCGCATGGGTTCTCTTGGGTTGATGGAGGTGATGAACATACGCTTGATATAGTCATCACCATTGTCTTTGCACCCAAACCCGGTCAAGGCCGTTGCAAGAGCCAAGATCCTTTGGTACATCTCATCGGGAGTCTCATTATCACGCATAATGAAATCCCTTTCTTCACTCTTGAGCTCATCAAACTTGGAGGACCGAATACTTTCATTCCCAATGAAGAGCATAGTGAGATAGTCCCATACTTCCTTGGCGGTGCTCAAGTTGTTGATGTGTACCGCATGAGTATCCGGTACGGCTTGTTGAAGGAGATGCTTGGCGGTGGCATTGAGTTGCTCATCAACTTCTTCCCTTCCGGTCAAGTTGAGAGGATCATGAGGTGCAAAGCCATTTTGTATGACCCTCCACAAATGAGTAGAAGAGCTAGAAATATGAGATTTCATTAGTCCTTGCCATTTAAGAAAATTGCGAGAATCAAGCTTAGGAGGAGATCCCATGTTGTTAATGTGTGGCATAGGATAATGGACCGGCGGAGGGGAGTAAGTGTTAGGGGGTGGAATGTTAGCACCCTTTGCCGGACCATCATTTTCCTTAGGAGGGTCACCTTTATTCTCGGCGGAGGTGGAGCCATTGTTAGGTGGCTTCACCTTAGCCAAGGAGAGTTCCACACTAGGTGTGGTGTTTGGGTCGGTGGGCCCGGAAGGTTTTCTTCCAAAATATTCCTCAAACATAGCCTTCATCTCCAATCTCATGGTGGTTTGCATTGTGTCCAAGGACGCCAAATGCTCCTCATGTGAGATTGAAGAGGAAGAGATAGATGGAGGAGTATCTTCGGGAGGAGTTTCTTTACTCTTATCCCCTTCCATAGTTGCTCAAACTCTTAGGCGGTTAAGCCCGAATAAGAGAACACGCTCTGATACCAATTGAAAGGATCGTATGAGCGACTAGAGGGGGGGGTGAATAGGAGCTACCCAAATTTTTACTTCTTTTCAAGTTAAGGCTAGACAAGAAGGTAAATTCTCTAGATGTGCTACTAAGTGAATTTACCTAGAGTGACAAGCAAGCTAGCAATAACAATATAAGTAAAGGTACGAGTAAAGGATAGAGGTAACCGCAATGGAGACACGAAGACACAAGGATGTATTCCCGTACTTCCTTCCTTGTTACGGGAAGTACGTCTACGTTGGAGAGGTGTGGTGCCACAAAGGCCACCAACGCCACAAAGGCTCACCCTATTCTCCGGTGAACAAGCCACAAAGGCGAGTTCACGCTCCACTAAGCGATGCCCTTGAAGGCGACACGACACCTTTACACAAAGTATTGGGGCAAGCTCCACAACCCAATTGGAGGCTCCCAATAGGCCCACCAAGCTCTTACACACAAAGTTAAGCTTGGAGGACGGCTTCTTCCGGCCAAGAATCCGATGAATCACACAAGTTACAAGCCCCTCAACAAAGAGAGGGGGGAAATCAAATCGCCTTGGTGGAAGTGTAGATCTAGGTCTTCTCCCTCAAATCCCAAAAGGGCTTTGAGTTCTATTGGCTAGGGAGAGAGAACTAGTGCTTTGAAGCTTTGGAACAATGGAGGAGAGAGAGTGGAAGCCGCTACCCTCTCTTGAGGAAGAAGAAGGCTTTATATAGTCCACCACGAAATGTAGCCGTTGCTGGACGACTAGGGCCGGAGTCTCCGGCCAGGAGGGCCGGAGTCTCCGCCCTAAGTGACTCCAGGGCCGGAGTCTCCGGCCAGAGACAAAAGTCTCCGGCCCAACTCCGGCCTGGTCTCTGAAGCGACCAAGCCTTTAGCAAACCCTAGCCCAGCCAGACAGACCGGAGTCTCCGGTCCCTGGGGACCAGAGTCTCCGGCCACAGCATGCCAGCCCGGAGTCTCCGGCCAGAGACAGAAAGTCTCCGGCCCAACTCCGGACGGGCATCTGGCGCGTCTGACTCTGGGGGTTGCCTGGGCGAGTCCCCTAGGCCGGAGTCTCCGGCCACCAGGGCCGGAGTCTCCGCCCTAGAAGAGGCAACAACTGCACTTCGTGGATGTCCTCTCCACCATTTCCACCTTCGCGAAGCACCCTACAAGACAACTAAGCCCTAACTCCACTACTGGACTACGGGCTCCGATCTTTTCAACCTTTTTGGGGTGCACCTCCGCGAGATCCTGAAATAACCTAGAAAATCTGCAGGACTTTAATAGCATGGTTAAATCACCAAATGTTGTTAACAAACACCGAAATACATTTATTAGGGAAATGCTCTTTCAGAAGCTTTCTCACATTCAAAAAAAAGGACTACTACTATCCTCGTGCGGTTGTCGTAGGGCCTCCAATGTCACAAAGCTGGTGATGTTTTTGGTCTTGTGGATCTTCGCCTAATGTTTTGGCTTGTCTTTGCGGCGATAGCCTTAGGTGGTTTTGGTTAGGGTTTTGGTCGATGCATTATCGTGCTCCGAACCCGACACTACACCCCCTAATTTGGACAATTGAACCTACACTGCCCAAGTCGGAGATCATGAAGAAGCCTCCTATAGGCCCCCTGCCCAAGGCAATATATGGGTTTGAAAGGAATGCCTTGAGGAGAGTGGACTAATGGAGCTCGAGCTCCATGTAGCCCAATTTTTTTAAAAATTTGAAAATGGTTTTAGAAGTTTCAAAAAATTCGGGACAAAAAATCTTGATATAGATAATGATGAGATCTACTAATGTGCAAAAAATCAATCCAAAAATCGCTGTATTTTAGGCTCAGGAAAAATAATAAAAAATCTGCCAAAATTTCAAACATTTGAATTATGCACTGTTCACTAGATCTAGATCTATGGATTTGTCATTTTCGCTTAGCCTAAAATAGAATGAATTTCGGATTGATTTTTTTGCACAGTAGTAGATCCCATAATTGTGTACATCAAAATTTTTTATCTCGAATTTTTTGAAACTTTGAAATGCCATTTTCGATTTTTTGTAGAAAATGGGCTACATGGAGCCCGAGCTCCATTAGAGGTTTTCGATGCCTTGAGGCATAAGTAAGATATCACATCAAACCTTCTTATCTGCACATGTGGCTATATAAGGACTCAAGCATATATGAACCATTGCAGCAACCACGACAAACCATTTAAGGAGACCAGTTCTGCTAAATGACCAGTGCTGCCAAATGTGCTATGAAATTATAGACTTACATACGCGTCACCATCATTAGCATCAAAACCTTTGAGCCAAAATGGTTCGAGGGCCTTAACCTCTAGTTCCTCCACTTGATCTCATGAGCATGTTGGTGAGGTCATGACCGTGAGATTTGCCCCCTTGAAAGTTATCCTGTTTGAATCTTGTGGGTTCTCAATTTAGCTCATGGCGGAAAGGTGAGATGCAAAAGGTGGAGCTAGACATAACCACTTCGAATAACCTTCTTTCAGTTTCATTTTGTTTTTTCATACTTTTTTATAGTAAATCAATAAAGTGGAATTGTTTTCCCAAAATAAAATGAATAGAACCAGATGGTTCGACAAACTAACAGGCATAACACCGTAGCATGTTGAAGGGTCAACATGGATCGAAGGAGATCCATGGATCAACATGCAAATTGCTTCCCACAACTTGAGATGAATATGAAAAAAGGAGTAAAAAAAAGCACATGTATTTCATCCAAACAGTTAACAGTGGGAGATTCGGAGACGGCCGGCGCCTTTCCATGGCTATGGCTGCCTACATTATTTCAGCACAGCACGCGGCTATGACTATGAGAGCGAAAACCTTATGGCGTCGTTCGAGGCCCATCTAACACACAAACTAGCCCATGGGGCAACTAGGACGGAAGAGTGCTATACTGCTATTGTTGGGCCGGCCCACCCTGCTCTTCACTCGCGTCGCTGACATAGCAGACGCTGAATAGGAACCGGGAAATCCTATGCTCCGCCCGCGGGCGGGCATTAACAAGCTCCGCACGCGAGCAGAGGTCTATGGGCCGCGGCCCGTTAGCGCGCTGTTTTTTCTGTGCGGTTTTCACGGTTTTCTGGTTTCTGTCAGCTAAAAGCGGTTTATTTCGAACTTTTTTCGAATATAAAATTGTTCAAATTTTAAATTTGTTCATATTTTTAAATTTGTTCACATTTAAATATTGTTCAAATTTAAATTTTGTTCAGATTTGAAATTTGTTCAAATTTAAAATTTGTTCAGATTCGAAATTTGTTTAGATTTGAAATTTGTTCAGATTCAAAATTTGTTCAAATTTGAAAATTGTTCAGATCTGAAATTTGTTCAAATTCTCTTTTTTGTTCAAATTCTAAATTTGTTTATTTTTTCGAACTTGTTTAAATTCGAAAATTTTGTTCATATTACATAATTATTCAAATTTGAAATTTGTTCATATTCTAAATTTAAATTTATTGAAAAATCGTATTTTTGTTCACATTTGAAATTGTTCAAATTTCAAAAAGGTAAACAGGAAAATTAACAGAAAAAGGTAAAAAGGTAAAAAACTTGGGGAGCATCTCTTATTGGGCCAGGCCCATATGCGAAACACGCGGGCGCGCTCTAGTATTGCGCGCTAACGCGCGATGCATAGGAGCGCCCATTGGAACCCCTCAAAAAAAGAAAAAAGCAGGCGCTGAATAGGAGCGCCCATCGTTCCGCTTCCGCAGGACGCAGTCGCACGCACCTCTCGCAGGCCGCATCCTATCCCAAATCCTGCCTCCATTAACCCTCGCCGCCCTGATCTCCACCCTAGCAGTAGAAGGTAGCAGCCAGCGCCCAGCATCGCTGGTTCGACAGCTCCATCTCCCTCTTTCCGGCGCTTGTGCGCCAAATCTAGTGGGCGGCGCGTGGCTGCGGCAATGGCGGCACGGAGGGCACACATCGCCACCATGCGCTGATTTTTTTTTTTGAAACGTGTGTGCTTTATTAATCAACCAAACATAGAGTCAATACAAACGGTTTCTCGAATACAATCGGGAGGCACACCACGCCACACAGACATACACCTAGTCTCGCTGGAACGAGCTAAACAATGCGCGGCAGAGTTTTGCTCGCGATACACATGACGAAGAGTACAAGATTTGAACAAAGAAAGCAAAGTCTTGATGTCATCCAGCACAGGTCCACAAGCTGATCGATCCCTCATCAAAGAATTAACTCGCTGAACCACTGCTAGACAATCAGTGACAACGATCAGATTGTCCAGCTTCTCGTCCCAAGCAAAGGAGAGGGCCAGTCTAACTACCATAGCTTCAGCGAGTTCAGGTGAAACCACGTTGGGAAAGCTGTCAGAATAGGCCGCGATGCAGTCTCCACTATGATCCCTGATAACCACACCAGCTGCCATCCTTTTGGAAGAAGAAAACAAGGCTGCATCAACATTAACCAAAAGATTACCTGCCGACGGCGGAGTCCAATGTCCAGAGAAACTTTCACACCTATGGCTGGTAGACTGCTTGGCCAGATGTATTCGAATCATGTCGACATAGGCCTTGATTCTCATAGCAAGACTGGAGGGGTTAATGCTAATCCCTTCCTCCCGTATCTTGTTTCTCACATCCCAGAGATGCCAAAATGCAACGGCTAGCACAGTTCCGTCTTGACTGCTACACTTCGAAAGGAAATCAAAGAGCCAAAGTTTGGGCGAGGAGAACTCCTTCCGGTTTAACTGAATATTGTAATCCTTCTTCACTCCCTCCCACACAGCTCGAGCAAAAGGGCAAAATAGCATTGCATGCTCTACACCTTCCTCAACTGAGCAGTGCACACACAACGGGGATGCAGGCACATGTCGGTGTTGCAGCTGTCGACCAGACGGTAAACAATCATGGGCGAATCGCCGATTTCTAGCTGTAGGTCGGTGCTGTTCCGCCGAAAACCGCTCGGTCACCAATTCTTGGCAACCGAAATACTCCCTATCTGATATCTGGCCCAAGAAACCCAGGCCTAGGTGCAGCCGCGGCCAGTCCATAACCAGGCCCATATTGCCAGATACCCTCTGTTCCCGCGGCGCTAAGCCCTAGATACAGCCCCTGCTGCAGGTCGCCGCCTCCCTCGCCGGCGATGGCCGCGCCGCCGGCCCCGCAGGCACGGGATAGCGGCGTAGAGGTCTGCCCGTTCGACGCGTCGCCGGAGGACTTCTCCGGCGCGATGCGCGCCATCTCGGAGCTCGCCGCCGGCGAGCCCGAGCCCAGTTTCCCCGACGCCGAAGTAGAGCGGCTCTCCTCCTCTGTAACGTTCCTCAGGTGAATAACCCGCTCTCCTTGCTCGCCCTACGCCGCTGCCCGATCACCAAGGCAGAATTGGTAATTTTCACTTCTAGACGCGGTGGCCGTAGAACGGCGACATAAAATTTAATGGTTGCTTCATCGGTAAAACTTTTACAAGTGGTGCCAGGCAGAGTTAGTTATGTACGTAATATGGAGCTTGGAATCGGGAATCGGGAACCTCTCTACTCCTTTCTTGCGCTTAGTGTTCACTAGAATTCAGTTGATACAGTCACTGTCGATATAAGCACTTCCCTTAGGTGATAGTATAAGTCTCTGGTGCTCTTTATCAGATTATAATGATACCTTCATACCTGTTGTTTGATAACTAAAAGTGGTTGTGATGGCTAAAATTCAAACACCTGAAGTTTGTTGTTTGACTGATTGATGGAGATAAGATCTTTTAGTTTTAATGTTTGGACACAGCGAGTTTTAGGCCGTTCGTTGATCTACAGTTCTAGTTACTTTCATTTTTGGATCAAAGCAAACTGTGGAAGTTGATTGTGTTCCGGTAATTAGGTGTCAGCGGACACCATTAGTTAGCTAATGTTGTGAATCCAGAATATGATGTTTCACTTAAGCATTTGTTATTAGGAACTTAGGATGATAAGTTTACTCTGTCATTTCCTAATTTCGTATTTTTATGTTTCTTGGATTACTCGGAAACTATTGTGCCAGAGATTTGATATGTTGTTACCTTCACAGACAATGGAGAGATTTCTCTTATGAGCCGAAAGGTGTTAGTTTTACTTACGGCACTGGATCAACTTCATCCAGAGATGACACACACGAGATAACCTTACCACAGTTCTCATCTGCGTCTGTTCCTCAGGCTGAGGTGAGTAAAACTGAACACTGATTGGCGGCGCTAATTCCTCAGTCTATATTTCCTGTTATAGCATTGGAGGGCTTAAGCTTGCAGCTGATTTCTTGGATCATTTGTGTAAATCAATGCAGGTCACACACTTGGAAGATGGGAGTGATAATAATCGAGACAGGTATCATTTCTATACTCTGGACTTCTCTAACTGTATAGAATCTACTTATTTTGTTACATAATTTTCCGAAGTAGTTACAGAAGGTAGTATTGTTGATTTGTTGTGGAGAGACACATTATGATTTAAGTTCCTCAGTTCTACTTATTTGGAGTACTGAAGTTATGGCGCAAGATATCCCACAGTCCTGCTTATGTTATATTTTTGTTTATTTGTTTACCATTCAAAGGTTGAATCGTGATTAAAGCTCTTAATTGTTGCAGCTCCGACTTCATTTTGTTCGCTGGGGGAAATGTTTGGTCGTTGGACTGGTGCCCGAGGTTGTGCGACAAGCCTTCTTCTCCTGTAAATTGTGAGGTTGTGACCAACTGACTGATGACCATGAACTAGTACCTATTTGTCTTGAGTCGTGACTTGATTTATTTATTTGACATCTTATTATCCAATGTTTGCCTTGCAAGACTATCTGGAGAAATGTGCTGCTCACAGCCAAAAATTTAGCAGTGTTAAAAATGACATCATCTGCCTGCATGACACGTGGGTCCTAGGACCACATGTCAACTGCATATTGATTCCTTTTACTAGACTATGTACTTTATGTTGGCATATAGGTATATATCTAAAAAAACTCCATGACATCCGTTGCAGACTTGCAGTACTTTTCTCAAGTATATCTTTGCATGGAGGCTCATCGCATTATTATTGCACTTATTTTCAGTGTATGCGAATAGTACTTCTTTATGATTTTTAATTGCAAATTTAGTAGAACATATGAGTTACTTATAGCTGATCGTGATCTTCTATCTGTTGCAGTATCTTGCCGTTGCTGCTCATTCTCCTGGTTCTTCTTACCATAAAATTGGCATGCCACTGATTGGCAGAGGTATTATTCAAGTTTGGTGTCTCGTAGCACCCTTTGAAGAGGCACATACTCATGATTCAATGATTGCATACAGTAAGAGCAATCGTAGAGGAAGGCCTAGAAAAATACCAGATGTGAACAATTCCATTGGCGGTTCATCAGTTCCACGAAAACCAATAGGGAGACCGAGAAAGACAAAATTGACGACTACTGATGATCACGCAGAACCAAGTCTGAAAAAACCAAGAGGAAGACCAAGAAAATATCCGCTGTCAGTTGCCAAAGTATTAGATTCAACGAAAAATAGCGGAAGTCAAGATCCCAGTTTTATTGACCCTCTTGTCACTTCAGGAGTTATTCCAGGTGATCTTGCATTGTCTTGTGTCATACCAACTGTGAAGCCTGTTGAATTAACCCCCAAAAAAGGTAGGGGTCGACCTAGGAAACTACCGAAGTGTTTGCCTGCCATTGAACTGAAAGATATGTCTAGAGCTCTAGTATGTATAGAACCAAAGAAAAAAAGAGGGAGGCCCCGGAAATGTCCATCCCCAATCAGCAGCAAGCATGATTTGGGCACTATTCCTGAATCTGGAAGAGAAACTGCGTGCTTAGCTGTTTCAGTTTGCAATTCGAGCCACAATGGCACAGAACAAAACAACCAGACAACTCCCAAACAAAGTGAGAATGTGGCCTCAGTTGAAAATTGCAAGAAACAAATAATTGTCTACACCAGAAGGCGTGTACGACAACCTATGAAGAAATCTCCTTCAAGTGAGAATTGCTCACTGGCTCTTAGTCGTGACATACAGAAGATGGAGAGATCATCCATGTCTATCATGCCTGATAATCATTTGTCTTCTGTCGAGAAGCCCAAGATATTGGCATCATCTATAAGTGAAGACATGGCCAATGGGGCTAGTTTGGTTGGATGTAAGAGTGCAGTTAACTGTGAAGTTATGGACATGAATGATAGCGAGGCGCCCAATCAAATTGTGCCTGTTCCTTTTGAAAATAGTGCCCAGATCATTGATGAATTGGAAGATACAGAAGTAGTTCCATTCAAAGAATCAAGTAACAATAGTAATATAGTTACTTGTGCAGAAAATTTGAACTTTTCTGCAATCCCAAAAGGCATTCGTCTACCAAGGGTCGTCTTGTGTTTAGCTCATAATGGCAAAGTTGCTTGGGACATCAAATGGAAGCCTCCTTTACCAAATCAGTCAGAACAGAAATCACGTTTGGGTTTTCTTGCAATACTGCTAGGAAATGGCTCACTTGAAGTGTTAGTACAACCTATGCTCTGATCATCATTTTGAATCTTCTTCCCATCACTTTTTGAACATCACCACTTATGTACTTACTCATTATTTTGCACAGATGGGAAGTTCCATCTCCAAGCATGATCCAGAAAATATATTCTTCTTCTTCAATGGATGGAACTGACCCTCGTTTTCTAAAGCTGCGACCTGTATTTAGATGTGCTAAAGTGATGTGCGGAAATAGGCAGAGGTATTCAGACTTTTTACTTCTCATGTTGCTATTATAACTAGGTGGCAAATTTAAATTTTCTGTTAAATTTGTCAGCATGAATTTTCATTTTGAAGCCATTGCGTCTTTATAATGGTAAACAGCATTCCCTTGACAGTTGACTGGTCGCCTTCTCCTCATGATATGATACTGGCAGGATGTCATGATGGAACGGTATATTTGCTGCCTCTGTTAAAATATTTATTTAGTTTAGATAAAATTACTGCACAGTTGGGTGTGCTATTCTGAAAGTTTCATGGTTGGATTTTGATTTCCAGGTTGCTTTATGGAAGTTCTCTACCGACTTGTCATCACAAGGTATTTTAGGGTTTGTTACCCTCCCTCTTCATTATGTCACTTGTGCCATTCAGATGACATGTCTAACTTAGGAACTGTCTGTTCTGGTTAATGTATAGATGTAAGACACGTTTAAAAAGCAAGCTATTGGAAGGTCTAAACTGCGTATCTCTTATATTTCATTTCGGTGTTATATTAACTGGCTGTTCTGGTTAATGTATAGATTCAAAACCTTTTATGTGTGTCACTGCTGAATCCGTTCCCATCAGAGCCCTCTCATGGGCACCATATGTAAGGTACTGAGTTGTATTATTGTTCTGTTTCATTCCAGACGGCAAACACCGAGTTCTGACTTTATATCATTTTGGCAGTGAGGAAAGCACAAATACCTTTGTCACCGCTGGAGAGGATGGGCTAAAATTCTGGGATTTAAGGTAGCATAAATTCTACTAAGAACTGGTATCAGTAACTTAAATCTTTGCAGAAAATTACTCTTTGCCACACCATTTATGATATTGCGTATACATATAGCTGTACTGAGGCATATCTCAATAGTCAATACACCTTCTCTTTTTGGTTAATATTTCACTCAGGAAGTCTACTTAATGGAGTTATCTATTTTTTCCAAACAAATTGGCTTCACTTGCAGTTTGAGAACCATGCATCTTTTTTGTTCTCTTTTATAATGATAAAATTTGGGTCAATAAACAAAGGTGCGTTTGATCTGCTGAATCTTTTATCCTCAAATGAACAAATATAACCCGTCTTTCAAGGGAAAACACCACTTTTTAGTTGCTAAAGCTCACGGCTGTCATCAAGTTTTACGGAAAAATTGAGTTGAAAGTAAGCAATCGAGGTGTAGCGGGTACTCTTGAAGAGTACAAATTTCCTTGCACTAGCATAACCCTAGTTGAGTAGATATTGTCAGCAAACAATAATATGATGTTGGATTTACAACCTATTGTGCTATGATTTTTTTGAATGGGCTGCAATATTCAAATACTGATTTGCATTTCATAAATATCGTTTGTTGCAGAGATCCATACCGTCCTCTGTGGGAACTAAGTACTGCCCCAAGGGCTGTTTTAAGTATTCATTGGTTGAAGGATGCAAGGTGATATTTTGTTCCATTTGTACCAATTAAATGTTATTTCATTTGTAGTAACAAATCATATTCCCCCATGGTAAATTAATCCTGCAGACACTAATGTTACTCAGCTTCCTTTCACTATATGACATTTACTTTGCTTTCATCACTACCCATTGAGGTAGAACTTGGTTTTACCGGCAGTTATTGAGATAGAGAATTGGTTTTACTGACAATTATTGAGATAGGGACTTATCTTGTTTTTCACTTTTCCTATATCTAGGAAACAGTGATTGTTGCTAATGAATGGAATCTTATGTGCTTAAATTAGAGCCTTTTCATCCTGTCATTGTATTTAAATCAGGAGGGCAACTTGTCTTCTATCTTCTAACCTTATTTGGTTAATTTAACCTTGGTGTTTTATCCCTTTTTAATAAAGCATCATAGATTAGCAACATATCTAGTGATACCGCCTCTTACATGATACAATGATACCACTCTTTAAAATTCGAATTTGCTAGTTCCAAAAAATTTCAAACTAAATTTTTAGATGGTCACAAGATATGTGTTCACCATCCCTGAAATTTTCAGAACCAAATTCGGAATACAATGGTAGAAACAAAAAAGACAAATCCAAGGTGAATAGTATCACAAAAGGACAAAAGCACAAACCCACACTATTCACACAGCAATTTCTCTTTTTTGTTTCTCCGTGTGTATTTCAAATTTGGTTCTGAATACAGTATGAATTTTCAGAACCAAATTCGGAATACAATGGTAGAAACAAAAAAGACAAATCCAAGGTGAATAGTGTCACAAAAGGACAAAAGCACAAACCCACACTATTCACACAGCAATTTCTCTTTTTTGTTTCTCCGTGTGTATTTCAAATTTGGTTCTGAAAAATTAAGGGAATGTAGATACACATCTAGTGAACACCCATAAATTTGTTTTAGTTTTTTGACACCTACAAATTTAAATTTTTAGATATGGTATCATCCGATATATGGTGTCACTAGATATTCCAAAATATATTACCCATCCTTCTCCATCTGTTCGGACTGATGGGTGAATTGGTTAGGTGCATACAACTTGAAATATAGGTTCTAATGAACTCATGTGCTTAATGCACCAGAGGTTCAGGGTTCAAAACCCAATTAACTGCCATATATTAGTTAGCATTGTTGAAATATATTGCCTGCTCTTCTCCATCAGTTCGGGCAGATGGGTGAATCAGTTATGTGCACGCAACTTGCAACCAGAGGTTGAGGGTTCAAAACCCAATTAACACAATAAATAATTGCGTCCTTACCCCGCTTTCATGCGTTGATCAGTCTGAACTGGTGGATAGGGGGGGAGGGGGGGGGGGTATATTTCAGCAGTCTCTCAAGGAATGGGATGTTGGATCAATGAACGCTGCAAATATTTTTTATTAAATACTTCGTTGGCCGGGTCTTGAACTTGAGACCTCTTGGCTCCGATACTATTATGAATTGGATGCGTTGACCAATTCACCCAAAAGTCTGATCTGATGAGAATATATTTCAACAACCATTATGCCCTATATCAACATCGAAGGCAACTGTGCTTGCCTTGGTGGAGCAAGTGAACCGGGGTCCTAGTCCCTTTTCATTTTGTAAAAAATGTTTGGTTTGAATAGGATGGTAGTTTCCACTTTCCAGATATATAAACCCTGAAGGAACATAGGCATGACATGGATCCAAGACCTATCCTTTGGCTTGCCCTAAACAAAATGTACATGCAGGACTCATGTGGCTTGCAATCCTTGGTGAAAACTAGCATTATATTGAAGAATGGCTAAATAAAACTTGCTTATCTAACATGATATTCTTTTTATTTTATTTTGTATTTTTCCATGATTTTATATCTATTGTTTACATGTGCAGGTTATATATATTTCCTGTCCACTAGTTTAATAATGTTAAGCGTGACCAGCAATCTTCTTTCACATGATTCTATGTTAACTGTTACTTCCTGTCATGTTCAGAGGTATTGTCATCTCATTGGAAGATGGCACATTGAAGTTTCTCAGCTTATCCAGAATTGCCAATGATGGTCCAGTCACTGGAAGGCCATTCGCTGGGACTAAAACTCAGGGCGTTTCTACTTACCAGTTGTCAGAATATTTGATATGGAATGTCCATGTCTCAGAAATTACTGGTACTTTTCCAGAACCATGTCTAATTATAGTCAATATCTGCCCTAAGCACTATGGGTTACAAGTTTTCTAATAAGAAGTCTTGGTTTGTACCCGTTTTAAATTTTTAGAGAACTATTTAGAATCTGGAAGCATAATATGGCAGGCCTTGACACTTCGTAATTAAATGATTATAAAGATTTATGCTATTTACCATAAATATTAATAATTTAATTGTTTATCATTGTAGTAATATTCACCTTTGATAAGATCTTGTTTTGGACACTTGATTATCTTCTTATTACTATTTATTTTTCTAGTAATATTCTCCTACATGTTGGACACTTGATATTAATGTTATTTAAGTAAATCTCTATATAGACGAGAGAATTAGTATCTTCTCATAAAAATATCAAACATAATAAGCACATAAAACTGCTATGATCCTTAAATTTGCAAATCTTTGCCTATATACAGGTTATGCAGCTTATTGCGGGGCAGATGGTACTGCTGTGCGCTTCCAGGTAGACTCAGCCTGTGCTCAGTTACCATGATCACTGTCTATTTGTGCTTGTCATTCAGAATCTCTGTACCGTGCTAAACAAGTATTGCACATGTGTAGCTTACTTCGAGATTCTGGGAGAAGGAACCTGGGAGGAACCGTGTACCTTATTTCCTTTGTGGTTCATTAGCAGAAGACGGAACCGTCATTAAAATTGGTGGTACGTTGCAACACTCTCCTTTACCAAATGTTCCTCTGGTTGCAAAGAAGGGTCCAAAAGTGCAAGATATACAAAAGGAGAAACTACAAACTATCACCAACTCAGGTAAAACTCTGTCCATTTTGCTGTAAATTGTATCATTGGCCTACTTCCTGACATGCCTGCTGAACCACCCTGCAGAATATGTAGATCAAGAACCCAGGGATGGTCAACTGGATGGACCTGACCAAGGTCAAGAATGTAATGCGTTAGTTTTAGCCGATCCCCTAATGCAAGAAAATGGTGACATCTGCAACAGCAGAGTTGATGACTACCCTAAAGACTTTGAGGTTTTCCCTCCCAAATCCGTAGCACTGCATCGATTGAGATGGAACATGAACAAAGGTAGCGAGAAATGGTTATGCTATGGAGGCGCCGCAGGCATTATTCGATGCCAAAGGATCTAAAAGGCAATCATAAGTGGGGAATTTTCGCCATGAGCCTGGGGAATATGTACGTATCCACCACCAACACAATAAGCTGTTGCAGCATCTGCTATTACTTGCAGCATTATACTGAATCTGTTCTCCTGAAACTGGTTGCTGGAATGCTGGTGTTCTCTTCTCACTAATGCCTGAACTCAAGTTCGAACAATTGAGCTTCCGGATCCTGCATATCTTGGCCTCAGCTAATCGTAAAGAGCTGGTTCTGAAAATATTATCAGCTCAGCAACGCAATAAGGGGCACCAGTTTCTGTAATAGGTATGTTGGGGCTAGCCCCAACTTTTCTCAACCTAGTGTGGTTGTAACTGACTCTCTTTTTCTTTTTATACTCAAAGGCTGTAACAGATGTACATGTATTGTTGATGCAGTCAAACAAAGCAAACAATGTGTCACCAATTGTAATATTGACCAACAGAACAATGTTGATTCAAACATGCAATAGAGGAATAATGGAAACCCTGAGCCATTGCTCTTGGTCTGAAAGCTGCAAGCCATGTTGCCTCGTTGATTCATGTTTGCATCATGATTTTAAAATTCTTACTGAGAAGCTTATTATAGGTAAATAGACAACCACTATATAAAATAATAATAATAGTAATGAGGTTGTTCACTTCACTGCTGTTCCCCATCAGGAACTTCAGCATAAGGCAGGCAGTGCTTTAGCATGATCAACAAGCTTCAACGGCATAAGAGTTTGGTGAACCATACAGAATATTCATTTCATTTTGTGACAATGCGTGACTAGAGTTTTGATGAACTATAAGAACTTCAAACGATAATGTACAACATCTGCTCAGAGTACACTAGCCCAAAACCAAAATTTGAGGAGCCACTGTTAGTGGCTAGAGTAATACTTAACAAGAATCCTGACTTATTAACATTCTGTGATCCCCGTGTCAATATTGTTCGAATCTAGTATACACATGATCAACTCATTAAGTTCTCAGTCACTCCAGTTATCCTCATCAGCTGCAAAACCCTCTTGCCGCTTGTCGTCATCTTCCTACAGATATATCAGTGTCAATTATCAGATTTACATGAAATAGTTTACACCACATTCCTATTCATACCGCCGTTGAGAAAAATCCAACAAAATTGCATGATGCCAAGAGATAGATAGTATACCATTTCGGTCAAAGCAGGAGTCAAAGGAGACCACACAAGAATTTGTCTATCATTGCTACCAGTATAGAGTTCCTGCATTCTTGAATACTTAGAAACAGAATATGTGTTCAAAGACTATAGCTTAACAGAGGACAACAGAAGAAAAACTTACTTGCTCTTGTGAGTTATAGTAGCAGCAATTCACATGGTCATAATGGCCACGGAATGTTTGAAATGTCGTACCAGACCACATATTGTATGCCTAAGCAAGTATAACAATACAATGTGAGCATCAGAACGAAGACATAAAAAGCAAGAAATAACATACCTTGATGCTACCCATGCATGGAACGAATACAAGTGATGGATCATCAGTGACAGCTAATTGTAGTGGCTTGCTAGGCTGCAATCGCATGGCTTCGAAATTGACCAAAGTATTGCATCCTGAATCAATATCCCATATCCTTAATCGAGAATCCGATCCTGAAATGAAACGACAACGTCTTCTTAATAACAGCCCTTAAAAGTGTCGTCAGTGCGCTGCATGCTAATTTCAGGTCTAGCAACACAGCATCAGTTTAAAACAACAGAGAACAAATTTACTCAACCTGAGCTAAGAAGGTGCATCCCATCTGTAGTTGTTCTTAACCCGGTGACAGCACCATAATGAGCTGTTGTGCGATTTTGACTGGATGACATACCAGGATGTACTCTCTGTTGCACACGTATCGGGGTTTGACTTTTGTGTACTGCTTTTGACTGCTTCTTACGATTGCCTGTCCTCTGCTGAACTGAGTAACTCTTTGAAGAAGGTGAAGGTCCTAAAATCTTCTGATCCTGCTTAAGACAATAAAATGTTTAGACACCAAATATATCAACTAGCACATGAAGGCTGTACTTGCAAGGCACAACCATGTTTAGTACACAACAGTCAACAATAGGAAGTAACTTGTCTACAACAACATTGATTACCTCCCAATGTATTGCATGTCATGACATTTTTTAGGACTCAGCAACCAAAAACAGGAAGGAAACCCCCTTGTGTCTGTAACAACACTAATTATGTAGCAATGAAATGCAAACCCTATCTTTCAAGAACTAGAGCACTGTACTTATCCATACCATTTATATATGATGAGGGTAATACAGTGAAAGAGGCCTAGGACATGAATATATACCAGACATCCACTTGTACTCTTCATCTTTTGCTAGAACAATCCAGTCCTACATGATGGCTAATAGTTTCAGAATTGTAGCCAGAAAATAGCAAGCAGTTCTGTTTTAGCCTTGCAAGCAAATATCCGGTGGAAGTAATTAAGCCCGCAAAAGCAGATAAGAAACAATGAGCATACTTTGTCCATGGAGCTATCAAGAAAAGGAGGCCGTTTTCCTAGCTGAGACCGCAATTGATCGAGGACAAGGAAGCA
Source organism: Dactylis glomerata (assembly GCA_007115705.1). Classification (NCBI taxonomy): domain Eukaryota; kingdom Viridiplantae; phylum Streptophyta; class Magnoliopsida; order Poales; family Poaceae; genus Dactylis; species Dactylis glomerata. Next base: position 340,896 of record QXEO01001903.1, on the reverse strand, counting down.
TCCAGCTCTTCTTATGTCCCAAAAACGTATAGCCCCATCCAAGCCACCACTCATCAAGATCCACTCGCTTGAGGCAGACCACTCCAAAGACATGATGCCATCTGAGATGGTTGATGAGGATAAGCATTTACAAAACAAAACAAAACAGGAATGTTCTCATCATTGCACTAGCAGGAAGAAACAAACCGTGATGACCGGACAATGTGTGGGTAAAGGCTCCGGAAGCAATGTCACACAGACGGACCTGAACATCTGCACTTCCAGTGGCGATGAGCATATGCGTTGTCGCAATCGGAGACATCGCGGCGCTGTAGACCTTTCCAGGCATCTTAAAGTCCATGACTACCTAGGAAAAGAGAACCATGCATGCCCACAGAGACCAGAGCATCAGAATCACACCTCAATGGGACAAAGTATTGATATGAACAATTGACAGAGCAAAATGCACATACCTGAGTCGAATTGGTATCCCACACTTTGACATAGGTATCAAAGGACGCCGTAACGAAGAGCCCGGTGTCCACTGGATACCAGATGGCCGCCGAGACGACGAACTTGTGGCCATGCTCGTGCTGCCTGTCGACGAGCAGGATGTTCCTATGCTTGGCTATGAACCCGGCCTCGTATTCCGTGGCGTTCTTCAGATCGAAGACAGCAGCCGACCCGTCCGATGCCCCCGAGAGCAGGTACCTCCCCTCTGTCAAATCAACCTGGCCATATTGTTAAATTACGAACGATTGGGGGGAGCGATGCGAGATGGGGAAGAAGGGGACCTGGAGGGAGTTGACGGCGCCGTGGTGCGGGGTGGCGAGCTCCTTGCGGTTGGAGAGCGCGAGCGAGGCGGCGCGGCGCGACCGGGCGAGGGCCTCGAAGCGCCGCGCGCCCAGCTCCCCGCGTTCCCTCCTCCTCACCTCCTCCAACCACATCCACGGCGTCTATGCTCTCTGCGGCGGCGAGCGAGCGGCGACGAAATTCGGGGCGGAGCTGCGCGGCGCGAATCCGGCGGTTGATGGTGAGTCCGTGAGCGAGCTAGGGCGGTTAACTGTTGCGCTCCGGAGCTTCCATTAATTCCGTCAGTTATATCCAGATGTTCACTGTCATAAGCGAACCGACCGTGCGGTACCCTAATCCGACCCAGCGAGGCTTCTATTGCTGCCGCCGTGCCCTACCTCTCCTCGCCGGCTCCCAATCCGCCACCGTCTTCGCCCCCACCCCTTCCGCCGCCCACGCGCGTCGCCGCCGTCGCCGTTCCCCTTCACCCTCACCGCGCCCCCCTGCTGCCTCAACCCCGTCCGCGATTTTGCCCGCCGGTTTCCGAGGTACGAACACTCCATCATCCATGATTCGTTAAACCCCACCATCTAGATCCGCCCCTGTTCTTCAGAGATTCGTCCGTGTATTAGCATTGATTGAGATACCTGTGGCTAGAATCGTAAGGAACCTATATTCACTTTGTCGATTCCCCTTTTATCCGCAGCCCTAGGACATCCCTTGCGACACCATGCCTAAGATCAAGACAAGCCGTGTCGAATATCCTGAAGGATGGGAGCTTATCGAACCGACACTCCGTGAGCTGGATGCCAAAATGAGAGAAGGTAACTGCTAAGTACTCCTTATATCTATAGATGTGCCCTTCCAGATGCACATTGATATTTGTTCCTACTGTAGGCTGGGTACTAATAAATATGATTTGCACACGCAGCTGAAAACGATACGCACGATGGGATGAGGAAGTGCGAAGCGCTCTGGCCGATTTTCCGCATTTCTCACCAGAGAAGCCGTTACATATACGACCTCTTCTATAGGAGGAAGGAGATATCAAAGGATCTGTATGAGTTCTGCCTGGACCAGGGTTATGCGGACCGTAATCTGATTGCAAAGTGGAAGAAGGTTGGTATCCTTGTTTCATTATAACGTTCTACGTGCACAGAAATCTTTAAACTCAGCAGCATCCTTCATAGGGTTAGCATCCTACAAAGTTATACCTCAGTAGCATCCTAGACTCCAGGCCTGGGGCGCCTTTACTTATTATAACTCTGCCGAACCATGATCCAGTGCTCTAAAGCGCAACAAGAACAACTACAACAAAACTCCAATTTCATGTGGCTGTCTTGTCATCAGCTATTTTCATTCCTGTTCACCAGAGGCCCCTATTACTGGCACTGACTTGAAACTTCAGTTGCCACCAGCAACAGAAAGCGTGGGTGGCTTTGCAAGTTTACCTTCTGGTGTCAGCTTCCAGAGCGTTATGGCGTCGCGTTTGGACAGGCTGCGATGGCTCGCTGGGTTTCCACTTTGGCGTGTAATGTGGGGGCTCGAGAACGTGATAGGTACTCGATCGATTGGGCTCCCTCTTCTTAATACGTGCAGAGAAAAAGGGGTAGGGGTGTATACAAACTGGACCCCGAGGGAGAGAACCAGAGAGAGGGAGAGGAAGGGTTTGAAACAAATTTGAAAAAAATTCAAACCAAGGGCTTCGGGTAGATTTTTAAAACTAGAGAGATTTCAGAGATGTTTGAAAAAAAACCATAATAAAGAGAGACTAGAATTTTCAATGATGAGAAGATTGAGATGGTCCAAGGAATAATTTTCAGGAAACGGTGCTCAAGATTGTGATTAATTTGAATAAGAATTATGCAAATAGAAAATTGGCAATTAAAGCATGGTGTTTGGAAATTTTGAAAATGATGAAAGAATGAGAGGTTTAAGATAGCTACTGCCCTAGTGTGTGTGTTTTCACTCATGCCTCCAATTTTTTGGCAAAAGGGATTTTGTTTTGCCCTAATAGGATTTTGCAAGGATTTTTTGTTAGAGGGTTTTAGCCAGTGGCGGAGCCAGGAATTATATTGAGCCGGGTCGAACAAATAAAGCTCTAAAAATATTTAGACAGAAAATCAAGTGTATTCTACAAAAGAAAGATCCAAACAAATTCAGTTTCAGATTCTTCATCAAGCCAACAAACTGACTATTAAAACAATGCAACTTGAAATTTTTTTATGTTTTCTTCCAATTTTTAAACCCCATCTTTGTGAAAACATCATATCCAAAGTGTAAACTATTGCTTGAAGATTTGAAAAAAAAGGGAACATATGTGGCATCCTTCTCCACGCTATATTCTAACCAATCATATTTGATATACCGTGCATCTAGAGATAATCGCCAATCCGGACCAAATTTTGTTTAGAAAATTTATGAGCAATTAAATGATTACGCCCTCTCAACAAATATGCCCATCTCAGTTTATCTTTGACTAGCAAAAGTGGTTGCAACAAGAGAGAAAAGATCATCTTTCGGATGAATATTTAAAAAATCATACATTTTCCACTAAAAATATATAAATCCATTTATGATACCAAAAGGTCATATATTGCTTCAAACTGAACTGGTAAACTTACAGATAGTATAAATAATTTATTGCCTACTAAAATTCAAAAGTGAGCATATCAGTGCAACCAGTACAACTCTAGAAGCAACGGCGAATTTATCTGCACTTGTGACGTCTTAAGAGTGAAGCGAGTATTACATGACATGAAGAGGATATCAGAGGAAAATTCACAGTCCAGAACCACTCGTCCCCAGGTCTTGCCCTGACTCCTTCACAAAGCCCAATCCCTTACTGCAGAACGTGTGGACAACAACGTATTCAGCTATTGGGAGATGAGGCGCGCGCTGCAGGGCTTGGCGGCGGCGGACGGTGGACTGGCGGGGCGTGGCGGCGGGGAGGGGGTGGCGGCGCGGGGGCAGGGATCTCGGGGCGCTGGAGCCTGGAGCGAGGACTCGATTTGGGATTGACCGGTTGGGGATGCTTCGTGGAGCCTGGGATCTATTTTTTCCTTCGCTGTGACCTGTTCTTATTTTCCTTCGACGTGAGCCGGGTCGGTCGACCACCCTCGACCCCCTACTGGCGCCGCCCCTGGTTTTAGCTAGTGTATTTGATCAACAAGGATCAAAGTGATTTTCATTTTTGGAAGATCAAGTTGAGTTCAGAAACCACTAGTGGTCACCACATTGCATGAACAATCAAGCAAGAATAGAAACAGAGAGCCATAACTAGAGCAATCATGCAACAACAATTTAAAGTTTTTGATGGCTCCAAAAATTACACACCCTAATTCTACCAAGTTTTCTAGGGTTACAAAAGTCGGTTGTTACAGACCTTTTTCTAAGCAGCTCCTGCTGGAAAACTTCCTTCTCAAAGCTAAAGAGTAAATACATGAAAATCAAATTAACTTTAATGGTGGTGTACCTTTTTTTTCCAAGTAATGCAGCTCACCGCACCCATTTTATATACATGATACCGGTAATAGATAGATATGTCCCAGATTAATCACACATGTCATGCTTGTGCATTCACCCCCTCCTACCAACATCCTACAAATTTTTATCTCAGTAGCATCCCAGACTCCAGATACTTTTGCGAGGCCAAACAACCTGCCATTGTTATTGTTTTAACCATTAAATTTGTTTGGCTCATCTGACAACAGGACATCAGTACCTAACAAGCTTAAATCTGAAAACAACATCACCCAGTCACACATAACCTCTTCTCTGCAGAACTGAAGAAAGAGATCTTTCATCTTCTTTAAACTGTGCCAAAAATGTGACAGTGTAGGCCTTGTTTTACATTGTGATAAATCGCAGTTTTCTAGATAGTTTTTCCTAACCAGCTCCTGCCAGACACCTTTTTATCTTCCACAGAAATTGTTCGTTAAATCTTCAACCCTCAGCCCCCCTTGGTTGTTTGACATATATGATGCCAATTAGCTAAGTGATATTTTCGTAGCCCATGCTCTTCCAGCCTCAGCAGGCTCTTCCTAATTTTAGTACTTGAAATGAAACTATAAATGTTTTTGTTGCATATAAGAACTGAGTGCAGAAATCCCTCTTTTGTACTTTACGATTGTAATTTTCTCCTTTTTCCTCTGAGCATCTTTTGTTCTTTCCAGTCACTTATTATTCTGTCATATTTTTGTTTTGTTTTATATTCTTACCCATTGCTATGTTTTGTGTATGTGCAGCCGGGTTACGAGCGCCTTTGCTGCCTCCGATGCATACAGACACGAGACCACAATTTCGCCACCACGTGCGTGTGCCGGGTCCCCAAGCACCTCAGGGAGGAGCAAGTGATAGAATGTGTCCACTGTGGCTGCAAGGGATGTGCCAGCGGTGACTAGCAGGCCAACTATGTTGCCATGATCCTCGGGAATCAATGGGTTTGGTCTCAAAGCCAACCACTCTAGGTGTTTCTTTAGCCCGATCTCGAGTAGAAACAACCGTCTTTTAATCGTGTTGTAAGCGCTCCACTGCTACCTGTTGCCTGCAATTGCTTACTTAATTTCCTGACATTGTGGTTATCGAACCAGACATGTTGTATCTATCCCTGAAATTGCTTATCACCATCCTTCTGAAATTGTCGACAGATGTGTCTATGAGAAATGTGTGCGTTTAAATCCTTTCTATCGAAACATGTGTCTCCTGCATTATTTATTAGTACTGCAATTGTCATGCCTTAGTGTGCGTGGAGCTGACCTTGATTTAAATGAGGTCATGCCATGTCGCTGGATGCAGTCGTCGGAGGCTGGTGAGGCGCTCGATCCAAGCAAAAAAGATTCCCAGCCAGGCGTGACACTCATGTGTGATCCCAGCTGCATTTGTTTGTATGTTGTAGTTGTGCCAGTAGGAGAGCACTGCACCGGCAGTTCATTTGGCTTCGTCGTGTTGCGCAAACATGGCATACAAATCTGTAACCACGCTCGATTCCCCGTTTCCAGGTTGGTTTCTCGGCAAAATTACCCCCACATAAACATATACAACAGCCACCAAGATACCCCAAGATCCTCCTGATCGATAGGTGAGGCATCGCCATTTGAGGATTGGAACAGCTAGCTATACCGTTGCGCTGCTGGGGCTCATCGATCTCATCATGGTCCTCGTGCAACGACCGCTACGCTCTGTCGGTGCGCGCGTGGGGACGAAGCCCAACACGACGTGCCTAGTACTGCGTGACGTGACGGTGAGTGTAGAGGTCTTGTGAAGGAGTATAGTATTGCAGCCCCGCGCCCCGGGACTCCGGAAGTCCACTACTCCACTTTTCAGTAGCGCCCGCTCACCACCGGCGTGTGCAAAGAAGACGGCCGCCATCGCGCCGGAGTGGAAGGGGGAGCGTAGCGTGGGAATGACGAGAGTTTGAGCGTGCGGCCAGCGGGCGCGCGGATGGCTGACTCTGCGACGGCGGCGGCGCCCATGACCATCGACTTCCTCCGTGCGCGGCTGCTCTCCGAGCGCTCCGTCTCCCGCGCCTCCAAGGAGCTCGCCGACCAGCTCGCCGCCAGGGTACGTGCCACGCACACACACCCGGCCGCCATGCGCGCGCGCATTGTCGCCAGTTTCAGTGTCACTGATTCGTCGCGCGCGCCTCGTGTAGGTTGCGGAGCTTGAGGAGCAGGTCCGGGCGGTGACGGCGCAGCGGCGGCAAGCGGAGCAGGAAGCCGCCGAGGTTCTAGCCATTCTGGAGTCGAACGGTTTCTGCGGCAGCCTCTCCGACGTGCTCGACGACTCGGCCTCCGACAATGACGGCGACGAGGAGAGGGATGACGCCAGGGTCACCGACGGCGACGCGGAGCGCTCCAACAGGCAGCAGGAGCCACCGCCGGCGAAGGGGGGAGAGGCGGAAGACGACGCGCTGCCCGGGACCGCCCCGCAGCCCGGCGGGCTGTCGTGGAAAGGCCGCAGCGTGAGCCCGCGCAAGGCCAGGCAGCTTAGGCAGCGGCACCGGAGGAGCTACGCCTACCTCCTCGCCTCCGAGGATCCCTCGCCCAAGTACCGGATGGGCCAGTCCTGCCGGAAGAACAAGCGCAAGGAGCTCAGGTCTCGGCCTCGCCATTTATCTATATTGTTGTTGGATTGCGAGCATTGAAGATCAAACTGTGTCATGCCATTCTTGCCAAGTTCTGACTTTGTTCAGTTATTTTCTGGTATGTTCAGCAATGGCAGGTCGGCGGCACCGGAAGAGGGCGGCGACGTGGCACTCGCCGGAAGTCGGAAGGTAGGACATCAAGATGGATCGTACTGCAACGACAATGGCCGGGTCGAGTTGGACGGCGAGGTGGGTGGAGACGAGCGGAGCTCAGGGGATTGTGGCGGTCAATATGTGATCAGGTACGAGAAGGATGGGGAGATGGAGAGGGTGCTGGAGAAGCAGGCCGAGCTGATCGGGCAGCACGAGGCCGAGGAGAAAGCTCAGACGGACTGGGAGAAGCAGTTCAACGACAGATGGAATTCACCGAAAAAGGTACTACCGACTACTTATATTGCACTTGTGTGAGTTGCATTTCATCAGTATGAGGCCGACGACAACTTCTGTCAAAAAAAACGGCAGATTTTGTACCATGAGTAATGAGACCTGAATATCCTTTTTGTCCCGAATTTGAGATTTTACAAGATGCTATTGCCGACAGTCCTATTGGGTTGATCTACAATTCTGTTTTCACAATTTCAGGGCGGCGTTGTAGAGGCAAATCCAAATGGCAAAACACTCGCCATTATCAAACCACCGGAAAACGCATCAGAAGAACACGCTGGGCAACGACGTGAAGCCGGCGAGGAGCACGGCCACGGCGGCGCGCAGAATGCTGCCATTTCAGCACAAGGAAGCTCCAACACCAGCACTAACCGAGACGCAAATTCAGAGGGCTGCCCAAGCCACAAGACGAACTCTGCAACCTCCGGACACAAGTCGAGCCCCTCGAGTGACACCCTCGTCAGCAAGGTCTCGGACTGGAGCTCCTCGCGCTTCCACGACCTCGCCGGCGACCAGCTCGACACACCGTCGTGTCTAGCGTCCAGCAGCACCAGCATCGTGGATGTGGAGAGCGTTCTTCAGGCTCTGCAGCGTGCCAGGATCTCCCTGCAGCAGAAGCTGGGTAGGCCACTCCCGCCCAGCCAGGTGACGCTGGCGCTGCCGGCGCCAGGGGACGAGCACCGCACAGAAGTGGACCTCTACCACGGCGGCGGCGGCTCGAGTCCATCTCGTCAGGAAATGCTGGCCCTCCCGGCGCCGGAGGATTACCATAGCTGCAATGACAACGACCATGGAAGCGCGAGTCTTTCGGCGAGTGGCGCCGACACTTCTTCGCTCGCCGGGAAACCGAGCAGCTCGAGCTCGCCTCGCCATGAGATCCTGGCTCTCCCGGCACCGGGCGAGAGAGAGGACGACGTCGACATGAAGATCCCTGCCAGCAGCCCGGGCCTGTTCAGGTTGCCGACAGACTCGTTGCCGGAGGACGAGATGCTGTCAACAAGTCATGGCTGTGATTTAGAGACGCTGAGATTGAGAGAGACTGCTCGACGCGACGCCTGCAGAGACGATGGCGATGCAGGGGTTTCGACAAAACAGTTCTATGATCCGCACGGTTCTGCGCCTGCTTCTGGTAGGTGCCACGTTCCACAAGGCTCAGGCTTCACGATTGGTGGCGCTTCTTTCCTTGATGGAATTCCAGGACTTTCGGCAGAACTGAGAAGGGGAGGCGATGCCGATCTGTTCATGCAGCGCGCCTGTGATTATACCATCTCTAATAAGTGGATGCTGTAGACTGTAGTGTGTGTTTGTTGATGTGTAGCTACTAGTGTGTTGGCCGACCTTTTTCTGTGGCCCGATACTGTTACAATGTTACGCATGCTCTGCAGCGTTGTCAAGCACAACCAACCAGGCAGCATCGCTAGTGAAGATAAGACCTTTGTTTGTTTTATATCCTTGTTACCTCGCCCAAGCCAGGAAAAGTTGCAACACTTTTCGCAGATTTCGTGCGACCCTGTGCAGCCTGCAGGTGACTGAAACAGGAAGTGTTTTGAGTGCTGTGGTCTTTGACAGTAGTGTATGCAGCTAAGCACTCGTCTGGCGTGCCTGCCCCATTTTTCTGCCCCCTGTTTGATCCACTCTGTTCGTAAAAGCCTGCGCGACACTCATGATGATAGCTAAGTGTGACCTTGCTTCTGGAGCAATCTCACTACTACATCTTTTGTTCCGTGCTTCATCATAGTGTATGTCACGTGTGTTCTGTGTTGCCTCTAACGCCAACCGTAATCATGGCGAGTCGTTGTGCGTGCTGCGCTCGAGCTGTTGCAATCTACCCTTCCGTATCCGTCGGGCTCACTGGCACTTCCCAAGAACGAACTCGCTCGTAAATAGCAAATGGCATCGACGCCTTGGAGTTTCACAGATGACGATCCAAAGTTTGGTGACATCCTAGAACATCTTAAGCCTCCGCAGCCTAGACCTGCGATAGTAAAAGGTACCTGGCACAAATGCCGGTAACACTATACCTGCGATGCAAATTCAACACAAAATGTAGTATGGAGATAAGCAAAAGGCAGACCTCTGATTTAACCAAGTTGGAACTCAGATATCTGACTCCTGTAGATCTAAGTTCAGACCACTTACCGCCTGTACATACCTATGCCTAAAGCCACTAAATAACAAAAGAGCAAAATCTGACGGTTATAATACATATAGTCTATATAATGATCGGAAAATTTGTCGATGCGTCAAGCATCAGGACCATATAACTAACCTAAAGAGCAATTCGGAATATACACTCAGTACCTCGCGTTGGGAAATGGTCTGTCATGAAACATGACAAACCAATTCTTTCGCTTGGGATTTCGCAAGCACATCAATTCATAACCTGGGGCCGCAGATGTGCTATAGGCCCATGCACTTCACCCACTTGAATGCTCGCCCTATCTTAAACGGTAGTTCATAGTCTTCCATGAAAGATGACTCTCTTGTTGCCTCCTCTGCATCTGACCACACATACAACCCCCGCTCGTGGCGGCCGCCAGGGACAGTATTGTCAAGAACAAGAGCGACAAGGAATGCAATGACCATGTTGAGTGACAGTAACGTGTTGATGACATAGTTTACCTGAGATGCAATCGAATAAAGAATCACCATTAAATAGTTATAAGTTAAGATAAAACATAATTGTGGATAGCACTAGATTTCTTTTGAGACTGTCTTGACTGGATTTTTCAGTTTCTGAACAGAAAATGAGAACCGTAAATCCGTCTATGTAGTGCATAGTAAACACGAGCATGCAAGCACATGAAATGCAAACAGGGTTGAATATATCATGTCATCATATCTTAACATATAAATCGAGGCTACTCTGTTCTTTGCTGGAAGAAATTACTACACAGAACCATCGCTCAATTAGTATTCTCTGGCAATTAAACCAAGCATTTAATTTGTAAAAAAGGCCACTGACAGGCCACAAAGTACAGTTCTCAGAATGTCACTCTACAGCCCACAGTAGTGAGCACATTTACTCAACTCCCTCCGGCCCATATTAGGGCGTGTTTGGCAGCCCGGCTGACTCCAGAAAATCTCATCTCACCCGAGATTTGCAAAGATTTGGATGTTTGGTAGCCCGGGTTAGACTTCTGGGCACTGCCCACTTCATACGAAAAAGCCCACTCAGCCCTGCCGAGTAGAGAAGCTCAGATCAAGCTTCTCTACTCAGCCTGGCCGGACTCGCCCGAATTTTTGCCCCGGCCCGCTAGGGGTCACCGCCCCGAACGCTCACAACCTCTCATTTCCCCCAAGTGCAGTCTCTCTCAACCAAAGGGCGATGACCCGTCCTCGCCGCCGACCACCCAAAGCTGCCTCCTCGCGTCGCCCCCAGTCCGCCTCCTCGTGCCGCAACCCGGGCCGCCTCCTCGCGCCGCCACCAGGCTGCCTCCTCGCGCCGGCACCCAGCGCTGCCACCCCGACCGCTTCCTGGCGGCGCCATAGCCGTCACCAAGATCCGCCGGGACGTGCAGCTACGACCCCATCCACCGTCGCCAGGGCGCGCCCCCTACTGCCGCCAGGCCGCGCTGCATCCAAGAGCCACCAGGACGCGCTGCTCCAACGGCCAGGGCGGCAAGCCGGCAGCAGTAGCCTCCTTCACACGGTGGTCTTGAGGAAGAAGGGCCCGATTGCTTTTTCTTTTTCTTTTTAAGGACCTTTGTGTAAAAATGTGGACTCAGCATAGCTCAACGCAGACAAGCCACCAAACAACATCTGAATCTAGCATTTCTCAACGAATACAGGCTACCAAACATGCCACAAAATCCCAACTCAGCATATCTAAGGTGAGCATGGCTCAGGTGGGAGAGACATGTTGAGGTGAACCGACCTAACAAACACGCCCTTAGTTGCCGCTAGTATGGAACTATGAATGTATCTAGACACTAAAATATGTTTAGATACATCTATATTAGCGACAAATAAATGGATCGGAGGGAGTACAAATATGTAAGTACGTTTCAAAATTCAAAATAGCCAACCAGACTAATTTTCAGCTGGAGCATGTCTTTCAGTAGTAAATTGCCCAAAAAAATCGATGTACAAGAGCTTATGTCAAATGAGAACTGAGAAGTCAAAGCGGAGGAGTAATATACGAAAATAGTAATCAACAAACTATTTGTGCAATTTCGTGTTTTCCTGTTTCTGGTTAATTTCCCCTTATTTATACTTTCCTTGATATATCATTTTCTTGTGTGGTACCCTTAGAGCAAGTACAATAAAGCTGACTCAGCTGGCTATAAGGACTAAAATAATATATTTGTGTTTAGTTTGAGGAGAGAGAAGAGGGGAGAGAAGAGTGGGCTCTAATGCAAGAGCCAGCTCTAGCACGTGCTCCTAGGCACTTTGTGAGAGTAACATATGGGTCATATATTCATAATAAAGTAGTTCATTCTTGTAGCTTGTTATTGTATATATTGGCTATAGAGATAGCTATAGATGACATGGCAACTTGCTATAGCCATCAGTTGGCTCTACTATTGTCTTTGCTCTTATGTCTCCAACTGTATACCAGTTTTATTCTAAAGAGAAAAACGCCAATTTAGTCTATAAAGTTGCCCCGGATGTGCGCTTTGGTCACAAACTTGCAAATCGTGAATTCTGGATCACGAAGTTGTCTTGCGCGAGCGTTTTGGTCACTCCATGACGGCGACGTCTTTATTTTGCAAACAACCCCCTACATGTTTGTTTCTTCTAATTATTAGGTCCTTTTTATGAGTTGATTATTTTCATGGGCTCAAAAAAAATCCTGATTGGTCTTTTTTTCTTTCTCCTACCTCATATTACCGCATGATTCTTCTCCAATCTCTCGCCTCTATCTCTGAGCCACTGCCTGGAGCTCTCGACACCGTAGCCTCTCCAGCCTGCCGGCCCAAGGTGATTCCGACCCCATCCATGGGCCCATATCGCGACCAGCCCAAACGCCCCATCCTCCCCAAATCGTGGGTCACGGCGCTCCACGTGATGACACACGCAGGAGCGAGCTCCTCCAGCAGCATCGATGAGAAGGCCGGCCTCCCCGAGCTCGACCTCCTGCAGGTGAGGAGGTAGACCTCCGCCTCTAGCTAGTTGAAAATAATTGAACCCCCATTCAATAAAATCTGGATCGGCAAATCACTGGCTTCTACACCATTACTCGGCCAGGATCAATCCCTAGGGCACACTTTTTTCGGGGAATTTTCGAGAGTGAGGGAGGGAGAGAGATAAGGTTCTCAAAAGAGAATAAACACAATTTTAGGAGGGTATTCGCAAAACAACAATCTGCCACGTCACCAAACTATCACGGAGTGACAAAAACACTCGTGCATGACAAGTTCGTGATCCGAAATTCATGATTTGCAAGTTTGTGACCAAATCGCACATACGCGGCAACTTCATATACTAATTTGGTGTTTTTCTCTATTCTAAAAGTACTCAACTAAATGTCTGCTTTGTGGGAATGAAGGGTTATAGTTGTCACTCTAAGGTCCACGATAATGAACATTTACACTACAAATATTTAAGTACCCTTCAAAGTTAAAATAACCAACCAGACTAATTTTCAGTTGAAGCACTTTAATAGCAAATTTCCAAAACAATATTGTACATGAGCTTGTGTCATATGAGAAGTCAAAGTGGAGGTGTAATATACCAAAAATATGTGTGTAATTTTTTGATTTTCTGCTTCCGGTTATTTTCCCCTTATTTATACTTTCCTTGATATATCTTTTTTATTTTGTACTATCCTTATTTGTCCAACTGCATAACAGCTTTTTTTTCAAAAAACTACTACTAAAAATAAACATTGTCATTTCTACTAGTCATACATTACAAAGGCTTCTTTTTTTTTGGGGGGGGGGGGGGGGGGATGAAGGGTTCTAGTTGACAATAGAATTTGCACACTTTTCACCAGAAGTCCAGAATTTAACCACACAATTTTCGTTTAAATGATAGTGCAAAGATAACAGCAGACAGTAAAACGTAGTGCGGCAAAATATGAGTAGTTCAGTACATACCCCACCAAATCCAGTGTGTACAGGCCCATGCGATGCGACATTGTATGGCTGAAAGTAGGTTGGAACTGATGAGTTTGCATTGGGATGTAATCCATACTGTTGGAAGTATGATGGAACTGACAAGGATAGAAACAATGCTAGCCCAACAACAATACTGTTCCTGGAGCTTCCTGTGGCACCATAACGAAGATTGGACAAACCAAGAGCACAAAGCATGGCCCACATGAAACAAAGGAGAGCAGCAACCATAACATCGGGAATAGAGGCAATGAAAGCACCAACTTTGCCTGCAAATGAGATATTAAGAACAATCGTCAGCAAGAAATGTTCATGCTCATAAAGAGAGAATTCCTTATTTGACACTACCTTAAAATTGCCATCCCTATTTGGCCCTTAAAAAAAAATTCTTCCCAATTTGACATCTCAACTTCATTTCTTTCCTAAAATTACACTATTGTTCGTGGCGTCACGTTCTTCCGTCATTTAATATTTTTGGACCAAAATACCCTTCTCTAACACTAACCGACCGAACGGACCCAACCTACCAAATGGACCCGCAGTCCTGACCCTCTCGTCCCTTTCCCCGATTCCCCACTACACCGAACCCTAGCGGCGGCGGCGGGCGGCATGAGCTGAGGGGATGGGCATAAATCTGGAACTGGATTGGTCATATCCATGGGCTTTGGACCTGAAACAAAGTGGATCTGTGTGGACCGAGCTTCGATGGACTTGGACCTGAGTAGGATATTATGTCCAATAGCTTTGGATAACATGGGACCTGATATTTTGGATAGTCCAGGATCCACTGGACGTGTGCTGCCTGCCTGCCTCTCGTCTTGTACGTTGTGCGATACGTGTACTGCTCCCTCCGGTTAACTCTTTTTTATGGCGAGGCCCTCCGGTTAACTGGACATGTTGTTTAATTCAAAGGCGTGGCATATGCTGGCGGATGACAAGCCAGAGGGACGAGAGTGGTGCATGCGGAGACGTACAGCGACGTGGCAGTTACTCTGTAACTTCCTTGCCATTGCATGCGCATGCACTGATTTCCAAGTCTATCGGACCTTGGATGTACAATACTATAGCAACGTGGACTTGGATGGACCTGGATACTACAGAGTTAAGTATGGACTGGGGATGGAATGGACCTACTTTAAAGTGGACACTAGGTGGACGTGCGTGTTTTGGATCTGGACTCTGATCCAGTTCCTCATTTAGATGGGCGAAAGAGTGGCTGCAGGTGGTGGCCAAGGGACAGCGTCGGCAAGCGGCGCAGTCAGGGCTACGTCTGGCGGCGCGGGCACGGCTTTGTTTCAAAGTCGACGACAGAGAAGTTGACTCCGGAGCTGGTATGTACCATAGGCAGCCTGCATTTGTGTCTTGCCTGTGTGGCATCCCAGATTATGCAGTGCTGCGGTGCTATTCTTTACTGTAAGCACCATTTCTCCCAGCTTTTCAAGGAGAAGGGGAGCTACAACCATCTGATGAAGTTCGCATCGGTCAAGCGCACAGAGGCACAAACAGCTCTGGACACACAAGCAGCGCAGGCCGCCGCTGATGCCTCCTGATTTATTGACGTCGTCTCCAAAGTGGGTTTCGAGGGCGGAAGTTCGAAGGCCTTCCCTTTTTTTACTTGCACCCAGTTGTATGCTGTGCTCTAGCTGTGAGGATACCAGGATCTATCTATTTCGGTATCCCCTTCTGTGCTAGCTCGATCACATTTTTTATCCATGGAATTGAGGTCATTAGCCTCCAAATGCAGTATGAGTAGATAGCCTCCAAATGCAGTATGAGTTGATAGCCGTACAACGCTTATGCATTCATTTATGTTCTGTTTACAGGATGGATCCTAATTCAACTTATTTTCTGAAAATTAGATGGTGTGCCAACCAGAAAAAGGCTCGGAAATTAGATGCTTTTGTGGTGACTGTGAATGTTTATGTGATATGTGTGTGAACCTGGATGGTTACGACACTTGTACAATTTGCACTATCTATGTATATATGAATTGTGTGCAGTGATATAGCATCATATTTAAGGGGATGTTCTGCCCAAAAATTTAGTTTTTTAAAAATTATAATTTGGTGACAGATTTTGAATATAGCGGCTGTAATATTGCTTTACGGAATATTTGAGTTGACTCATACAGTTCTCATTTGGTAAAATGTGTCACTACAGTTATAGAGATTTTTTGTCACATAATTTATCATGGGCAAAATACACTTTCCATCTTCCTATTTAACGCTGTTAGTGCTCAAAATGCACTAGTGTCATTCTAGGAAAGAAATGAAGTTTAGATGTCAAAATTTATACAGCCTAAGGAAGTCAATTTTAAGGTGGTGTCAAATAAGGAATTCTCTCATAAACCAAGTGATTTATGCTCTCCCAACATTGAGCTATAACTTTTTACATTGAAAAAATTGCAAGTAGTTGCTTACCAACAAGAGAGAGAACTATAAGTACAATAGCACCAAATCCAACTGCCTTGCGACTACCCATTTTAGTCACAGCAATCGTATGTACATTCTCTGTTATTGTTGCTGACCCAACTCCTGTTCCCCATAGGCCAGCCAAAACTGTAGAGACACCTTCAACGCCTATACCCCTGCTAACAATTCCAGCTGTTGGTGGTCTTGTGGCCACAAACAAAGATGATGCATGGTAGGAACCAACCTTAAGTCAAATGCACAGCAGAATTATTAGGAGATGGAAGAATTTGGATCATGGTGGACAATTAATGGAGGTATCAGTATATTGTTTACAGAGTGAACCGATTTCAGGTGACCAGAGCTATAGCAAGACATGTGTCTAAGGAGGAAGCTTATGTAAGTTGATGGTTACTAAGTGATCTGCAGTCTTTATTGTGTAGATTCCAATAAGTCAATTTTATGTACAGAAAAGAATGTACTACATTGCAAGATTTATGAAAGAAATACAGAATAATTTTAAGCGAATATGATCAAGGTTAAAAGCAAATTTCAGGTAAAGCGAATATGATCAAAGTTGAAAGTATCAGTATATTGCTTACAGAGTGGACCAATTTCAGGTAACCAGCGCTATAGCAATACATGTGTCTGAGAAAGAAGCTTATGTCAAGTTGATGGTTACTAAGTGATCTGCACTCTTTACTGTGTAGATTCCAAGAAGTCAATTCATGTACAGAAGTGAATGTATTAAATTGCAAGAGTATTCATGAAAGAAATACAGAATAAAGTAAAGCGAATATGATCAAGGTTAAAAGCAATTCTCAACTTACAGAATCAACTGATGCGATAACTGATACAAGACACATCACAAGGCCCATTTTCCAATTAAAAACTGGAGTACCCCATTGTAAAGGATATGGAAATCTGAACCAAGGAGAAGCTCTTAAGGCATGTGAAGTGTCTACACGGCACGATTTCATCCTCAATACATGCGTCCGGCAAAAGGCTGAGACATTGTTTGAAGCGGGAATATTTGCATCACAACCTTTGTAGCCATAAACTCCACTTGCTGTCAGAACAAAAGCAATAGCCCATGTGATCCCAAGACCAAGAGGAACCTAAGGAGACAGCATCAATAAATTAGCACATCATGGAGTAACTGGCATGCATCATAAATTAAGACAATAGATCAATATATTAATTAATCTTACCGCATAAATTAGAAACACCCGGTAACCAAATAACTTTATTTTTCGGAGGTACTACACAAAGAGAAATACGCAAATGGTGAGCATTGAACTAATTATAATGCACACTATATTCTGTTTCATTTAACAAGGTTTTTACTGTGCACTTACTAGTGCAAAGATAATGACCATCGAAAATTGCAAGACACCCATCTCTATACATGAGCCCACTTTAGTGAATCCGTAACTGAAAAACGAAAGGCCAACCGCTGCAACCGTTGGTGAGACGACGACTGGATTTATTAACCTGAAAAAAACAGATATTGAAATGTAAAACAGAAATATAAGGTTAGCTTGGTTGACGTTCGCAATGCCACACACGTCCATCTCATTGGTTTATAATATAATCATACAAACATATGTTCATGCTACTGAGATATATATAGGCTCCCTCAGGCCTAAGACGTGGACTAGGGTGGGTTACATACTTAAATTTTATAATTAAAGTTGTGCAAGATAGATCTCAAAGTCATGTCATATTGGCTCTGATACCATACTGAGTTGCATAATTGTATGCACCAACCAGTTCACCCAAAAGCCAAAAGCATAAGGTGATAAGGAAAGGCCAGCTCTATACTCACACTAGCACAGTTGTAAACAAAGAGTTAACACATAGAGACAAACTCATAAATCATAACTATGATACTCAAAAGAGGAAAGTGACCACTAAGGTGTTACCAATGATGATATTATCTAATGTTCATGAGTATTCTTTACACCATATACATCTATGTGGAAGTTGTGTCTTCGTATGTAAAATACAAATATTTGGAACTAAAAAAGGGAATTCTTAGAGCAGATTTTGCGGCATACGAGCATGCATCGTTCAACTTCATATCTCTACTCATTCACTGCCAAGGCCAATCATGTGTGCACAGCAAAATCCTATTAGCATATTGACCTGTCCAGCGGCAGCAGAAAGCTATAGAAGAAAATGACTTGTGTCCTATCAGCAGCAAAGGGACACGGACCTTAGAAATAGCGACATCAGGCCTGTATATCCCAACAGCAATTGGAATAAACCTCCAATTATGATAGCTCCCTGTAGGTGCTTCATTATGTGTTTAAAGTTCTGCAATGGAACACATTATGTTAATCTCACTGAAGAGTGCCATAAAGGAAATATCTATCCAGGCTGCATCACTATAATAACACAAATGATTACAGAATGCTTACATTGTCATTGAGCCCGAAGAATTCAGGAGAGTTGATGATTGCAAGCGCAGGGGCAAGGTATACAAAGGATGGCCCCTGCACAAGTGGCAGCCTGGTTCCGAACAATGTGTGCAGCAATGTGGTGATTCCCGAGACTAGCAACACCGTCGACACCACTGCTGCCATGTCATCCTACAATGTACGCATACAGATACCACATATTAGGTAAAACGGCCGCCAAACAGCCATACTATAGGAACTAGTAGTAAGTTTGAGTTATGCACTCACCTCCGAACCACCCATTGCAGGAACCATGACCAGAGGGACAAGGATAATGGACCCAAGCATGGAGATGTAATGCTGGAACCCAAATACCACTACTGGAACTGCAATACAGCTTAAAACCTCTGCATCAGCGCGCCAGATAACAGTCGTCAAAATGGGGATATCTCAGTTTTTGTCCTTCTGTCGGGTACTTACATATTCCGGGAGTGTCACGAAGCTCGTACTTGACGTGCGACGGCCGCTGCGGCACATCCTCTTCCCCCTCCTCCTGCAGCTGCGGAAGCGGCGCCGCGGCCGGCTGCCCATTCGGCCTTCCTCCATCCGAATCCCTCCTACGCGCCCTCGCTGGAGGCGCTGGCGGCGGTTGCTGTTGTCGATGTGGTGGTGGTGGTGGTGGCGGCTGCGGCTTGGCATTGTTCGTCGGGGGCGGCACGGCGGAGTTGGGCCGGGCCGGTGGGCCCGACTCCAGATCGGCGGGGGCCGCGGCGGGGCGAGCGAGCGGGGCCTGTCCGGAGTTGGGGGCTGAGGCGGTGGAGGTGGACTCGCCGGAGACGCGGGCCTGGAAGCCGGTGCGCTTGGCCCAGGAGAGGGGCTGTGCCTGCGGCTGCGGCGGCGGCGCCGGGGGCCAGGGGCCGGGGCGGCCCCGGCGAGGCTGCGGCGTCGCGCCGGAGGAGGAGGCCATGGCGGAGGCGGGGCCTGACCGCCGGCGAGCGGCGGCGATTTAGGAGGGTGGGCTGCGAGTGTGAGGGTTTTAGGCAAGTGGTGAGTGCTGAGGTCGGGGTGGCGGAGGCAGTGAGAGCTAACCCGTGCGTGCGTGCGGGCGGAGACGGAGGCGGAGATTTTGCGGTGGGGATGGTTGGTGGGGCCCGCGGCGTCAGTGGACGTTATGGCGCTGCGGGGACGTGTGGCGTGCGTTTGAACAAAATTGGGAGAGGGTGACGGTGAGGTTTTTTCGGTCAGCCCCGGCCCGGGTGGAGGTTGTTTGTTCATTATGTCACTAGCACTTGCACCGCACGTGTTGAGAAAATTGGGCGTATCCATTAACCTTTTAATTAGAGATTTACATATTTAAAATTAATTTTAAAATATGCAACGGTTAATAAATACTCCAAGCCACTATGAACGAATCACTTCGTAGTAAAACTTTAGCATCTACTAACTCACCGATCTTTGCTCGTATGTATGGAGAAAATATGTCTTAAGTGCTTGAGATTTCAAAAGTGAGAACCGCAGTAGCAAATTAACACACATGGATATCAATCTTTTAAATATAAAAAACTCTTAACTTGGGAGGAAAACACTATGGACCGAAGTCATCTAAATCTTCCTCCACTATTATCAAATGGGATACAACTTGTTCTTCTCTACAGAACACTACAAGATCTCATACATCAAGATATACATGGATCTTGGATGTCAATCACAAGATTTGAGACACGAGAGCTAGGGATCGGAGCAATCTCACTAAGAATGGTGGAACTAGAGCTTGAAGGAGACAAGGTAGTAGATCTAGTCTTCACAACCGTGTGGGCAAGGTCTGGTGCTAAATTTACCTTCTTTCTTCAACTTTTCCTCTTTTCCTTTTTTTTGGTTCTCCAATGGAGGATATCCTAGACGGGAGGCTTATCACCCCGCCCCCCTCATGTGTAATGTCCAAAATGACACTGTCATAACCCTATAGGTTGGTGGCCTCTTGCACCTGTTTGGGCCGCCTGTAAGTCTTTATAAGGCCATCTCCTCACAGCTCACATGAGAGGATACTCAATATTCTCCCCCATATGACTCATGTGGGGGCACCGCCATGCACGCTGCCTTGCAACATACAAGTAGCTTCTCACTTGGTAATATCTTGGCCATTATATTTAAGTCATTCTTGTCAGTATGGATCTTGTCAAGTTGCACCAACTTGGAACTTACAACATCATGAAATCCAATGATACCTTACATTAATGTGCTTGGTTCGAGAGTGAAAACTTAAATTCTTGGCAAGATGGATAGCGCTATGGCTATCACAAAACAAATTATACTTCACTTGCTTCATGTCCAACTCTTGCAATAAGTTCTTCATCCATATAACTTCCTTGCAGTCATCAATCACTGCTATGTACTTGATACGTCTCAAACGTATCTATAATTTTTGATGCTCCATGCTTGTTTTACACCAATTGCTTTGTGTTTTGTTTACACTTCATGGCATTTTTATGCATTTTCCGGAACTAACCTATTAATGAGATGCCACAGTGCCAGTTCCCTGTTTTCTACTGTTTTGTGTTTCAAAAAAGTTACATAGAAAATATTCTCGGAATTGGACGAAACGAAAGCCGAAGTTTCTATTTACCTGACATGAAGACGGAGTCCAGAGGAGAGGCGGAGATGAACCAAGGGGCAGCCGCACCATAGGGTGACGCGGGCCACCCCCTGGCCGCACCACCAGGTGGTGTGACCACCTAGTCCACCTCCTGACATCGCCCTTCCGCCTATAAATTCCCTTCGATGGGAAAATCCTAAAAGAGATGAACACTTTTCCACGAAACATACTGCAAGCCGCCGCCGTCGTCGTCCCAAGATTGGGAGGGTCCAGAAGCTCTTCCCGACACCCTGCCGGAGAGGAGAATCATCACCGGAGGCCTTCTTCATCACCATGCCAGCCTCCGGAGTGATGCGTGAGTAGTCTAACTTGGACTATGGGTCCATAACAGTAGCTAGATGGTTGTCTTCTCCTCCATGTGCTTCATGTTTAGATCTTGTGAGCTGTCTATCATGATCAAGATCATCGTTATGTAATTCTACATGTTGTGTTTGTTGGGATCCGATGAATATTGAGTACTATGTCAAGTTGATTGTTGATTTATCATGTCTATGTTATTTATGATCTTGCATGCTCTCTGTTGCTAGTAGATATCTTGGCCGAGTAGATGCTAGTGACTCCAAGAGGGAGTATTTATGCTCGATAGTGGGTTCATGCCTCTAGTAATCTGGGAGAGTGACAATAACTTCTAAGGTTGTAGATGTGTTGTTGCTACTAGGGAGAAAACAACAATCTCTTGTTCAAGGACATTTGTATTGTTTACATTACACACTTTGCTTAAGACGATAATCTGTTACTTGCAACTTAATACCCAACGGTTGTTCGGATGATATCCGGCGGGTGGATTATTAGTCATAGATGCAGCTAGATTACGGTCTATGTATTATGTTATAATGCCCAAGTGAATCTCATAGTGATCTTCATGACATGTACATGCATTGTTATGTATTCTTTATTTTGTCAATTGTCCAACTGTAATTTGTTTACCCAACATGTTATTTTTCTTTATGGAGAGACACCTCTAGTGAACTGTGTACCCCGGTCCATTCTTTTACATATATTACTTTCTACTGCAAGCACTGTTTACTTTCCGCAATTATTATTTACTTACTGCAAACAAATATCATCTTCCACATGATACATTTAATCCTTTGTTATCAGCAAACCGGTGAGATTGACAACCTCACTGCAAGTTGGGGCAAGGTATCTTGGTTGTGTTGTGTGCAGGTTCCATGTTGCTACTGGCGCAGACACCGCGCCATCAAAGGCTTCTTCTAGCGCCGTTGCCAAAGTCAGCTAGCAACAACCTTCGGAAGTGGTTTCTTTCTCCTACTGGTCGATTAAACCTTGGTTTCATACTGAGGGAAAACTTACTGTTGTGCTCATCATACCTTCCTCTTGGGGTTTTCCAACTGGTCCTGTGAGACATCAAGACATTTTCTAGCGTCGTTGCCGGGGAGAAAGAGGATTTGTGCAAGGGGAGTCTCTCACTTCCAAACTTTTTACTTTGTTATTGTTTTGCTTAGTTTATTTACTTTCTTTTTGTTTGCATCTTTTTATTAAAAATACAAAAAAAAATAGTTCCTTTTATAGTTGTTATTTTTGTTTATCTGTTTTAGTCTTGCTAGAATTAGTACTCCTGAGAACACCAAGTTGTGTGACTTTACTAGCACAAACAACAATGATTTCATCTACACTCCTATTGTGCCACCTGCTCCTGAGGCAAATTTTTATGAGATTAAACCTGCTTTGTTGAATCTTGTTATGAAGGAGCAATTTTCTGGTGTTAGTTCTGATGATGTTACTGCTCACCTCAATAATTTTGTTGAGCTATGTGAGATGCAAAAGTATAAGGATGTAGATGGAGATATTATTAAGCTTAAGTTGTTTCCTTTCTCTTTGAGAAGAAGAGCTAAGGATTGGTTGCTATCTTTGCCTAGAAATAGTATTGATTCTTGGGTTAAGTGCAAGGATGCTTTTATTGGAAAATATTATCCTCTTGCTAAGATTATATCTTTGAGAAGTGATATTATGAAGTTTAAACAGTTTGATAATGAACATGTTGCTCAAGCTTGGGAAAGAATGAGATCTTTGATAAAGAATTGTCCCACTCATGGACTGACTACTTGGATGATTATCCAAACCTTTTATGCAGGACTAAATTTTTCTTCAAGAAACCTTCTGGATACAGCTGCTGGAGGTACTTTTATGTCCATCACCTTGGCCGCCGCAACAAAGCTCCTCGATAATATGATGGTGAATTATTCTGAATGGCACACCGAGAGAGCTCCACAAGGTAAGAAGGTAAATTCTGTTGAAGAAACCTCTTCCTTGAGTGATAAGATTGATACCATTATGGCTATGCTTGTTAATGATAGGGCGCATGTTGATCCTAATAATGTTCCTTTAGCCTCTTTGGTTGCTCAAGAAGAGCATGTTGATGTGAACTTCATTAGAAATAATAATTTCAACAACAATGCTTATAGGAATAATTTTGGTGGCAACAATTATAGGCCGTATCCTTCTACCAATGGTAATGGTTATGGTAATTCTTATGGCTGTTCCTCCAACAACAATAGGAGTGCGCCCTCTGATCTTAAAGTCATGCTCAAGGACTTCATTAGTAAACAAACTACTTTTAATAAGTCTATTGAGGAAAAGTTTGGTAAAATTGATGTTCTTGCTTCTAAAGTTGATAGCCTTGCTCTTGATGTTGAACTTCTGAAACTAAAGGTTTTTCCTCATGATGTGAAAGAAAGCAAGACTTTGAATGCCATTCAGGTTAAGATTGATAATAATTTTAGGATATTAGCAGAATTGCATGCTAGGTGGGAAAGAGAAGATAAGATTGCTAGGAATATGACTAAGGTTTGTACTATTATCACCACTAGTGATGTTGTTTCAAATGCTAGCACACCTTCTACTTTTATGGGTGTAGAGAAAATCCCTACTCCTTGTGCTAAATTGCCTAAAACCACGGAAACTTTTTCTAATAAAAGTGCTGAAATTTTTCAGAGTATGGGAGATGATAGTTCTACTACTTTTGATAGTAATGATTTTGATGTTGATGGTTGCAATATTTCTAAAGTAATTTTGTTCTTGCAAAAGCTTGATAGAAGTCCTAATGCTAGTTCTATGAATGTGGCTTTTACAAAGCATATTACTAATGCTCTCATGCAAATTAGAGAGGATAAGTTGAAACGAAAAGTTTCCGTTCCTATAAAGTTAGAAGATGGTTGGGAGCCCATCATTAAGATGAATGTGAATTATTTTGATTGTAATGCTTTATATGATCTTGGTGCAAGTATTTCTGTTATGCCTAGAAAAATTTATGATATGCTTGGTTTACCACCGCTTGAAAATTATTATTTTGATGTTCCTCTTGCTGATGTTGCTAAGAAGAAATCTTTGGGAAGGATTAATGATGTTCTTATTATGGTTAACAATAACCTTGTTCCCGTTGATTTCCTTGTTTTGGATATTGAATGCAATGCTTCTTGTCCTATTGTTTTGGGAAGACCTTTTCTTAGAATTGTTGGTGCTATTACTGATATGAAAGAAGGCACCATTAAATATCAATTCCCACTCAAGAAAGGTATGGAACACTTCCCTAGAAAGAGAAATAAGTTACCTTTTGATTCTATTCTTAGAGCAAATTATGATGTTGATGCTCTTTCATTTGAAAAAATCCTTGATTCTCACTTTTTGCGCCTAGCTCAAAGGCGTTAAAGAAAAGCACTCTTGGAAGATAACCTAATGATTTCTTTTCAGTATTTTTTCTTTTTGTTGAGTCTTGGAAGTTATTACTACTATAATTACCTCTCCTTATCATTTTTATTTCGTTTTTGTGCCAAGAGCAACCTCTAATTGGAAGAAGGTAAGATTTGGGGAAGTTGCTATCCTGAAATAGATTTCTGCGTTGTACCATAAAAATTCGTGAAAATTCTCAGAACGTTAGTTTGATCTGTGATTTCTTGTGCACATGCCCCGGGTTATTATCTAACTTTTATTAGTTTTGCACTTTTCGATTTGATCAACAGAAGATTTTCAAAAAAATTGATCTTTACCAGTTGTTCTGTTTTGACAGATTTCTGCCACTATTTGCATTTGCCTCTTGATCTCTTTCTTTTTGAGTTCTTTTGATCACGGAACTTTTTGAGGAAGTTGGTAAAGTAGCTTATGTATTAATATATGTTATACTTGAGTTGAAACTGAACCAAAAGTGGATTTACTATCTTGCATAAACTAATGTTGCTAATGAGAATTGTGTGAAGTTTTGTATGAAGGAAGTTTTCAAGTGTAGGGAAATGAGAATGATGAGATGAGATGAAGTATGGACAAAAGCTCAAGCTTGGGGATGCCCATGTCACCCCAAAAATATCCAAGAAGTACAAGCGTCAAAGCTTGGGGATGCCCCACGGCACCCCTTCTTCATCAACAAAAATATCAGGTCATCTTTCAAGACACTATATTTTTATTGCTTCATATGCTATGTGTTTTTCTTTTAGCGTCTTTATTTTTTGCTTTCAGTTTTCTTTTGTTTTGTTTGCTGAAATAAATGGTTGGACCCCAACATATTTCTTTTGGAGAAGGCACACTCCATTTTCATTGCCTAGAACACTTTAGTTCTCACTCTTATCGTTCAACGAGTGAAAGATCATATCGAGCCCCATGTGTGGTTTTGGTAATTAATGACAATCCCTATGGACTAATGGTTGCATTGAGTTATATGTGTAGGACTTGTCCATAGACAATGCTTGAACCATTTGTTGGAGTCAAGGTTGTAAGAAGAAGATTATGTGTTGACCAAGGTGTTATTCAAGGAGTGATCCAAAGATTGGTCTTAAGGGAGTTGAGCTTATGTCAAGTGTGTCTTGAAGAATAAGATTGAGTGAGCTCTCATGTGTATCCTCAAGACACCATCATTATGGAGAAAGAAGAATTGATTCGAGGATTGATCAAGTCAAAGCGCAAGTTCAAGATGAGCAACTAGAAGAGAACATATGCTTGAAGCTTGCCATCTATATTGTGTTTATGGATATGTGAAGATATGCTTAAAGAGAGTCTCTTCCATAGTGGAGTATGGGGGAGCAATCCGCAAAACTTCACCAAGCAAGCTCAATCAAGAAACGTGGTCCAACTTGAGAAGATCAAGATCGTCTTTATCCACCTCAAGTGGAATGCTCAAGGCAAAGGTATGATAGTGTTAGGGTTTCTTTCTTACCGGTCTCATGGTGTTATTTGTGAGACCGGGTTATAGGATCGGTAGCCATACTATCAAGAGGGGCTCTCGAGTGAGTAACTTAATTGTATCGTTCGGAGAGAGCTCAAACCTTTGCATACTTGGCATCATCTTTCTTGGTTCTTATTTGGGTTTTATCCATGTGAGGTTCTAGAGCTTGTGGTTATTTCCATGACAAGCTCTAGCTCATCAAAAACGGATTTCGCATGAAGCTCTTATTGCGTTTTTGATGTTTGGAGGTTTTACCGGTTTGCCTTCAAAGAGAGGTCAAACCTTTCATCATTTGGTTTTATACTCCCTTGTTGGACTATGATGTTTCTATGGATGAAGTTGTAGAGCTCGTTGTGGTGATTCCAACGAGCCCAAGATCATCGAAAACGGAGTCCGGATGAAAAAGTTATCACCGTTTTCGTATTGCAGTTTCTGCTCGGCATCACCCAGTAAGGGGGGCGGATATTCCGGCCTGGGGGCGAAAATTTCGTTTCGGAATTTCTGCTAAGGACTTTGCTCGGCGTCACCCAGATATGGGGCCGGATATTCCGGCCAGGGGGGCCGGATAATCCGGCCTGGGATGCTGTAACGGTCATATTTCGTTGGGGGGACCTATAAAAGGCCCCCCTTCTTCCCCAAGGGCTGCTAGCTCGTTTTTCCTCTCTTTCTCTCTCTCCCACCATTGTTGACCTTGGAAAGCTTGCCCATCTCTCAATCCCTCCCATGATTCTTGAATATTTTTGAGGGAAAAGAGAGAGGAGATCTAGATCTATCTTTCCACCAATCAAAATCTTCTCTTAGTGAGGGGAACCTCTTGTGGATTTAGATCTTGGAGTTCTTTGTGGATTTCCTTTGTTCTTCCTCTCATATCTCTCCATAGCATTAGTTGCTTTGGTGAAATTTGAGTGAGAAGGATTTGAGCACCTTGTGTGCTCTTGCCATTGCATAAGTTGCATCGGTTTGAGTTCTCCCCGGAGATTCGAGTAAGTGAAAGTTTGTGACCTTATTACTCTTGGGTTCTTGGAACCCTAGACGGCTTTGTGGCTTTGTGGTGCCTTTGTGGCTATTCTTGGGAGCCTCCAATTAAGTTGTGGAAGTGTGCCCCAAGCTTTGTGTAAAGGCCCGGTTCCGCCTTGAGGAACCCCTTAGTGGAAGAGTGAGCTAGGCCTTTGTGGCGCAAGCTCACACCGGAGAATAGGGTGAGGCCTTTGTGGCGATACCACACCCCTCCAACGAGACGTACTCCCTTTCAAGGGAGGAACTCGGGAATACATCATCGTCTCCGCGTGCCTCGGTTATTTCTATACCTGAGCTCTTTACTTATGCACTTTACATTGTGATAGCCTTCGTGCTTGAAGTCATATATCTTGCTATCACCTTGTTACTTGTATTGCTTAGCATAAGTTGTTGGTGCACATAGGTGAGCCTAGTTTATTTAGGTTTTGTGTGCTTGACAAAATAAACGCTAGTTTAATTCCGCTTTTGTTCAAGCCATTCGTAAAATTTGATATCGCCTATTCACCCCCCCCCCTCTAGGCGACATCTGTGTCCTTTCAATTGGTATCAGAGCCCGGTCTCTCATTTTAGGCTTCACCGCCTTGAGAGCAAAGATGTCGGCTAGGGGATTAGTGCACAATAACACTTCTATATTTGATGGCACAATTTATGATACTTGGAAAATTCACATGCTTAATTATTTTCGGGTCATGGACCCATCTATGGAGCGAATTGTAGATGCAGGTTTTTCTCCTCCAAAGGATACTCAAAATCTATCTTTAGAGGATGAGAAAAACTTGTATCTCAATGCTCAAGCTACTCATGTGATTGTTAATGCTTTGAGCGATGTAGTTACCTTCTCCATCACACCTTTTCGGAGCGCTCATGAGATATGGACAAAGCTTCAAGAAAAATATGGTGTGTCCAAGATTATTGAGGATGATTGTATTCCTTCCACGTCCGGCCGCAATGAACTTTCATCCACTTCACCAAAGTGTGGCAAGACACAAGGTAATGATATGGTGAGTGGTGATGAAACTTGCAATGGTGATAGTATGCTTACTTTTGATGATCCTTCATCTCTATCTCATTGCAATGCTTCATCTTTGGACTTAAACACTTGTAGCCCCATAAATGTTTTACATGCTTGTGTTGATAGTCCTTGCATATCATGTGTAAATTTCTCGAATAAATCTCATGATGATATGCTTGCTTTGTCTTGTTGCCATGATACAAATGCTTCTGTTTCCTCTAGTATTTGTGATGCTAACCATATAGAGGAAACCGAAGAGTCTTTGGGCCAAGACAAGGTCTTGAATGGAGCTTCATGTATTTCTTCATCTTCCTCTTCTCACGGTTCCCACATATGCCTTATGGCTAGGTCTTCAAATCATAATGATGTTGAGGACAATGGTGAGGATGAGGAAAATGAAGAAGACTATATTGAGTATTTAAACAAGAAGGGTAAGGTGGTCTTTGATGCTTTGCATAACCATAAAAATGTTTTGCCCAACTTCTTTGAAATCATGAGTTGTGCTATTGAGAGCACAAAACTCATTGAGATGAAGGAAGAACAAATTGATAAAATGTTTTCTCTTGAGCGTGAGTATGCCAATGATATCCATGATTTAAAATATGCTCTATAGGAAGAGCAAGAGCTTCGGGTTTCTCTTGAGGAGAAGCTTGAATCCATTGAGGAGTCATGTAATGAAATTATTTCTAAACTCACTAAAGAATGTGACCTCGCTCTTGCCAAGTTGTCTTCTCCTATTCATAATGATAATGATGCATGTGCTACTAACTCTACTTCTTGTGAAACATCTATTTTAAAGGAGAATGTTGAGCTAAGGGCTCAACTTGAATTGCTAACTAGCAAGTATGGGAAATTGGAAGAAATTCATGAAAAGCTATCTAGCTCTAATGAGGATCTTCTAGTGTCCCATGCTCGCCTAAAGTTAGCTCATGAGGCTATATCTATAAAGGTAACATCTTGTGAGCCTCATGTGGGCACTAGCACTATTTCCCAAAATGCAATATTGCCATGTGCTAGTACTAGTAATTCATCCACTCATACTATTTCTACATCTAGTGATGAATTACCCTCCTTGCCTTGTTGCTCTAACAATGTAGCCTCTACTTCCACTAGTACTTGTGTTGTCACTAACCATGTAGAGGAAATCAAAGAGCTCAAGGCCCAAGTTACTTCATTGAAGAAAGACTTGGAAAAATGTCATGAAGGGAAGTCCACACTCAATAAGATCTTGAGTGTGCAACAATCCCCCAATGACAAGAGTGGACTTGGATTTATCTCTAACAACAAGAAGAAGTCCAAAATATACAAGAAGAAGAAGGGCCAAGAACAAGTCAAGAATTTGGCCAAGATTGTTTGCTTCAAGTGCAAAATTGAAGGGCACCATGTTAGATCTTGCCCTTTGAAGAAAAAGGCACTTAGTGAGAAGCAACAAGGGAAGCGGCCTCAAGTTCAAGCCCTTGCTCAACCTCAAGTTGAAGAAAGGTCACTTCCCAAGAAAAATCAAGCTAATGCTCCCCTTGTGGAGAAATCAAGTGAGAAGAAGGTGAAGAAAAGAACTTGCTACATATGCCATGAGAAGGGTCACCTATCTTCTTCATGCACTAGTGGTAACTCATCCAACCCTATCATAATTGAAGATGCTTATTCACTTTGCAAGGATAAGGTTGGCAATGTGTTTGCCAAATTTGTTGGTGCTCAAAGTGGTGTCAAGAAAAGAACCATTTGGGTTGCCAAACCTATTGTTTCTAACTTCTTAGGACCCAACTTGGTTGGGGACCAACAAGCCATTACTTGAACAATAGGTGTTGTTGGAGGGCATTGGAGACTTGGCTATATCATGAAGAATTAAGGGATCTTCATCAATTATATTTTCTCAAGTCAAGTCATTTGGATTATCTTATTTCTATCATATATCCAATGTTCCTCCTTGTGGTAACATGTATTCAACTTACCTACCTTGAAAGTTACTCACCCCTTTGCATGTGTTGGGTTTTGTATCTTGCATGTGGTTGTATATGTTGTGCTTCCTACTTGCTTCATTTTGAGTAATCAAGTATGTGCATGTTGGTTTGCACACCATGTACGATTGTTCTTGTTGAGCCTTTTGTATCTCGTTTTATCTTACTTGGCTTTTGTAAGAGATTATTGGACCATCCCATTTTGGGGAAGTGATATGCTTTGCACTTCACAATCCTAAAAATGTGTGTACACGAGGAATACCACTTAGTGTTGATATTTAAAGATTATCTAGTTTCTATGTGGTATGTCATTCTCATGAGAAATTCAAATTCTATAATGTCCATTAATCTCTTATTGGATTTTATTTACCTCTTGTGAAAAGAAATGCTTTATCACATTATGGGGGAGTAATATGCTTTGTGCATACTACAAACCAATAAAATGTGTATATTTGAGGTTGTGTCACATAGTGTTGATATTGTAAATTATCTTGCTTCTATGTGGCATGTTTTCTCAAACAAGTTCCAATTTGCCAAATTGTTTTATTCCTCTTGTTTTGGATCTTGTTTGTGAGATACTTTCTTGATAGGGTTTTCCTAAAATGTGGAATTCTACATCAAAGTTGGAAAACCATTTGCTTCAAGTTATCCTAATCATTGCCTTGCGCGATTGTTTAACTATTTGAGTCTATCAAGAATATCTTCTTTAGCATGGTGATTAATTCTTATCCTTCTCCGTATGCTTCTTTGTTGTGAAGATGATCTTGGATTTATATGTAAACTACCACCGGGAAATAAATCCAAATACCTCTTGTTCTTGGACAATTGGTACTATATCATGTGGCACATGTATATTGATCATCTTTACATTGGCTATTGCTTTTAATTGCCTTATCTCTAGCCAAAATGTATTTGTTTTAGCTCCCATTGTCTTCCATGACTTTTGCTATCCCATTTGATTTCGTTGAACTTGTTTTGTGTTATTTATATGTAGGTAGATGTGATGATCCCACTTGTGTGCATTTTGTATTCAAATGCAAAATCATAAATAATGCACTAATCTTGGGGGAGCTCTCCTATATTTGTTATAACACACTCTTTGTGCTTATTTCAATTGGTATTGGTTTTTTGTTGGAAGACAAATCTTTTCTTTTTGGTACTTAGTGTGCCATCATAAAAAGTGTGGAGAGTTTGGTTTGTTTGTTTGAACCTTGCTCTCTTTGGGAGTTGGTGATCTCATTCCTTATTATTTATTTCTTACTCTTAAAATGAGATATGTCTTTGAGCATGTGTGTTTTAGTTATACTTTATGCTCATTGGCTTTTGCTTGGTTCACTAGTTGAACTTTGGAGTCAATCTTGTGTTGATTTGATTCTTTGATATAATTTGGACAACCTTTTGTAGCTTCACAATTTTGTGTGCTCTCTTGTCCTTCTTGGTGTTTTGTCCAAATTGTATCTCCTTTGGCTCTTGAAAGTCTTGTGCATGCATATTTACTAAATGTATATTGTATGGCATGTTGTTGCTTTCTTTGATCAAATATATAGGAGAAGCTCCATCAAATCCTAAATCGGCTAAGATGTGCATGAAATTCAATTTCATATATATATGCACATATTTATGTGGAGTTTGTCCTATATGTTGTAGTTTCTAACTACTTTGGACCCAATGAGTTTGGGGACCATCTTGTACTTGAACTTTGTTTTAGGTACATGGAGATATATTGGTGCTTGTCTCAATAATAAGGATGAAGTGGTGACTAAATGATAATTTGAGGCAAGCTAGGATTATTGAAGAACTCCTATCTACTACATCCTACCTTTAATATCTCGGTAACAAGTATCTTTTTTATGCATACTTCTCTAGTATCCAACCTTGTGTAGGTTGTTTTATGGCATTGAAAATCTTTATTTGCAAATGTTGTGCTTTTTGCAAGGATTCTAATGAAACCTCTTTTTTGCAAATGTGAGCAAGTTGAGATGAGGACATATTATTGGGAACATATAAAAATCATGCTCATGATTCTCCTATCCCATATATGTCATCTTAGCAATCTTTTTGCATATCAATTCCTCAATAAGCTCACATGTGCAAAATTGATGAAATTGCAAATTTATTTCTTCCATTTGGTATCCTTCATTTTGATACTTGTTGTTTTTATCAAAGCATCCCAACTATCTTCTTTCCCTTGTTGATATTTGTGATGTCTTTGACATGTTGGTGGTTGAAGTTTGTCAATATACAATAAGATAAATTGAGCCTTTGGCCATGCTTTAAAAGCAAAAATCTCATTGGTATATTGCATGCCTTCATTTTGGATATCATGTTCTATTCTTAGTATCTATTTTGTGTGTACATGGTTCTTTGTGATAATTATCTTTGTGATATTGTCTACTTAGAATCTTATACACATGAGAGATGATATCTCATTATTTGATATCTTATTTGAACCTTATGTGTTGGGATGGAATGCTAAGCAACATCATTCATTGAAGACTATGTGGATGCTCTATGCTAATCCTTGTATTAGTCTTATAATATGTTGTGTCATTTCTCTCACACATTCCTTGGTTGAGCCTTTTATATGTTATCTCTTACTTTTTGCTCAACCATTTCTTTGATGCAAGTGTTAAGCTTAATTTCTTCTCTATGATCTCTTGCAAATGGTTGCGCTTTAAATGTTATTGAGGGAGTGAGGATTCCATGTTGTGCAAATTGTATTCAAATACAAACATTCCAATTTTTGCACGTACCTTGGGGAGCTTCCTCATTTCATTTAAAGCACCATTTTGCGGTTAGCATATTATTTAATTTCACTTGGTATCATTTTGTGTTGAATAATATTGAGGGAGTGATGATTCCATGTGTGTGCACCTTATCTTCAACTCAATAGAATATTTTGTGCACACACCTTGGGGAGCTTCCTCATATTATTTGGAACACCTTTTCGATCTTATCATAATATCTCTATTCAATTTGTTCTTTGGATTGTTTGATTGCTCTCTTCATTTGTTGAAGTTTATCCATCGTGTTATCTTATTTTTTTTGCAATCTTTGATCCTCAATATAGTTTCATTTCCTTCAAAAATTTGCCTTTGTATATGTGCTTGTATTTTCACTCATTTATTTTGGATATGCACACCATTTTGGAGGAACTCTCACTATATTGGCCTTCTAAGCTTTTTTCGCCCATTTTGGCAATGGATGCCAATGGGGGAGAAGTTTCGAGGGTTTAAAGGGAATTGGCTTTTATGCTTTGGTTTGTTCTTAAGCATTTGCCTTGCATGCTTTGCATGGTTGAGTATATAGTGGAAACTCCACCAACAACCTTGGTTGGCAATATATGCAATGAAATCAAGATCATTCACACGTGCATAGATTGTGGGGGAGTTTGCTCTATATATGGTGGTTTTACTAACATCACATACTTTTGTAGTATTTGATGTTAGTACAACCATTTTGGTTCTTTTAATTCATTATATAAACCCTCTCAAAGAGATTGTCATCAATTACCAAAATGGGGGAGATTGAAAGATCATATCGAGCCCCATGTGTGGTTTTGGTAATTAATGACAATCCCTATGGACTAATGGTTGCATTGAGTTATATGTGTAGGACTTGTCCATAGACAATGCTTGAACCATTTGTTGGAGTCAAGGTTGTAAGAAGAAGATTATGTGTTGACCAAGGTGTTATTCAAGGAGTGATCCAAAGATTGGTCTTAAGGGAGTTGAGCTTATGTCAAGTGTGTCTTGAAGAATAAGATTGAGTGAGCTCTCATGTGTATCCTCAAGACACCATCATTATGGAGAAAGAAGAATTGATTCGAGGATTGATCAAGTCAAAGCGCAAGTTCAAGATGAGCAACTAGAAGAGAACATATGCTTGAAGCTTGCCATCTATATTGTGTTTATGGATATGTGAAGATATGCTTAAAGAGAGTCTCTTCCATAGTGGAGTATGGGGGAGCAATCCGCAAAACTTCACCAAGCAAGCTCAATCAAGAAACGTGGTCCAACTTGAGAAGATCAAGATCGTCTTTATCCACCTCAAGTGGAATGCTCAAGGCAAAGGTATGATAGTGTTAGGGTTTCTTTCTTACCGGTCTCATGGTGTTATTTGTGAGACCGGGTTATAGGATCGGTAGCCATACTATCAAGAGGGGCTCTCGAGTGAGTAACTTAATTGTATCGTTCGGAGAGAGCTCAAACCTTTGCATACTTGGCATCATCTTTCTTGGTTCTTATTTGGGTTTTATCCATGTGAGGTTCTAGAGCTTGTGGTTATTTCCATGACAAGCTCTAGCTCATCAAAAACGGATTTCGCATGAAGCTCTTATTGCGTTTTTGATGTTTGGAGGTTTTACCGGTTTGCCTTCAAAGAGAGGTCAAACCTTTCATCATTTGGTTGTATACTCCCTTGTTGGACTATGATGTTTCTATGGATGAAGTTGTAGAGCTCGTTGTGGTGATTCCAACGAGCCCAAGATCATCGAAAACGGAGTCCGGATGAAAAAGTTATCACCATTTTCGTATTGCAGTTTCTGCTCGGCGTCACCCAGTAAGGGGGGCGGATATTCCGGCCAGGGGGGGCGGATTATCCGGCCTGGGGGCGAAAATTTCATTTCGGAATTTCTGCTAAGGACTTTGCTCGGCGTCACCCAGATATGGGGCCGGATATTCCGGCCAGGGGGGCCGGATAATCCGGCCTGGGATGCTGTAACGGTCATATTTCGTTGGAGGGACCTATAAAAGGCCCCCCTTCTTCCCCAAGGGCTGCTAGCTCATTTTTCCTCTCTTTCTCTCTCTCCCACCATTGTTGACCTTGGAAAGCTTGCCCATCTCTCAATCCCTCCCATGATTCTTGAATATTTTTGAGGGAAAAGAGAGAGGAGATCTAGATCTATCTTTCCACCAATCAAAATCTTCTCTTAGTGAGGGGAACCTCTTGTGGATTTAGATCTTGGAGTTCTTTGTGGATTTCCTTTGTTCTTACTCTCATATCTCTCCGTAGCATTAGTTGCTTTGGTGAAATTTGAGTGAGAAGGATTTGAGCACCTTGTGTGCTCTTGCCATTGCATAAGTTGCATCGGTTTGAGTTCTCCCCGGAGATTCGAGTAAGTGAAAGTTTGTGACCTTATTACTCTTGGGTTCTTGGAACCCTAGACGGCTTTGTGGCTTTGTGGTGCCTTTGTGGCTATTCTTGGGAGCCTCCAATTAAGTTGTGGAAGTGTGCCCCAAGCTTTGTGTAAAGGTCCGATTCCGCCTTGAGGAACCCCTTAGTGGAAGAGTGAGCTAGGCCTTTGTGGCGCAAGCTCACACCGGAGAATAGGGTGAGGCCTTTGTGGCGTTGGTTAGGCCTTTGTGGCGATACCACACCCCTCCAACGAGACGTACTCCCTTTCAAGGGAGGAACTCGGGAATACATCATCGTCTCTGCGTGCCTCGGTTATTTCTATACCCGAGCTCTTTACTTATGCACTTTACATTGTGATACCTTCGTGCTTGAAGTCATATATCTTGCTATCACCTTGTTACTTGTATTGCTTAGCATAAGTTGTTGGTGCACATAGGTGAGCCTAGTTTATTTAGGTTTTGTGTGCTTGACAAAATAAACGCTAGTTTAATTCCGCTTTTGTTCAAGCCATTCGTAAAATTTGATATCGCCTATTCACCCCCCCCTCTAGGCGACATCTGTGTCCTTTCAACGAGTGTTCTCTTTTTCTAGTACTGCGTTTAGCTTTTATTTTTCGCCTTCATTTTTGTTCAGAACTTGTTAGTTCTTTGTAGCTAGGTGTGTTTAGACCTTTGGTCTTTGTTACTTTTCATCTTTGGGAGTTGTTTCAAAAAGGTTGATTGGTGTTGGAAAAGAGTAAACCATTTTATGCTTATAGTGATGCAAAAAGGGAGCTTGTTTGGACTGTTGCTTAGACTTTAGCATGTCATGATTGATATTATTTTGATTATATGCTTAGTAGTTGTTTTTGTAGCATAACTTGTCTCAAATAACTGAGAGTGCTTAATGTGCCTTTAAAAGAATCATGCATTGTTTTTATCTTATAGAAGCATATTTTTGTGGTATTCTCCTTTGATGCTTTATTTGGGTTGACTTGGCGCATGCTTACACCATGTTTGACTTTAAACCAGTCGCCTTAAGCCTCTATGATCATTTGGTTTTTGACTTGTGATACCACTTTATGCTTTGGTTAATAATGTTTTGTCGCTATGCATGATTATGGTCGTTATTGCTCTCTTAGTTGGTCGCTCCCAGTCTTTTGCTAGCCTTCACCTATACTAAGAGGGAATACTTCTCGTGCATCTAACTCCCAAAAACCAAAGTTTTTCCAAAGAGTCCACTACAAATTCCTATGCATGGTATTTCAAACCATTCCAAGTAAATTTTCATGTGCTACATTTCAAAAACCTTCAAATACTTCTTATTTTGTGACACTGTTTTTAGCTCATGAGGACGTAGTGGTCGGGTTTGCTATCTTCCATATTGAATTAAGTACCCCTCAACTTGCATGCTTAATCTGCTTGTCATTAATTTTGCAAGAGAGCTGGTCAGACTATTGTAACCTTAAAAAAAGGCACTCCTCCATGGTATGTGAAAGTTGGTGGGCACCTGTAATAACCCAGCACGTAGGACAACTTCGGGGTAGAATAGAGGGCTTTTGTGCATAGCATCTAAAATTACGGGATTTTTTGCGCTTTTGTCACTAAAACCTAAGAGTGATCGAATCTCTCTTCGAGAGGGGATGGTAAACTCTCAGAGTGCAAAAGAAATCGACATGACCTCTTTTGATCTATTGCTTGTGGGAAGTGATGAAGTTGATTAACTAAAACCTAAGAATATCATTAGAATTCAAAACTTGAATTTGAATTATGAACTTAAATTTGAATTCAAAAGACACATTTAGAAAGGAAAACATTTAAAAATAAGAAAAACCTTGGACTTTATTGATTAGCAACACAATATACATTGTCTTTACAAAGTTAGAGAATAAAAGAATATTACAAGTAGCTAACATTAACAGAATGTTACAATCAGGAACCAAAATGAAAATAAAGAAGAAATGAAAATAATTACAAGTATGAATCTAGATTAAATCCTAAACTACTTTGATCTTCATTCTTTCTTTCCTTTCTTCTCTATTCTTCTTATTACCTGCAAACAAAGGAAATACAAAGAAAAATGCCACCAAGGATAGTACAAGTGGCAGTAACAAATTAAAGGGAAAACATTGTTGATAATCATCAAGCAGTTGATCTTATCAACATGACTCACTACCAAAATATCAGCCAGGGACCAATCTGGCCGGCCAAGCCAGCCAGCTAGCAAGCTGCTCAGTCACCAAGTGCATGCAGGGAGGTGTCAAGGCACCAGAACTCAGGAGGTAGGTATAAAAGGGTCACTGTGTGTGAAACTGGTCGACCAAGAACCCTAGTCGACCAGCAGCATCACCAGCACAGCCACACCAGCACAACAACAGCACCAGCACAACCACACCAGCACAGATCACTCACACATCACTGTGAGCAATCACAGCCAGCACTCACATAGTTCTCCCTGCTCATGAGCTGAGCATCAAGGGTGAATTCACATCACCAAACCAAAACCAATAGCCAAAGTCAGTAAACATGGTTACTTAAGCAAGATCAAAAGCAGCAAGGAGTAGGCCAAGCACCAAGGAGGTGCAGGACAGGCAAGGAGGGGAGCCAAGCACAAGGAGGTGCAAGGCAAGCCACCTGGGAGGAGCAGAGCAAGTACCAGGGGCACCTGATCAAGCTCAAGCAAGAGCATCACCAACATCACCACCAGCCACTCATAAAAGCCAGCACAGGACCAAGGTACACTTAGAACTTGCATACCATTGATCAAATCATGGCAAGCATCCAGACTCTTGCATAAACAAGATCAACAGCAATAAAGAATCACACACCACCAAACCCTTCTACCAAGTGCAACACTTAGGAGGTTTTGGGGGCTTTTTCTCCTCAGACCTATAGAGAGATGCTCTGTATAATCTTCATAGGAAGATTTAGTTAACTAGAAAGCAAATAAGCATGCACCATCAAGATTACAGCCTCAGACCATGCATCATTGGCTAGGACTAAAATCATCATGTAGATATGTTCTTATCAGTATTATAGTTTGCCCAAAATGATGATTTAGCCACTGATGAGAAGCCACCAAAGCATGCATTAGCATCACAGAAACAGCAGCCATCCAGTTAATTATCAAGAAACAATTGTGCACCTCACATGTAGGAATCACAACCAAACTTAATAAATAATAGTTACTTGCTGTTATTTAGATAACATGCTATAGGAAGCAAACAAAGCCACTAGCAGAATAGTATTCAAGCATGAATTCCTTCATGCAAACAAATCATCACTGAAACCTATTTCAGTTCATATAAATCAACAGAAGGATATCTTTGGACAAGTTTTGCTTATGCCATCATGAAATCAATCATCAGCATAAATACGAACTGGCAACAGAGAGCAAGCACTGGCTGCACACCATCACAAATAATCCAGCAAGACAACCACAGCATGACTTAACTGACAGCAGTTCACACTACAAATCAGAAAGCATCACATGAACACTAGATAGTAAGCACACCACCAGAGTATCAAGCTAACATCATAAATAGGGTGGATAGCAAGCTAACTGAATTCTTGAGATTCAGTTAAGACTTACACTAAAACTAACAGTAGCAGCAGATATGCAGCACATGATCAAGCCAGCCATCATAGGGGAAGCACACTAAGTAAATCACACAAATTCAGCTAAGAAATTCTTAACTGAATCTTGCACTGAAGCTAACAGCAGCAGTAGGTAGTGACCAGCATAGAAGTTCTAGAACAGCTAGCACAAGCACAGCAGCAGAAGGCAAGCATGCCTGGCTCGCTGGCTAGGCCACCAAGACATGAGCACAGAGACAAAGGAAGAAGGAATAGAACTCACAGGTGAGCTCGCAGAGGAGCTAGGAGGAAGACCATGGCAGCGACACCGTCGGCGCAGCCACGGTTGTGGCGGCAAAGCCACCGTCCAGTGGCTACGACAGCGAGGGGCAACACCATGCTCACAGCCGAACGGCCAAGCACAGCACCACACCTGGGGGCGACGCCGGGGTTGCAGGAACGCCTTCCAACCGGCAATGGCGGCGGAGTCCAGCGGCAGACGCCGAGAAGAAGAGCAGGAGCCCCAGCAAGGCCAAGCCGGAGCAGATCGAGCCTCAAGGGCAAGATCGACTGGGCGACGCTCGGAGGCGATGGCGACGAACGGCGGCGAAGCCTACGAATCCCCATGGTCGGATGGAAGCGCTTGACGAGGCAGAGCGAATGCCCCACATGGCGGCGGCGGAGCTCACCGGAGCTCGCCGGAATCGAGCGGTGAGGTCGTCGGCGATTCAAAATCGCCAGAGAGGAGAGGGGATTAGGGTTAGCGCGAGTGACCGAGTGAGGGAGAGAGTGAGGGGGCAGCCGGCTGGTCCGGTCAAGCCCACTCGGGTTGACCTGACCAGTGGGCCCAGGCTGTCAGCTGCCAGTTTTTGTTTTAATTAATTCTAAAAAACCTAGAAAAACCCTAATCTGTCTAAAATAAATCCAGAAAAATACCTAAAAATAACTAAAAATAGAAAATAGCTATCTTTAGGAATTTTGAACCATTTGAAAAAAATAAAATAATCACATGAGTTAATTGCATAAAGAAAGGGAGTTAATTGATTTTTCTGAAAATATTAAAAATTGTTAGTCATTTAAGAAAAATCTGGTAATTCTTAACTCTTTAAAATAAATTCCATTCAAGAATATTTGATGAATATCCTTGAATGAAATTACCATTAACATATATTCTTTAAAATCATAAAAAGAATATATAAAATCTAGCAAAGGAATAAATCACTTCAGGGGGGTATAAATTAAACACACCATAAAGCATGCATTTCTGAATCTTTAACCATTGCCCTTACCGAACAATGATGCTGTTTTCCAGAACCCGAGGTCCCAGGTCACTTCAACAAATCCAACTGCACTACCTTACAGTTTGCAGGCAAGTTCACTCTTGCTCATATCTCTTGTTTACTTTTAGCAAATTACTTGCAAATATACCGGTGGTATTATTATTACTGCATTCAAAGTAAAAGGTTTGTTTTTACTAATGAATATGAATAGTGGTTTTGACCGTAATGGTTGTTGCCCTAGGATGCTGGGCAGTGGGACCATGGTATGAGTATGGTGGAGGTCCCCACTGCAACTGGAAAGTTCACCTAGGACTAATAACAAATGTCGCCAGTGATTCTAGCGCCGTAAATAACGGTCAACCATGAGATCTGGAATGGGACAGAGAAGTCAGCTGTATCTTTTCCCTCTCGTATGCCAACAGTTCAGTAGCAAGGGTTGTCTTGTCCGGTCTGCTATAGTGTAAAGGGAAGAGCGATTCTTGCCGGTCTACCTATAGTATAGGGGGGATAGACTTGCTAATTGATCTATGATGGATTGTAAGAGTCATCTGGATCGGTCTACCCATATCGTATAGGAGCGGGCATCTGGGTCCGGATCGGTCTACCTATGGGAGCGTCCATAGTGTAAAGGGGAGGACCAGTGCGCCAATCGGTCTGCATATGGGTATATGGGAGGATGGACTTACAAATGGGTGGGTCTGCGGGTCGCGGAGAAGAACGGTGATTGGTTTGGATCATCAACTGGGCCCCATACAAAAGAAGTATGGACGGGAAAGTACGCCCAGTTGTGCAGCAAAGTGTTGATCTCTCATGGGTACAAGTGACCACCTCTGCAGAGTGTAAGAAAGTATCAAGATATTCCCTGTTCCGGGAAGGAGCTGCAAACACGGCAGGAAAGGAGCCCATCGAAGCTCTAATCAACCTGTGAAGGCTGACAGACATAGTTTTTCTGAATAAAAGCAACCTCTTGAAGAAATGTTTACAAAAACTTGCATTGCCAAACGACTCTTGAGTCTATGGTCATAGCTAGTGCATCAAACACCTCTATCCTGTTAAATGAACTTGTTGGGTAACGCTCGTTACTCACCCCATTCCCTCTTAACCCTTGCTTAGACTTGGAGGGCCAGAACGAGGAGACTGAAGGAGCATCGGAGGACTACGAGGAAGTCTACTACGAAGAGCCGGACCTTTCCGGTGGAATCGAAGGCGTGGATTACATCATCGCCTATGGAAACAACGAAGGAACCGAGGAGGAGGCCGACAATTAGTAGTATAGGATAGTAGCTTGGGTCGCACCAAACCTATAGAATAAAATGACTTAAGCCAGTTATCATGTTTAGCCTACTTCTATCAGTCCTAGTTAAGGTTTGTAGCATCAATGTAGAACCTACTAGTGTTCCTCTTTGGACCGAGGAGGAATTGGAGTCCTTTGTAAGTTTGTGGCTTGTAATATTAAGTGCTTGAATAAATACCGCTATGTTTCTGTTGTTCCACTCTGAGGGATGTAATATTTGTGAAATGGTACTTCACGAGTGTTATGTCAACGACTCGCATACTAAAACATGCAGTGGTATGCTGGGTCACCACAGTTGGTATCGGAGCAAAAGATTTGACCTTAGGTTGGACGCCTAGTTAATGGGAATGACCTATAGGAGTCAAATAGGAATAGTAAAGAGTTCTCTAAAATGGTCATGACATTATTCACTTGAGAATAACAAAGTCATACTTTTTAGTGTTATAATTCTTTATTGTTACTATTATGATGCATCATGTACTAATTTTAATATCTTTTATATACTAACAGGATGGCACGCACCAATCCATCAAGGATTGTGCAAGTTCGAGATGTGACATTAGATGAGTATGATGGGAACCTATCTGATCTGCTACGGGGCATCCTACAGGAGTGCGGGTGTGAAACCCGTATCCCTGTCAAGAAGTATGCTTATTATGAGGGTAGAGTCTTTCAGAAGTACAAGGTAGGGATCATGCTTCCTGCCAAATTGGGCATGAGCGTGGTCATGCCAGCTGGAGAAGCCCGCATGGTTAGTACAACATATAAGATAGCAGTCATGAAAGCCATCACTGATATCCGTGAACACAAAACGGAGAAGTTATTAGGTACTAAGTTCACACACATCCCACACGACGAGGAGGGAGAAGATCCTCTTCGGGATAGTTACAAGTTTGCGAAGAGACACCCACATGCCACAACAGAGCACATGGACAGGTGTAAGCATCTGCTTAGTGTGTTCTATCACATCCACGGAGCTCTAGTTGGAGAGATACAGAGTCTAGTGGAGGAGATCACCGAGCCGACACCAACTCCATGGCGTACAGGGGAGACTTCTGGACCACCACGAGCACCTACTCCAGCTTTCTCCACTGGAGACTTTATCACTTTAGATGAGGAGGTCGATCCCGAGGAGCGGGAGTTCGAGCCCGAGGCCGAACCGGAGATGCCACCAGCACA
The DNA here is from genome assembly GCA_007115705.1 of Dactylis glomerata. Classification (NCBI taxonomy): domain Eukaryota; kingdom Viridiplantae; phylum Streptophyta; class Magnoliopsida; order Poales; family Poaceae; genus Dactylis; species Dactylis glomerata. Next base: position 298,471 of record QXEO01001903.1, on the reverse strand, counting down.
TTTTGCACACGGCTCGACTGGAGACGGATATGAGGCAGTTTTGGAGTCATGGGGAATGCCCCATAACGACAGTTTTGGGGAAAACTCCATGGGCTGGCGTTTTGGTGAGTATATGGGGATGGCCGGAGATCCAATTCCGTGTGATTCGGAGCAGGAGGTTATGAGTCAGTTTAGGGTTGTTCACCGTGTCGGAGATGTGGCAGGGAAGCCCATAGAGATAGAGTCAGATGCCGAGGGGGAGTTGCCTAGCTATATGGAGCGTGGAGAATGCTCGAGGCCCAAGATGGAGAGGGGTGCCACCGAGGTTGTATACCCATCGTTGAGCGGTTATCTGGGGATGACTGATTTCAACTTAGGCACTACACCCGATCTCGACTGTATACCGACAGAGTCATCTTATACCCCTGCTTCAGTCAGGAGGACATCCCGAGCGACTGGATGGACACCAGGGATGTACCGGGAGTTCGACTACCCGTAGAAGACCACCATTGATAAGGAGGCGATATGCGTGTAACATATGTACCATATGTGTATTATGTAGTATTTGCTTTCGCAATGGGAATAAGTGAGTGTAGCTACTCACGGGGCAGTGTGTAACACTATGTTGCTTTTACCCATGTATATACATGGTATATGTTTGGTGTGATTTGGCTATGTTTTATTTGGATTTTATTGTGTGACTAACACTATGCATGAAGTTGAGCTCAGAAAGCATGGGCATGGTGTAACTATGAGTTTCGCTTGATGTAACAGGGTTAGGGGGATAAAATGGCAATGGTAGTTGATGAGGAATCTGAGCAATAGAGGATGGAGGCCGAAGCCAAGGCTAAGGAGGCAGCCGATGCAGCAGCAAGGGAACCATTACCACCACCACCACCATTTCTGACACAACAAGATTTTGCCCAATATATGAGGATGGCAGATGAAAGGCAACAGATGCTCATTGAGTGTCAGTCGAAGATGATGCAGGATGTGATGGATCGCAACCGTGAAGGTCGGAATGAAGGAGTGCATGGAGTCTCACTGGCAGACTTTCTGAATACAAGACCACTTCCATTTGCATCAGCGCCGGAACCAATGGACGCCGAGGACTGGTTGTTGGATACCGAGAGGAAGCTCAACACCGTGAGTTGTAACGACTGCGAGAAGATTAGGTATGCCACTCATCTGTTATGTGGACCCGTAGCAGCCTGGTGGGATAATATTGTGGCAATACATCCCCCAGGAAGGGAATTCACCTGGGAGGAATTCAAGAGGAAGTTCAGAGAGGCGAATGTACCAGAAAGTATCATGGAATTGAAGAGGAGAGAGTTTGATAACTTAGAGTAGAAGGACAAGACCATCATGAGGTATGTCAAGGAGTTCACTCTTCTATCACATTATGCTACGGATGAAGTGAACACGGATGAGAAGAGAAAGAAACGGTTTATGAGAGGTTTGCACCCAATGGCCAAGATGCAACTTAGAATGTTAAAGGCAGCAGATTTCCAAGAACTTGTTGATGCAGCTATCACCATGGAAGATGATTTCAAGCAGGTTCAGGAGGAACGCCGGAAGAAAGCCAAGTTGGAACCCAGAAGATATTCGGTCAACAAACCAACTGCAGATCTTAGTTTCAAGCCATGACCGCCAAGTTGGGGAATGTTACCTCGGGGAGGCGGAGGAGGAAATCCTAGAGGCGTACCTGTCATCTGTGCGGAGCCAGGGGACATCTAGCAAAGGATTGTCAAAGGCCCAAGATAATCTGTTATGGTTGCAACCAAGAGGGACACATGAAGAATCAATGTCCTAATAAAGCTGCATGGGGAAGGAAGGCAACCGGAGGAGGATTTAACCAAGGTGGTAATTCAGGAGGAAATGGTGCAGGCAAGAGATCTCGACCTTATGGGAAATTAAATTGCACCAACTTGGAGGAAGTGAATGATTCGGAGAAAACTGTGATAGGTACGCTTCAAATCCTATCTCATTCTGGCAAAGTACTTTTTGATACTGGTGCAACTACTTCATTCATTTCGCAAGAGTTTGTCGATCTTTATGGACTTACTTGCAATAAGTTAGAATACCCCATCACTGTTTTATCTATGGGGGGAATGATTTTAGTCACACACCTCAAGCAAGAGCAGGTCATTATGATCAACGATTGCGTCTATCTTGCTGATCTTTTTCTCATCCCTATGAAGGATATGGCTGTAATCCTTGGAATGGATTGGTTAGAAGAGAATGGAGCCCAGATAGATTGCAAGGAGAAAACAGTGTCACTTAAAAGTCCAGGAGGAGGAAGGATAGTTTATCAAGGAGACCATCATGCACATATTGAAGTTCAATTACAACTAAATACCTTGAAGGAAGCTAAACTTGAAGACATTCCGGTGGTCATTGAATTCCAAGATGTGTTTCCAAAGGAATTACCAGGTATGCTACCAGATAGAGAAATTGAGTTCACTATTGATTTCATCCCAGGAACAGCACCTATAGCTCAGGCACCCTATAAGATGGGACCTAAGGAATTAGTTGAGTTAAAGGAACAATTGGATGAATTAGAGCAGAAATGATTCATACAAGAAAGTATTTCACCTTGGGGTACACCCGTGATATTTGTGGATAAGCGGGATGGAGGACGCAAAATGTGCGGAGACTACAGGAACCTCAATCTTATATTTACTAATTGGAGGCACCGTAGGAGCATCCACGTTAATCCTGAGGTGAATGTCTGAAATAACCATACGATACATATTTTGTGGTTACGATCTAAAAGGCAGATCGGGCAGATTTATTCGTGTACCGGTTCAGAGTCCCAAAAGTGTACGTGACCTTAGTCTAAACAATTCCGCATACATGAAAATTGCAATCCAATCCACCGACGCATAGGTAACCTCACCTCGATCTCTTGCGCAGCTATATGGCCGCCTCCATCCTCATCCCTCAGGATCCCGTGGCACCCTATAAGCAGCGAACGCTGGATTGACCCTGGTGATAGGATGAACGTGGCTGCAATCATCTTCTCTCTTTCTCTGCAATTGAATCTCCTGTCTTCCTCCTCCTGGGCTCAGGTGTCACCGCTGTCATACCGCCTCTTAGGTTCGTCCCCTCAAACCATGCCCATCTCCGACTTCCGATGGTCACGCGTACATCGAATGGATGCTAGCACATTGATCTTGCAGGCTGAAGGTGTTGCCAGGAACGGAGATGCGTCAGAAAGGAAGGCATGGCAGGCACGGTCGGGTGATCAGATCAGCCTCTTCTTCTATTGTCTATCTTCAACCATTCATGTTCCTTGATTATTGTGTTGTCGTTGTCGTCGGTCTCTTTTTTACCTACACTTCTCATTCGGTATATATTTGGTTTATTCCCATTTGGTTGCAAGATTAGGCGTCGTTGCACGTGCACGATGTATCTATGCCATGCCACTGTCATAGCTATAAATACTGTATTGCAGATGTCAAAGTGAGGATAATATAAATTAATACTGCGGTTAACTCGGTTGTGAAGATAGCAGGTTCTATATCATCACTAGCAGAAATTAATCATTCTATGAAGAGATTGCAGGTAAACTTTTTTGCAATCCCTGAAATTCACGACCCGCTAAGAATTTCAGACATGCAATTTTTTGAACTTGAAACATGTGCAAAATAGTAAGTATATTCAGTCCCAACTTTTCATTGTCGGTGGCACAGCTAATCAACATTTTTGCTATGCGTAGCATGTAGCATGATCAAAGCTGTCAGCAAGGTTTAAAACCTATTCTTATATGTGCTACCTACTAATTAGGTATTTGCATTGCCTTCTATTATTTATTGGTGCTCACTTAAGAATATCCATTCGTGTGATATTGTAAAATAAAACTGAAAAGACAGAAGTAGACTAAGGACAAATTTGTTAAATTGTTTACAAATAAGTTACATCAGGTTATAAAATGTGTTTTCCGTACAACATTGGATTTTGCATATGATCATAGTAGGAATAATTGATTCTAAACCATTGTCTTGATATTCTTTAAAATTGGTTCACTGTCGTGTAGTATGTAAGATTTTTATTAAAAAAACCTTCTTAGTGTTCATGGTAGCCAGCACATTATGCCAGATCATCATCAATCAATTGTTCATTTTAGCTATTCATGAACGAAAGCTGCCACATAAAAGAGAAAAAAAAGGAAGACTGAAACGGAGTTTGTCAGCTAAAACTGATGGTAAATCTACAGTGTAGACTGGATCCCCTGGTCAGTAAGTATGTATCTTTGCCTTTTCTTATTCGGCAACATAATTCTAAATTAATATTTTTAGGTTACATCTGCGAAAGAAAGTTCCATATCAAAGAACCAGATATTAATATACCATAGTTTGTTTTCGAGCTTGCTTTATATGTATCTCCATAAGTTAATTAATATGTTCTATTGGTCAGGTAAGAATGATGAAGAATTAATCACATAGCTAATCTGCAGGTAATATTCCATTTTCAGTGAGAAAACAATTCTGCTATTATTTCTCCTTTAATCATTTTTTATTTGGTGATTAATTGTGAATTTCTCTGATAGTGATTAAACAAACCCTTCTCCAGCTTTTGAAGATATAGCTGTATGGTTTAATATTATCACTAAGAATTCGTACTAGCTAAAAATGTATTGACGTTAGATTTATTAATCTTAATTATGTTTTGCTTACATCTTTATCCAGGGCTTTGAAACTCTAGGCTTATGCGTTTTGTGATTTGAGATTTATTTTTTAACAGCTCATAGATTGGCAGGAGTAATCCACCATCTAATCTTAAACTAATTGAAGGAATATAAATTTTTAGTAAGGAATCAGGTAAAATTACTAGATAGATAAATAGCCATCATTATCATAATATAATACTGCATTTCCCAAGACCAAATAGCAAAATAATATACTAGCGCAATATAGCAAGCCTGCAACCTGAATGTTTTATTTCAAAATTTACTAGGCCGTGCAGCAGCACGGGTTGCTGACTAGTAATGTTACAATCAAGAACAAGTATCCTCTACCCAGAATTCAGGACTTATTTGATCAAGTCAGGGGAGCCGGAGTATTTTCCAAGATAGATCTTCGATTCGGATACCACCAGATTAAGATTAAGAAGGAGGACGTTCCAAAGACAGCTTTTGTGTCCAGGTACGGACATCATGAGTATTTGGTAGTACCTTTTGGATTGACTAACGCACCAGCCATTTTCATGAATCTCATGAACAAGATCTTTATTCCTTACTTGGACAAGTTTGTGACAGTCTTCATCGATGATATCTTGATTTATTCAAAGGACAAAGAAGAACATGCCAAACATTTGAGGATTGCTCTACAGATTCTAAGAGAACATCAGTTGTATGCCAAGTTTAGTAAGTGTGAATTTTGGTTGGATCAAGTGGAGTTTCTCGGGCATGTCATTAGCAAGGAGGGCATAGCAGTAAATCCAAGCAAAGTAGCATCTGTTTTGGAATGGGAAGCACCAAAGAATGTCAAGCAGATTAGAGGATTTCTAGGAATGGCAGGTTACTATAGAAGGTTCATAGAAGGATTCTCCAAGATTGCTAGACCAATGACAATGTTGCTCCGGAAGAATACACCGTTTGTTTGGTCAGAAGAGTGTGAGGCTAGTTTTCAGACACTTAAGGATAAATTGACCACAGCACCTGTGTTAGCCATGCCAGAAACCGACAAAGACTACACGGTATATTGTGACGCATCCAAGAATGGACTTGGATGTGTGTTGATGCAAAATAAAAAGGTTATTGCTTATGGGTCTAGGCAATTACGACCGCATGAGGTTAACTACCCAACACATGATCTTGAACTAGCAGCCGTGGTGTTTGCATTGAAAGGATGGAGGCATTTTCTGTATGGAGCTAAGTGTGAACTCTATACGGACCATAAGAGTCTCAAATATTTCTTTACTCGAAAAGAATTGAATATGAGGCAGCGACGATGGTTAGAATTGATCAAGGACTATGATTTGACCATCAACTATACTCCAGGGAAGGCTAATGTGGTAGCCGATGCGTTGAGCAGGAAAAGTATAGATACTCAGCCAATGAGCCGAGAACTTCCTAAAGAATTGCTTATGGATTTGGAAAGGTTAGAAATTCAATGTTTAGAAGTCAAGTCTTTGGGCAGTTTGTCTACTATGAGGGTGATGGAGGAAAGGCAAAGTGATTTAAAGTATACAATCTTCCGCCGATAAAATGAAGACCCATTCATTGAGGAAGAAATTTGAAGGATTGAAGAGGGAAGACCGTCCGAGTTTCGTTTAGGTGATTTCAACTCACTCTGGTTTCATAACAGGTTATGTGTGCCAGACATACCTGAAATCAAACAGTTGATACTCAAAGAGGCACATAAACTCCGTATTCAATACATCCGGGGAGTACCAAGATGTACATGGATCTTAAAGAACTATTTTGGTGGAACAACATAAAGCGAGAGATAGCCAAGTTTGTGTCCGAATGCCATACTTGTCAAAGAGTGAAAGCGGAACATGAAAGTCCCGCTGGACTCATGCAGCCATTGGATATTCCCGAGTGAAAATGGGAAGATATTGGAATGGATTTTATCACAGGGTTACCATTCACAGCAAAGAAAAAGGACATGATTTGGGTTATTATGGACAAATTAACTAAAAGTGCACATTTCTTGGCCGTTAATCAAAAGGATTCCGGAGAGAAGTTAGTAAACTTATATGTTTAGGAAATTGTGAGCAAACATGGAGTACCAAAGACAATAGTATCGGACCGAGGGTCCGTATTCACTCCAGCTTTCTAGAAACAGTTACATGAAGCTCTAGGATCCAGTTAGACTTCAGCACTGCTTATCACCCACAGACAGGAGGACAAACAGAGAGAACCAGTCAGATTTTGGAGGATATGCTTAGAGCTGATACGTCTCAAACGTATCTATAATTTTTGATGCTCCATGCTTGTTTTTACACCATTTACCCGATGTTTCGTTACACTTCATGGCACTTTTATGCATTTTTCAGAACTAACCTATTAACAAGTCGCCACAGTGCCAGTTCCCTATTTTCTGCTATTTTTGTGTTTCAGAAGTGATACACAGGAAATATTCTCGGAATTGGACGAAACAAAAGCCAAAAGTCTTATTTTTCCCGGAAGCTTCCCAAAGACCGAAAGAGAGCCGGAGGGGGGCCAGAGGCCGCCCTCACACATAGGTGGCGCGGCCTAGGCCCTGGCCGCGCCACCCTGGTGTGAGGAGCCCCTGGCTGCCCCCTGACGACGCCCCTTCGCCTATAAGAAGCCTCGGGACGGAAAACCCTAAAGGAGTCGGCAATTTTCCAGAAGCAGTTCCATAGCTCCGCCGCCGCCGTTGACGAATTTCGGGGGACAGAAGTCTCTGTTCCGGCACCCTGCCGGGACGGGGAAGTGCCCCTGGAGCCATCTCCATCGGTCTCCATTGCCGTCTTCACCGTCTCCATCGACCTCACCGCCATCTCCATCAACCTTGCTGTCTCCTATGATGAGGAGGGAGTAGTTCACCCCCGGGGCCGAGGGCTCTACCGGTAGCTATGTGGTTCACCTCTCTCTCTCTCTCCCATGATGTGATCTTTATGTGATCGTGAGCTTTGTATCATGTTGAACAAGTAGATGTTATTATTCAGATATTATGTGTATTCTAGTGGTATTATTAAAGTAATCTATTCCTCCTGCCATGGTGTAACGGTGACAGTGCGTGCATCATGGTGGTACTTGGTCTAGGCTACGATTGTGATCTCTTATGGATTATGAGAATAATTATTACTATGATAGTATTGAAGTGATCTATTCCTCCTTTCATGGTGTAATGTTGACAGTGTGTGCACTGTGTTAGTACTTGGTCTAAGTTGCAATAATATCTATCTTGAGTTGTGATCTGATTTGAATATCTCTATGAGTGGTGTTTGTCAAGTACTTGATGAACTTTAAGGAGTGCTTCATAGCCCTACGCAATGATTAGTGTTATTAAATAGGAGAGTAATTCAGAGTACCATAGTGAAGAGAAGTTGTTTATTTGTTCAATCATGTTATATTTGTTGGGAGTGTGTCCACTAGTGAAAGTATGATCCCTAGGCCTTGTTTCCAAGCTTTGCACACCGTTTACTTGCTGTTTTGTTACTTGTTTGCTCGCAGCGATATTTACTTCAAATCACATTTGCTACTTATAATCATCACTACTACTTGTATTTCACTATCTCTTCGCCGAACTAGTGCACCTATATATCTGACAAGTGTATTGGGTGTGTTGGGGACACAAGAGACTTTCTGTATCGTAATTGCAGGGTTGCTTGAGAGGGATAGCTTTGACCTCTTCCTCCCTGAGTTCGATAAACCTTGGGTGTTCCACTTAAGGGAAACTTGCTGCTGCTCTACAAACCTCTACACTTGGAGGCCCAACACTGTCTACAAGAACAGAAGCTTGTGTAGACATCAAGAGCATGTGCATTGGATTTTGGAGGATCATGGGAAGAACATCTACCACTGGCAGAATTTTCATATAACAACAGTTACCAAAGTAGCATCCAAATGGCACCATTTGAAGCACTCTATGAAAGAAAGTGCCGATCACCCATCTGCTGGTATGAAACGGGAGCCAGCAAGGAATTTCATCTGGACTATGTTAAGGAAAGGTAGCATGCCATCGACATCATCCGAGATCGATTAAAGATTGCTCAAAGTAGGCAGAAAAGTTATGCAAACTTAAAGAGGAGGACATGGGAACCTCAAGTTGGGGACATGGTTTATCTCCAGGTTAGCCCAATGAAGGGAGTACATCATTTTGGAGTCAAGGGAAAACTCAGCCCAAGATACACTGGACCTTTCAAGATTCTAAGTCAGATGCGAGGAGTAGCCTTTGAATTGGAGCAACCAAAGCAGCTATCCAAGGTTCGTAATGTGTTCCATGCTTCACAACTTCGAAAGTATATGAAGACACCGGAGGAGACCATATCCTATAAAGACGTGGAATTACAAAAGCGGATTTGACCTATGTGGAGGAGCCGTCAAAGATTCTAGCAGAAAACTGGAAACAACTTCGTATCAGGGCCATCAAGTATTGCAAGGTGCAATGGAAACATCACCCGGAAAGAGAAGCTACCTGGGAAAAGGAAGAAGATCTAAGGACAACCTATCCAGAATTCTTCAGGTACACCTTACCCCAAACTTTGGGACGAAGTTTTTGTTAAGGGGGGAAGTCTGTAATATCCCAGCACGTAGGACAACTTCGGGGTAGAATAGAGGGCTTTTGTGCATAGCATCTAAAATTACAGGATTTTTTCACACTTTTGTCACTAAAACCTAAGAGTGATCGAATCTCTCTTCGAGAGGGGATGGTAAACTCTCGGAGTGCGAAAGAAATCGACATGACCTCTTTTGATCTATTGCTTGTGGGAAGTGATGAAGTTGATTAACTAAAACCTAAGAATATCATTAGATTTCAAATCTTGAATTTGAATTATGAACTTAAATTTGAATTCAAAAGACACATTTAGAAAGGATAAACATTTAAAAATAAGAAAAACCTTGGACTTTATTGATTAGCAACACAATATACATTGTCTTTACAAAGTTAGAGAATAAAAGAATATTACAAGTAGCTAACATTAACAGAATGTTACAATCAGGAACCAAAAAGAAAATAAAGAAGAAATGAAAATAATTACAAGTATGAATCTAGATTAAATCCTAAACTACTTTGATCTTCATTCTTTCTTTCCTTTCTTCTGTATTCTTCTTATTACCTACAAACAAAGGAAATACAAAGAAAAATGCCACCAAGGGTAATACAAGTGGCAGTAACAAATTAAAGGGAAAACATTGTTGATAATCATCAAGCAGTTGATCTTATCAACATGACTCACTACCAAAATATCAGCCAGGGACCAATCTGGTCGGCCAAGCCAGCCAGCTAGCAAGCTGCTTAGTCACCAAGTGCATGCAGGGAGGTGTCAAGGTACCAGAACTCAGGAGGTAGGTATAAAAGGGTCACTCTGTGTGAAACTGGTCAACCAAGAACCCTAGTCGACCAGCAACATCACCAGCACAACCACACCAGCACAGCAACAGCACCAGCACAACCACACCAGCACAGATCACTCACACATCACTGTGAGCAATCACAGCGAGCACTCACATAGTTCTCCCTGCTCATGAGCTGAGCATCAAGGGTGAATTCACATCACCAAACCAAAACCAATAGCCAAAGTCAGTAAACATGGTTACTTAAGCAAGATCAGAAGCAGCAAGGAGCAGGCCAAGCACCAAGGAGGTGCAGGGCAAGCCACCTGGGAGGAGCAGAGCAAGTACCAGGGGCACCTGATCAAGCTCAAGTAAGAGCATCACCAACATCACCACCAGCCACTCATAAAAGCCAGCACAGGACCAAGGTACACTTAGAACTTGCATACCATTGATCAAATCATGGCAAGCATCCAGACTCTTGCATAAACAAGATCAATAGCAATAAAGAATCACACACCACCAAACCCTTCTACCAAGTGCAACACTTAGGAGGTTTTGGGGGGTTTTTCTCCTCAGACCTGTAGAGAGATGCTCTGTATAATCTTCATAGGAAGATTTAGTTAACTGGAAAGCAAATAAGCATGCACCATCAAGATTAGAGCCTCAGACCATGCATCATTGGCTAGGACTAAAATCATCATGTAGATCTGTTCTTATCAGTATTATAGTTTGCCCAAAATGATGATTTAGCCACTGATGAGAAGCCACCAAAGCATGCATTAGCACCACAGAAACAACAGCCATCCAGTTAATTATCAAGAAACAATTGTGCACCTCACATGGAGCAAGCTAACTGAATTCTCGAGATTTAGTTAAGAAACTCTTAACTGAATCTTACACTGAAACTAATAGTAGCAGCAAATATGCAGCACATGATCAAGCCAGCCATCATAGGGGAAGCACACTAAGTAAATCACACAAATTCAGCTAAGAAATTCTTAACTGAATCTTGCACTGAAGCTAACAATAGCAGTAGGTAGTGACCAGCATAGAAGTTCTAGAACAGCTAGCACAAGCACAGCAGCAGAAGGCAAGCATGCCTGGCTCGTTGGCCAGGCCACCAAGACATGAGCACAGAGACAAAGGGAGAAGGAATAGAACTCACAGGTGAGCTCGCAGAGGAGCTAGGAGGAAGACCATGGCGGCAACACCGTCGGTGCAGCCACGGTTGTGGCGGCGAAGCCACCGTCCAGTGGCTACGACGGCGAGGGGCAACACCATGCTCACGGCCGAACGGCCAAGCACAGCACCACACCTGGGGGCGACGCCGGGGTTGCAGGCATGCCTTCCAACCGACGATGGCGGCGGAGTCCAGCGGTAGATGCCGAGAAGAAGAGCAGGAGCCCCAGCAAGGCCAAGCCAGAGCAGATCGAGCCTCAAGGGCAAGATCGACTGGGCGACACTCGGAGGCGATGGCGATGAACGGCGGTGAAGCCTACGAATCCCCATGGTCAGATGGAAGCGCTTGACGAGGCAGGGCGAATGCCCCACATGGCGGCGGTGGAGCTCACCGAAATCGAGCGACGAGGTCGTCGGCGATTCAAAATCGCCAGAGAGGAGAGGGGATTAGGGTTAGCGCGAGTTATCGAGTGAGGGAGAGAGTGAGGGGGCAGCCGGCTGGTCCGATCAAGCCCACTCGGGTTGACATGACCAGTGGGCCCAGGCTGTCAGCTGCCAGTTTTTGTTTTAATTAATTCTAAAAAACCTAGAAAAAACCTAATCTATTTAAATAAATCTAGAAAAATACCTAAAAATAACTAAAAATAGAAAATAGCTATCTTTAGGAATTTTGAACCATTTGAAAAAAATAAAATAATCACATGAGTTAATTGCATAAAGAAAGGGAGTTAATTGATTTTTCTGAAAATATTAAAAATTGTTAGTCATTTAAGAAAAATCTGGTAATTCTTAACTCTTTAAAATAAAATTACCATTAACATATATTCTTTAAAATCATAAAAAGAATATATAAAATCTAGCAAAGGAATAAATCACTTCAGGGGGGTATAAATTAAACACACCATAAAGCATGCATTTCTGAATCTTTAACCATTGCCCTTACCGGACAGTGATGCTGTTTTCTAGAACCCGAGGTCCCGGGTCACATCAACAGATCCAACTGCACTACCTTGCAGTTTGCATGAAAGTTCACTCTTGCTCATATCTCTTATTTACTTTTAGCAAATTACTTGCAAATATACCGGTGGTATTATTATTACTGCATTCAAAGTAAAAGGTTTGTTTTTACTAATGAATATGAATAGTGGTTTCGACCGTAATGGTTGTTGCCCTAGGATGCTGGGCAGTGGGACCATGGTATGAGTATGGTGGAGGTCCCCACTGCAACTGGAAAGTTCACCTAGGACTAATAACAAATGTCGCCAGTGATTCTAGCGCCGTAAATAACGGTCAACCATGAGATCTGGAATGGGACAGAGAAGTCAGCTGTATCTTTTCCCTCTCGTATGCCAACGGTTCAGTAGCAAGGGTTGTCTTGTCCGGTCTGCTATAGTTTAAAGGGAAGAGCGATTCCTGCCGGTCTACCTATAGTATAGGGGGGACAGACTTGCTAATTGATCTATGATGGATTGTAAGAGTCATCCGGATCGGTCTACCCATATCGTATAGGAGCGGGCATCTGGGTCCAGATCGGTCTACCTATGGGAGCGTCCATAGTGTAAAAGGGAGGACCAGTGCGCCAATCGGTCTGCATATGGGTATAGGGGAGGATGGACTTACAAATGGGTGGGTCTGCGGGGTCGTGGAGAAGAGCGGTGATTGGCTTGGATCATCAACTGGGCCCTATACAAAAGAAGTATGGATGGGAAAGTACGCCTGGTTGTGCAGCAAAGTGTTGATCTCTCATGGGTACAAGTGACCACCTCTGCAGAGTGTAAGAAAGTATCAAGATACTCCCTGTTCCGGGAAGGAGCTGCGAATGCGGCAGGAAAGGAGCCCATCGAAGCTCTAATCAACCTGTGAAGGCTGACAGACATAGTTTTTCTGAATAAAAGCAACCTCTTGAAGAAATGTTTACAAAAACTTGCATTGCCAAACGACTCTTGAGTCTATGGTCGTAGCTAGTGCATCAAACACCTCTATCCTGTTAAATGAACTTGCTGGGTAATGCTCGTTACTCACCCCATTCCCTCTTAACTCTTACTTAGACTTGGAGGGCCAGAACGAGGAGACTGAAGGAGCATCGAAGGACTACGAGGAAGTCTACTACGAAGAGTCGGACCTTTCCGGTGGAATCGAAGGCGTGGATTACATCATCGCCTATGAAAACAACGAAGGAACCGAGGAGAAGGCCAACAACTAGTAGTATAGGGTAGTAGCTTGGGTCGCACCAAACCTATAGAATAAAATGACTTAAGCCAGTTATCATGTTTAGCCTACTTCTATCAGTCCTAGTTAAGGTTTGTAGCATCAATGTAGAACCTACTAGTGTTCCTCTTTGGACCGAGGAGGAATTGGAGTCCTTTGTAAGTTTGTGGCCTGTAATATTAAGTGCTTGAATAAAGACCGCTATGTTTCTGTTGTACCACTCTGAGGGATGTAATATTTGTGAAATGGTACTTCACGAGTGTTATGTCAACGACTTGCATAATACAACATGCAGTGGTATGCTGGGTCACCACAGCACCGGAAGGATTCGGTTAGCCATGGTTTGTGAAAGGAAATGTGGGGAGGAGTGCCAAATTTTATAAAAGAGCAGGTATGTGTCATTTTTTCAAAGAACTCGGAACCGCTCTCAACTTGTTTAGTATGGAAGATAGTAAGAACCCTATTGCCAGTAGTTGACAAAAACAACCACCTCTCAAAACAATTTTTTTATCTCTGTTTTACAAATGAAAAGCTCTAGCACATGTTAAATCCTTGCTTCTCTCTGCGAAGGGCCTTTCTTTTACTTTTATGTTGAGTCTTCATCTTCTACCTTTATGCACCAATTAAGAGAGCATAGTTGTAATTCCGAGTATAATGTGCATGGTCCCAAAATTTATTATTAATTGATTCATGATTATGGTATTGCTTGTTCTCAAATTATTTGTATCTAGTCACCATCTTGAACTTTGAAGGTGTCCTATGCATTTATGTTTTGCTACTCCATGAGGGAAAAGCTGAATACCACTTTGCTATGTTTTCTATATGCTTCAAACAAACATATACCTTTCAATGCATTATTACTCATGATCTTTTGTTTGTGTTTCTTTTCATGTTGTAACATGGTTGCTAAGTTCTATGGTTAGAATTATATCTCTTATGCCCATGTTTAGAGTACTTTGATCTCAGCATGCAATGCTTTATCTTAAGTTGATCAAGATTGTGTTGGTGTATGTCACCTAAAAAATTATTGTTTTGTTATCACTTACCTACTCGAGGACGAGCAGGAGTTAAGCTTGGGGATGCTTGATACGTCTCAAACGTATCTATAATTTTTGATGCTCCATGCTTGTTTTACACCAATTGTTTTGTGTTTTGTTTACACTTCGTAGCATTTTTATGCATTTTCTGGAACTAACCTATTAACGAGATGCCACAGTGCCAGTTCCCTGTTTTCTGTTATTTTTGTGTTTTAGAAAAGTTACACAGGAAATATTCTCGGAATTGGACGAAACGAAAGCCGAAGTTCCTATTTACCTAACACAAAGACGGAGTCCAGAGGAGAGACGGAGACGGACCAAGGGGCAGCCGCACCATAGGGTGGCGCGGGCCACCCCTGGTCGCGCGACCAGGTGGTGTGACCACCTAGTCCACCTCCTGACATCGCTCTTCCACCTATAAGTTCCCTTCAACGGGAAAACCCTAAAAGAGACAAACACTTTTCCACGAAACATACTGCAAGCCGCCGCCGTTGTTGTCCCGAGATCGTGAGGGTCCAGAAGCTCTTCCCGGCACCCTGCCGGAGAGGGGAATCATTATCGGAGGCCTTCTTCATCATCATGCCAGCCTCTGGAGTGATGCGTGAGTAGTCTACCTTGGACTATGGGTCCATAGCAGTAGCTAGATGGTTGTCTTCTCCTCCATGTACTTCATGTTTAGATCTTGTGAGCTGCCTATCATGATTAAGATCATCGTTATGTAATTCTACATGTCGTGTTTGTTGGGATCTGATGAATATTGAGTACTATGTCAAGTTGATTGTTGATTTATCATGTCTATGTTATTTATGATCTTGCATGCTCTCCGTTGCTAGTAGATATCTTGGCCGAGTAGATGCTAGTGACTCCAAGAGGGAGTATTTATGCTCGATAGTGGGTTCATGCCTCTAGTAATATGGGAGAGTAACAATAACTTCTAAGGTTGTAGATGTGCTATTGCTACTAGGGAGAAAACAACAATCTCTTGTTTAAGGACATTTGTATTGTTTACATTACACACTTTGCTTAAGGCGATAATCTGTTGCTTGCAACTTAATACCCAACGGTTGTTCGGATGATATCCGGCGGGTGGATTATTAGTCATAGATGCGGCTGGATTACGGTCTATGTATTATGTTGTAATGCTCAAGTGAATCTCATAGTGATCTTCATGACATGTACATGCATTATTATGCATTCTTTATTTTGTCAATTGCCCAACTGTAATTTGTTTACCCAGCATGTTATTTATCTTTATAGAGAGACGCCTCTAGTGAACTATGGACCCCGGTCCATTCTTTTACATATATTACTTTCTACTGCAAGCACCATTTACTTTCCGTAATTATTATTTACTTACTGCAAACAAATATCATCTTCCACACGATACGTTTAATCCTTTGTTATCAGCAAACCGGTGAGATTGACAACCTCACTGCAAGTTGGGGCAAGGTATCTTGGTTGTGTTGTGTGCAGGTTCCATGTTGCTGCTGGCACAGACATCGCGCCATCAAAGGCTTCTTCTGGCGTCGTTGCCAAAGTCAGCTAGCAACAACCTTTGGAAGTGGTTTCTTTCTCCTACTGGTCGATTAAACCTTGGTTTCATAGTGAGGGAAAACTTACTGCTATGCTCATCATACCTTCCTCTTGGGGTTTCCCAACTGGTCCTGTGAGACATCAGTACTCAATATCTGTGGTTGACAATGAAACACATTTTTGTAACCTTTATTACCCTGACACTGCCCTCCCATAAGTCATCATGTATCCAAAAGTAAACTTTCAATAATCTACATCACCAGCATAATATGCATCTATATAGCCTTGCAGTGCAGGATTACCGCTTCCAAAGCACAAACACAATCTAGAAATACCTTTGAGATACCAAAGAATCTGCTTCATTGTATTCCAGTGAGCTTTTCCTAGATTTGTCATTAACCGGCTAACACCTCCAACTGCAAAAGGTAATGTTAGAGCATCTCCAGCCATCTCCCCGACAGCCCTTTTTTCATCCGGATGGCAAAAAATGGCCCAGTCGCGCCCCCGAATCCTCGTTTTCGCCCAGATTTGGGCTTTTATCTATCCGGCAAGCCCATGTCATCCCCGGCCCCCCGAGGCGCGCTCGGGGAGCCCAGAGGAAACAAAAGCGCGGGAAACATCGAGGAAAGTTCCCGCGCGCCTGGTGGCCCCGACTTGTCAGCGAGAAAGGCCGGTCGTCGTCCTCATCGCATCGTCTTCTGCGCTATAAAAGCCTACCACCGCCAGACACGTAGCTTCCACGCGGCGAGAGTCGAGTTAATGCGCGGCTCTATTTATCGCGGACCTACCGCGTCTGGCCGCATTCACCTTCTCCCCAGTCTTGTCTCCCCAAAACCTCCTCAAGCAATGGCGGGCTACAGCGACAGCGAGGCGAACAACGACTTTGGTCGGCGTTCTTTGCACCAATGGGAGGGGAGGCTGCTGTACCTAGTGGGCTACTCGGCGTCGCCAGACTTCCGTGCACCCGGAGGCTGGCGCCTGAGCGCGTGGGGCATCCCGATCCTGTCGCCGCTAGTGGGCGATGCCCTCGACGCTGCGATCAACGAGGTGATCGAAACCCTCAGCGACGAGCAGCGCGCGGAGCCGCGCTTCTTCCCCGACAACTACCCGGCGTGGAATGACTTCTTCTGGTGCAGGTACGAACGCGAGCTCGCCGCCTACGATGGACCTCCTCCTCCTCCCGCGCACAACAACGCCGCCGGCTGCCACCACTGGTGGAGCGCACTGGGCCGCACCCTCGAAGATGTGCTCGCGCACATCGAGGGTGGTAACTACCCCGTCCTTGGGATGCCGCCGCTGTAGGTGCCTTCTGTGCCGTGCCGACACGGGAGCTCGTGGATGCCACGGCGGATGGCATCCCGCTCATCCGGGTCGGCGTCGTCTGGGTCGGCGTCGAGGTCGGCATCCCGCTCATCCGGGTTGGCATCGATGCCGAGGACGACAGTGAAGAAGGAGCCAGCGTCGACACCGCCGACCAGAGAGCGCAGTGGTGGTGCCCTCGTCATCCGCGAGGGGCGCATGCCTCGTCGCCACCGGCGCATGGCCGCAAGAGGAAGCCGAGGAAGGAGGACGCAGCGGCCGCAGCTGTGTCTGACCTCGCCGCTGCGGAGGCCACACGGGCCGAGGGCGCGGCGCTCCGTGAGGCGATCGCGAGGTCCCTCGAAGACCTCGTCCCCGCCGATAACACCCTGCTGATGGATGTGGCATTCGCCTGGTCCAGGTAGGACTAGGAAAGGGAGGAGGTGGAGCAGCAGCGGCGGCTGCTGGACCTGGCGGCTGCGCGACACCATGCCATGCAGCCGCACAACCCGTCGCACCCACCCGAGGAGCGCCGATCATCAAGCTGGAGGACTCCAGCGAAGACGACTGGTACCGACCGACGCCGCCACGCCTCGGCGACACTGGACAGGGGTCCAGCAGTTGGGCCCCCAGCCAGAGCAGCCAGCAGGCGCTGCCACCGCAGGATGGCGGCGACTCCAGTGACGATGGCGACTACATGACGTTCTACCGCCATTTGGGCGTGTAGAACACCGTGTTTTAAGTTTAGTTTATGTTTGCCTCTGGCCAAATTCAAATATATTATGAATTCAGCCTATATATGTAAGAACTCGCCTATAGGGAAATAGTGGGATAGCCAGGTGGGTAGGTGTGCATATGCATCCATCCGTTTGATCCAGCACATGCAACACATTGGTCTCTGATTACAACACTCCGGCCTCTAACGCCGTTACATAGAGAGCACAACATACAACATTTCATTTTTGTTTTATTCTCCCCTCCACGTCACTACATGCCTTCGTGGTTTTGTTTTCATTTCATGTATGCTTTTCGTCAGACGCGTTTGCCCCCCTTCACACGCCCACTTTTGTTTTCTTTTCAAAAGTTGCCACTAGTTTTGTTTTTCTTCTCATGCATGCGCATCACTTGCTCAACTTTTGAAAACTTTTCAATCCGGTGTCCACTACCCCCGGATGTTTCTCTCTCCTCTCCAAGGCTAAAGCCACTTTTCTTTTCCTTCTGCATCCCGCGCACTTTGTTTTTCTACAAACTCGCTTCTCTTCCCATTTTGACCACAAATCACATAAGATCAAGATCTCATCCACACCAAAAAAAACACATAAAATCACATGTTTCGGTTCCCGTTGTCCAAAATCCCAAAAGAGCCAAGATCTCATCCGCACCCAAAGATCTCATAAAATCACTTTGTTTCGTGTCCCGTTGTCCAAAATCCCAAAAAAGCAAGGTTCGTCGCCGCCGACTTTCTCCATGTTTTTTCGTTTTCGTTATTGATATGGACCGCGCATGTGGCATTTTTGTACTCCCCCATGCATTTCCCCATATCATGTTGGTATGATCAAACTCTTTTTCTTAATAAAATCATCTCACATTTTTTTCCAATGCAAACTTAACTAAGAGGCGGCGTTTCCCCGTGTGTTTCTTTGAATTATGGACATGACACATGCACTCTACAAAATAATTTGTCATTTCGAATCCCCCTCATAACTTTTTTTCGTTGTCACCGCAGATTATTACCATCGTCCTCGTCGAGAATTCGTGGTCGGCATTTGCATGGGACATGAAGAGGAGACAGGTTACAATACACGCACCAGGAAATTTCAAACAGGAATGGGACGCACATGACAAGATCGCAAAACTGCTAAGCTTCGCTGTTCGTCAATGCATAAACACTTTCTTTGAAGGGTGGGAGATTGATTGGGAAAATTGGGCAACGGTTTACACCACTTCATCATCGCTGTCCACCAATGCCGCGCCAAGGTGATGCTTCAGTCTCGTTTCCAAAAAACACTGAACCACAATCTGTTACAATTTCTTTCATGTCATTACAACTATGTCTTCCTTTTTACAGTGACCACGACTATGCACCAGAAACACTGCATTTTTGTCATACATTCGACGATGTAAAACAAGGTGGAAAGCTTGCTACGGTAGGCCACCATATCTTCAGCATTGTTCGCCGCTTCGGGCGGTGTTTCCATTTTTGATACGCTAGCTTACGGAAAGAGTAGCTGCGTCTCATTCATGCCCACTATTTGCTGCATTTTTCAGCCCAAGGAGGATCGGACCACACCGGCAGATCTGCTGTACGAGCTACTACACTTGCACAACAACACTGGCAACTTGCCGCAAGAGTTCATCCAAGACCTAGACGAGTGAAATTCAAAGCCATCCACCCTGTCTGCGTTCTAACTAGCTTATCACACATCACACCCTGTAATGTGATTCGGGAAACACACGTCCCCCGGCGATGCGATAAACCATTGTTCTGATGTCGCCCTTTGCATGAATGCGGTATCAAGTATCAAACCCCGCCGACCATCTGTTTAAGCAAAACGGCCCACCCCTTTTTGGAAGTAGTCCATTGCAAACCCATACATTTTTCATTTTACTGCTTGCAGAAAGCAACACAAATAAAACGCATACCTATTTTATCAAACGAGGGACGCATAATTATTCACACACAAATACCCAAACTTCAAGAGACAATTTATGTTTCGCTCATATTTTCAAACCAATCCGACATGGAAATTGTCGCCAAATAAACAGAGGCATACTGTCATACCCAAACATCGATAGTTCGAGTCGAAGCAAAACAAAATCTTGCTAGCACAAGAGCTCACCTGTACGTCTGAGAAGCGGCAGGCCACTTTCCAGCCAGGTACCATCGGGTACTGGTAAAAAAACAAAACTCGAATCCATACCACGTGCAGAAGGAAGGAAACCGGAAAACTCTCCCCTGCTATATTCTCTGTCAGCAAAATGAAAAGTTTCCAAAACCTACGCCCGTAAAGCCCCACACATGGTTTCAGTCGGATAGAAGACAATATTTCGTGTCCAAGATAGAGAGAGAGAGAGAGTACGAAACCAACAAACGCTGACTTAGAATCCACCAAAACGGTGGTATACATCTTCTATCTTCCTAAAAAGAAAAGAAAACCGGTGTTGAGACATGCGGTCTAGCTTTTGAAAACTTTCCAAAACCCCAGGTAGGGTCTAGCTTTTGAAAACTTTCCAAAACCCCACGTAGGGTCTAGCTTTTGAAAACTTTCCAAAATCCCACGTAGCAACTTTTCTAGAGACCAGTATAGCTTTTGAAAACTTTCCCAAACACTACGTAGCAACTTCTCTAGACCGGTGTAGCTTTTGAAAACTTTTCAACACTATAATGGAACTTTCCATGCCACGGGGGCGCATGCATGCATGTACCAAAAACCAAAAACGGTGCTCTATTTGGTTTGACGGAGAACACTCCCTGCTAACGGTGCCCATTCCAAGACGTGAGCCCGGGGAGCATGTGCTCCCCATCATCTGACGGCTGCAAGTGTATGCACACCTAGCCACCCGGTTAGCAAATCCGCGTCAATATATTAAATATCTCTAAATTTCGCCTAAGTTTGAATGTTTTTCACCTATTTATGTTTGAATTTGCCTTTTCCCCTAGGCTCGCCGCTGGGAAAATGGGCCTCCCCAGGTCGAATTTTACCTCCATCCGGCGCTAAATAGCGCCGGATTTTGGCCTGGGGAGCCCCAACGACTGGAGATGCTCTTAGGCCTATTGCACACCATGTCATACATCAAACTGCACACGGTTGGTTGGTACAATATTTTACTCATTTCTTCTTTATCTTTCTTACTTATAGGATATTTTTCTGAACTTGGTTTGTGATGGCCTGCAAGTGGAGAGGTAACAGACCTAGCGTCTTTCATGTTGAAGCTTTCAAGTACCTTTTCAATGTATCATTCATGTGAGAGCCAAAGCGACTTCTTTGATCTATCATGGGAGATCTTCATGCCAAGTATTTGCTTAGTTGGTCCAAAATCCTCATGCCAAATGATTTAATCAATGCATTCTTCAGGGAGCAATCATATTTGTGCCATTTCCAACAATCATCATGTCATCAACATATAGCAAGAGAATGGTGAAGTCACCCTCGACCTACCTCTTCGTAAACACATAATGATTAGGTTGTCCTTTACGGTACCCAAGCTCAGTCATGAATGACTATAACATCTTGTACCACTGTTGAGGAGCTTGCTTCAATCCGTACAAGCTCTTCTTCAATCTGCACACTTAGTGCTCCTTGCCTACTGATATCCCACAAGTATAGGGGATCGTGTGTAGCCCTTTCGATAAGTAAGAGTGCCGAACCCAACGAGGAGCTAAAGGTAGGATAAATGTTCTCTCAAGTTCTATCAACCGCTGATACAACTCTATGCACACTAAACATTTGCAATATCTAGGAAATAAAACTAGAGCAACAATATGGGTATGAGAGATAGCTTTGCAATATAATAAATACAAGAAAGTAATTGTTAGTGCTGTAGCAATAAAATATACTAAGTAACCATAAACTAACAGTACCATGAGTGTGGAAAAGTGATGGTAATAGTGGTGACTTTGTCCAAGTTCAATTAGCGAATAAATCGGGTTCATTGTCTTCGATGCAGTTTTCTATGTAGGAGAGGCTAAATATACATGCACTTCACTACTTGGAATTACAAGTACTATATGATAAGATTGTTAGCAAGCATCCGTAAATACTAACAATGCATTAAGGTTTCCCCAACCATAGCCTTAAGTTAATGGTCCTTTTACTCCCATACGTGCAACGTTCCGGTTCACGTCCTCAGATTTCTATCACTCCGGTAGAACTTCCCCTTCCTCTTACACATACTACAAACCCTATGATGTTTAATCCGTGCACGCACAAATATAATGGACATCAAAGGACTGTACCATATCAACATGCAAATCTAATGAACCAAAGACATTCAACCAAGCAATCAAAAGACAAATAAACTACACAAGATGACATAGATCATATGATTATAACTTATAGCATCGAACACCATGTTTACATAGGAAGGTACAGAGGTGTGTGGGAGGATGAAGCACTATATACAAGGAGGAGTTGGTGATGGAGATGGCGGTGAAGACGATGAAGAGGGCAACGAGAGGCGCAGGGCGGCGGCGCGGGGAGCTCCTTCCCTGTCGCCGGCATCATGGGGGAGCGCTGCCCCTTAGCCCCCTTCCTTGATGGCTTCTTGGGAGCCCTCCCCCATGGAGATGGCATCCATGGGGGAGGCAAAAACGTGGCTTTTGGCGGCTGTAATTCGTGGGTGGAGGAGTCCCCCACGAGTTAGGTTTCCTCTCTTTATATAGCTTCTCGGATTTTCGTCACCCCATCTAGGGTTGCAGTAAATCGGGCTTATCTCGGCCGTTCGGACTCGAAATCAGTTAAATTTTATGTCTATAACGTTCCTCGCTAAATTTCCAACAACTTTTTAGTTGGGGAGTTTTCCGTTTGATGCTGTCTTCGACCCGTAACGTGACCATCTTCAAAAAAAGCTCTAAGACAGATTTTTGGAAAGTCCCAATTTGACTCCAACAAGGTTTCCTCTTGTATTCTTGGTAATTCCTACACATCAAAGTGTAAAACAAGAACATTGTGCACTTTTGCAACTATTATTAGGTTAGTCCAAATAAATCATAAACTTTATATAAAAATAAATGTCAAAAGCATAATATTAGCATAAAGCCATAAAAAATTATAGATACGTTATGGACGTATCATCTACAACCATGAATCCTTCTGGCTGCTCCATATATATCTCCTAATCTAGGTCACTATGTAGGAATGTTGTCTTCACATCAAGTTGTTCAACTTCCAAGTCCATGGTGGCAACAACTCCAATCACAACTGGATTGAATACATCTTGACCATCGGAGAGAATATTTCATCAAAGACAATACCCTTCTTCTGACTAAAACCTTTCACAACCAATTTGGCATCGTACCTTGGATGTGAGTAAGGTTCTTCACTCTTCACTCCATACACCCACTTGTTCTTGATTGCTTTTTTCCCTTTGGCAAAGGCGCTAACTCAAAGGTGTCATTCTCATACAGGGGTTTTATCTCATTCTGCATGGCTTCTAACCATTCATTTTTGTGCTCATCAGACACTGCCTTCACATAGCATGAGGGTTCCTGTAAATCAGTCATCAACACATATTGATATGGTGGAAGGTACTGGATCGCTTCCACTTCTTCTCAACTGTTGCACTGGCAGCGAATCAGGTGAATCATCATCAACTTGATCTTCATCATCAGATGGTTGTTTATATTCCTCACTTGTACTGCCTTGATCAGTTGCACCATCACTATCTTCAACATATTTATCTTCCTCATGATTATCATGCACAAGAAGAGGGTTAAGTGGATCCAAGACAACCAGAGGTGTGATGGCCTTGGGCTTCTTCTGTTTCGTGGTTCTATCAACAGATCTGTCATGAGGGGTACCTCTAGGCGGTTTGTGGGATGGGGGTGAACTAGGCGAAATGATCTGGGATGGTAGTATCACAAGTTTACCTAGCTTGAAATCTCACGGCGGTGGAGAGATCCTACTGCTGCTATAATTGGCAACAAGTGCTTGGTTACAATGAGTTGTGGGATTGTGTGTGCCTCAAGGGTTCATCTAGGCCGGCTTACAAAGGCACCAGGTCCTTGATGGTGCGGTGTTGATAATGTAAATGACCGACCAGTTGGGAACCCCAAGAGAAGGTGTGATGAGCACAGCAGCAAGTTTTCCCTCAGTTATGAAACCAAGGTAATCAATCTAGTAGGAGAGAGCCAAACTTAAGAAGGTGATGCTTGTTAGCTTCGCGACACTCTGGATGGCGCCAGACAACTTGTTGGTGCGTAGGAGCTTCTTCACCTAGCAGCAATGTGAAACCTGCACACAACACAAACAAATACTTTGCTCCCAACTTACGATGAGGGTGTTAATCTCACCGGTTTGCTGTAAACAAAGGATTGAGCGTATCGAGTGGTAATTGGATAATAGTAATGCAAGTAAAGTAAAACGGTGTAACAATGTAAAGGAAATTGGACTGGGGTCCACAGTTCACTAGTGGTGTCTCTCCATAAGATAAAAAGCACATGCTCGGTAAACAAATTGCAGTTGGGCAATTGATAGAGTAAAGATAATGTACATACATCACGAGGATCACTATGAGGCTTACTCTGGGCATTACGACAGAATACATAGACCGCCATCCAACTGCATCTATGACTAAAAATCCACTCACAGGGAATCGTCTGAGGACCCCTTGAGTATTAAGTTGCGAATAACAGATAATCGCATTAAGCAAAGTGCGTAATGTAAATGAAGCAAATGTCCTTAGACACAAGAATGTTGTTTTCTCCCTAGTGGCAACAGCACATCTACAACCTTAGAGGTTTCTGTCACTCCCCCAGATTAAACAGAGGCATGAACCCAACTATTGAGCATAAATACTCCCTCTTGGAGTTACTAGCATCTACTCGGCCAAGATAGCTACTAGCAACGAAAAGCATGCAAGATCATAAACAACATAGAGATAACATAAGATATAATTCAGCACATCAACTTGACATAGTACCAATACTCATCGGATCCCAACAAACACAACATGTATGATTACATAAAGATGATCTTGATCATGTAGGGCAGCTCAAAAGATCTAAACATGAAGCACATGGTGGAGAAGACAACCATCTAGCTACTGCTATGGACCCATAGTCCAAGGTAGACTACTCACACATCACTCCGGAGGCGACCATGGTGGTGTAGAAGGCCTCCGGCAGGGATTCCCCTCTCTGGCAGGGTGCCGGGAAGAGCTCCTGGATCCTCCCGATCTCGATTCGACGATGGCAGCGGCTTGCAGTATGTTTCTGGGAAAAGCGATCCGTCCCTTAGGTTTTTCCCATCGAGAGGTCTTTATAGGCGAAGGGGCGTCGTCAGGAGGTGGACCAGGCGGGCTCACCATGGGTGGGCGCTGCCAGGGGCTGGGCCATGCCCCTTGTGGTGTGGCCAACCTCTGCCCCCCTCCGTGTCATCTTCGGTCTTTGTGAAGCTTCGGTAAAAATAGGAGGTTCGGCTTTTTTTCGTCCAATTCCGAGAATATTTCCTGTGTAACTTTTCGGAAACACAAAAATAGTAGAAAACAGGGAACTGTCACTATGGCATCTTGTTAATAGGTTAGTTCCGGAAAATGCATAAAAACGCCACAAAGTGTAACAAAACACTAAGCAAATGGTGAAACAACAAGCATGGAGCATCAAAAATTATAGATAGTTTGAGACGTATCAAGCATCCCCAAGCTTAACTCCTGCTCGTTCTCGAGTAGGTAAGTGATAACAAAAGAATAATTTTTGAGGTGACATGCACCATCACAATCTTGATCATCTATGTAAGCATTGAGTGCTGGGATCAAAAGAACTTAAAACAAGGGCATGAAGATATAATCTTGACAATAAGAAACTTAGCAACCATGTTATAACATGAAAAAGAACACAAATGAAAGATCATGAATAATGAAACAATAAAAGTCAAACGTGTGTTCAAATCATATGGAAAACATAGCAAATGGTTTTCAGCTTGTCCCTCGTGGAATAGCAAAACATAAATGCATAGGACACCTTCAAGTTGAAGAGGGCGACTAGATACAAATAATTTAAGAACAAGTGAAACCAAAATAATGAATCAATCAATGATAACTTTGTGACAATGCACATTATACTCAGAATTGCAACTATGCTCTCTTAGATGGTGCATAAAGATAGAAGGTGGTGACTCAACATAAAAGTAAAAGAAAGACCCTTCGCAGAGGGAAGCAGTGATTGCAAGTTTTATAAACCTTCAAAAAATTATGGTACTTACTAGCTTTGAGCTCTCATTGCCCCCATCATAGGCATCTTGAATGGTTAAAGTAAATGCAAGAACGTTTATGAGCATATGCTTGACAAATCATAAGTTGAAAACCTCGTGTCCCGTGAAGTACGAATACCCAAACCTCATGCTACTCGACTTAGGGTCCCAAGCAAGCTCTTGTCATTGTAAGTATATGCGTATCATCGAGAACCGCCAATGGGGTACCTCTGTGCCCGATGACATGGAACAAGCCCACATCAAAATGATAGGACAAACAGACAATGAACACCTTGGCATCTCTTTTATTTACCATTGGTATAGCTTTTTATTTTGAGATGCGTCATCGAATGTCCACTATAGGCATGCTGTAAATTTCCACCATGAATTATACATGGCTTAGATTAGCGGCCCAGGCGTTTCTCTAACACATATAAAAACTCCATGATCCCGCAAGATTCCCAACTTATTTCACATCGCGAGTATCCATAAACAAAAGATCACGATATCAACTCAAATAAGAAGTGCAATGTTGAAAGCTTACCCCATGACGACATGGTTTGGCTAATTTCCAACTTACCACTTGTAAGCATAACGTCAACATAAAAGAGCCACAATGTCAAATTTTTAAAAGCGAGAAAAATAAAGTGTGCCATCAGGTTCGTGAGAGCTTTACTGACCAATTTTTGCATAACACCGATAAGAGTTTAATTCGAAGGATAGATAAAAGCAAGTCAAATGTACTTTGGAATAGCAAATTGCTAATAGATATGTATGGTGGACACATTGGCATAACTTGGTTTTTGGGAGTTGGATGCACGAGTAGAGCTCATGCTCAGTACAAAGCGAGGGCTAGCAAAAGACTGGGAGCGACCAACTAAGAGAGCAAAAATGGCTATAATCATGCAAAGCGACAAAGCAACATTAAGAGAATCATAAAATGGCATCAAAAGTCAAAAACTAAATGATCATAGAGGCTTATGGTGACTTTGTATGAGTCTAACATGTTGTAAGCATGCGCCAAGTGCTACTCCAAATGAATGTTGCTGCAGACAGTCCTTGTGCGTGGTGGATAACCAGCCCGTTGGGAACCCCAAGAGGAAGGTATGATGAGTATAACAGCGAGTTTTCCCTCAGTTAAGATACCAAGGTTTATCGATCAGGAGAGGAGAGACAATGACGACTGAAGGTGATGCGGAACCTGCACACACACAAACAAATACTTTGTTCCCAACTTGCGATGAGGTTGTCAATCTCACCGGTTTGCTTGAAACAAAGGTTATGAGCGTATCGAGTGGAAAACAGTAGAGTATGCGAGTAAAGTAAACAGTACGAGTAAAGTAAACATGTGATAGCAATATGATGTAAATAGGACCGGGGTCCACAGTTCACTAGTGGTGTCTCTCCATAGATAAAATAGCACATGCTAGGTAAACAAATTACAGTTGGGCAATTGATAGAATAAAGATAACGTGATATGTCAAGAAGATCACTATGAGATTTACTCTGGGCATTACAACAAAATACATAGACCGCCATCCAACTGCATCTATGACTAATAATCCACTCCCGGGGATATCAATCCGAACACCCTAGAAGTATTAAGTTGCGAACAACAGATAATTGCATTAAGCAAAGTGTGTAATGTAAACAAAGCATATGCCCTTGAGCATATGAATGTTGTTTTCTCCCTAGTAGCAACAACACATCTACCACCTTAGAGGTTTTTGTCACTCCCCCAGGTGAAATAGAGGCATGAACCCACTATCGAGCATAAATACCCCCTCTTGGAGTCACTAGCAACTACTCGGCCAAGATAGCTACTAACAACGGAGAGCATGCAAGATCATAAACAACATAGAGATAACAAAAGATATAATTCAGTACAACAACTTAATCATAAACACCAATATTCATCGGATCCCAACAAACCAAACATGTAGAATTACATAACGGTGATCTCAATCATGTAAGGCAGCTCATGAGATCTAAACATGAAGCACATGGTGGAGAAGACAACCATCTAGCTACTGCTATGGACCCATAGTCCAAGGTAGACTACTCACTCATCGCTCCGGAGGCAAGCATGGCGATGAAGAAGACCTCCGATGGCGATTCCCCTCTCCGGCAGGGTGCCGGGAAGAGCTTCTGGACCCTCCCGATCTTCGGGTCGACGGCGGCGGCGGATCGCGATGTGTTCTAGAAATCTGATCGGGTACTTAGGTTTTTTCCGTCGGGGGGTCTTTATAGGCGAAGGGACATCGTCAGAGGTGGGGCCAGGTGGCCTCACACGGTGGTGGCGCGGGCCAGGGGCTGGCCGCGCCACCCCTGTGTGTGGGCCCCTGGTGGCCCCCCTCCTACTCCTCTTCGGATCTCTGGAAGCTTCCGGGTAAAATAAGACTTCAGGAACTTGTTTCGTCCAATTCCGAGAATATTTCCTGTGTATCACTTCTGAAACACAAAAACAACAGAAAACAGGAAACTGGCACTGTGGCACTTCGTTAATAGGTTAGTTCCGGAAAATGCATAAAAGTGCCACTAAGTGTAACGAAACAATAGGCAAATGGTGTAAAAACAAGCATGGAGCATCAAAAATTATAGATACGTTTGAGACGTATCAAGCATCCCCAAGCTTAACTCCTGCTCGTCCTCGAGTAGGTAAGTGATAACAAAAGAATAATTTTTGAGGTGACATGCACCTACACAATCTTGATCATATATGTAAGCATTGGTGAGCTGGGATCAATAGAACTTAAAACATGGGCATGAAGATATAATCATGACAATAAGAACTTAGCAACCATGTTGTAAACATGCAAATGAACACAAACAAAAGATCATGATAACGAAACAATGAAAGTCAAACGTGAGTTCAAATCATAAGGAAAAACATACAAATGGTTTTCAGCTTGTCCTTCAAAGAGAGCAAAACATAAATGCATAGGACACCTTCAAGTTTAAGAGGGCGACTAGATACAAATAATTTAAGAACAAGTGAAACCAACAATATGAATCAATCAATGAACTTTGGGACAATGCATATCACACTAAGAATGACAACTATGCTCTCTTAATGGTGCATAAAGAAAGAAGGTGGTGACTCAACATAAAAGTAAAAGAAAGACCCTTCGCAGAGGGAAGCAGTGATTGCAAGTTTTATAACCTTCAAAAATTATGGTACTTACCGGCTTTGAGCTCTCATTGCCCCCATCATAAGCATCTTGAATGGTTAAAGTTAATGCGAGAACAATTATGATGCATATGCTTGACAAATCATAAGTTGAAAACCTCGTGCCCCGTGAATACGAGTACCCAAACCTCATGCTACTTTACTTAGAGTCCCAAGCAAGGCTCTTGTCATTGTAAGTATATGCATATCATTGAGAACCGCCAATGGGGTACCTCCGTGCCCGATGACATGGAACAAGCCCACACCAAAATGACAGGACAAGCAGACAATGAACACCTCGACATCTCTTTTATTTGCCTTTTGTTTAGCTTTTTATTATGAGATGCGTCGTCGAATGTTCACCATGGGTATGCTGCAAATTTCCACCATGAATTATGCATGGCTTAGATTGGTGGCCCGACGTTTCCCTAACACATATACAAACTCCATGATCCCTACAAGATTCCCAATTCATTTCACACCGCGGGCATCCATAAACAAAAGATCACGATATCAACTCAAATAAGAAGTGCAATGTTGAAAGCTTGCCCATGAAAGCATGGCTGGGCTAGAATCCAACTTACAACTTGCAAGCATAACAACTCAACATAAGAGACCACAATGTCAAATTTTTAAGAACAGGAAAAAGTAAAGTGTGCCTTCCGGTTCGTGAGAGCTTTACTAACCGAATTTCGCATAACACTGGTAAGAGTTTAATTTGAAGAGAAAATAA
Organism: Dactylis glomerata; assembly: GCA_007115705.1. NCBI lineage: Eukaryota > Viridiplantae > Streptophyta > Magnoliopsida > Poales > Poaceae > Dactylis > Dactylis glomerata. The sequence continues at coordinate 268,449 of QXEO01001903.1, read as the reverse complement.
AAGCAAGTTAAATTTACTTGGAATAGCAAATTGCTAGTAGGTATGTATGGTGGACACTTTGGAAAACTTTGGCTTTTAGGAGTTGGATGCACGAGTAGAGCTCATACTCAGTACAGGGCGAGGGCTAGCAAAAGACTGGGAGCGACCAACTAAGAGAGCAATAATGGCCATAATCATGCAAAGCGACAAAGCGACATTAAAAGAAGCATACGATGGCATCAAAAGTCAAAAACTAAATGATCATGAAGGCTATTGGCGACTTTGTAAGAGTCTAACATGTGTGAGCATGCGCCAAGTCAACCCAAATAAAGCATCAAGGAGAAAACCAAAATAATGCTTCCATACAATAAAAACAATGCATGATTTTTTCAAAGGCTCATTAAGCAATCTCAGTTATTTGAGACAAGTCATGCTACAGCAAAACCACTAAGCATACTATCAAAAAGACATCAAGCATGACATGAAAAAGCCTAAGCTGCAGTCTACACAAGCTCCTTCTTGTACCACTATTTTACACAAAGCTTTTTCTCTTTTCCAACACCATTTGAAATTTTTATAAACACCTCTTTTGATGAAAACCAATAAAGATCAGAGGAAAAAATACACCTTGATGAAAAGATATAACAAGATCTGAACGCATATCAAGGCAAAAACAAAAACCAAAAGCAGTAGCAGAAAAAGAAGAACACAAGAACAACTCCGTTTTCACTCTTATTAAATCAACGAGCGTTCTTCGCAAATGAAAACGAGTACATCTCCTCCAAAAGAAATTTGTTGGGGTCCAACCATTTATTGCAGCAAACAAACAAATTAAACCAACTAAGAAAACTAAAACAACTGACGCTCCAAGAAAAACACTTAGTGCATGAAGCAATAAAAATATAGTGTTTTGAAAGGTGACCTGATTTTTGCCGATGAAGAAGGGGTGCCTCGGGGGCATCCCCAAGCTTTGACGCTTGTACTTCTTGGATATTTCTTGGGGTGATGCATGGGCATCCCCAAGCTTGAGCTTTTGTCCATTCTTCAACTCATCTCATCATTCTCCAATCCCTACACTTGAAAACTTCCTTCATACAAAACTAAACACAAATCTATTAGCAACATTAGTGCAAGCATAACATATAATCAATCCTCTATTTGCTTCAGGTTTCAACTCAAAACCACCACATATATAGCAAATACTACTGTAGCAACCTCCCCAAAAGTTCCGTGATCAAAAGAACTTCAAAAGAAAGCGATAAAGTGGCAAACACAAATATTGGCAGAAATCTGTCAAAACTGAACAGCTGACAAAGGTCGAATTTTTGAGGGATTTTCTGTTGCTCAAATCAAAAAGTGTTCAACTAAGAAAAGTTTGGATATAACCTGGGGCATATGTACAAGAAATCGCAGGTCCAAAAGATAAATAGAGAATTTTCACGAATTGTTACGGTGCAGCACCGAAAACAGTTTCAGGACAGCAACATCCCCAAATCTTTACCTCACTCAAATTAGAGGCTTCTCTTGGCACAAAAACGAAATAAACAAGATAAGGAGCGGTCATTACAGTAGTAATGACTTCCGAGACTCAAATAAAAGAAAAAGTACTGAAAAGAAAACATTGGGTTATCTCCCAAGAGTGCTTTTCTTTAACGCCTTTGAGCTAGGCGCAGAAAATTGCGAATCAAGTAATATCGAGTGATGAAGCATCAAGCTCATAATTTGCTCTAAGAATAGAGTCAAAAAGTAATTTCTTTCTTTTCCTAGGGAAGTGTTCCATACCTTTCTTAAGTGGGAATTGATACTTAATAGTGCCTTCCCTCATATCAATGATAGCACCTACAGTTCGAAGAAAGGGTCTTCCCAAAATAATAGGACATGAAGCATGGCATTCAACGTCCATAACAAGAAAATCAACGGGAACAAGGTTATTGTTAACCACAATAAGAACATCATTAATCCTTCCCAAAGGTTTCTTCTTAGCAACATCAGCAATAGGAACATCAAAATAACATTTTTCAAGCGGTGGTAAATCAAGCATGTCATAAATCTTTCTAGGCATGATAGAAATACTAGCACCTAGATCACATAAAGCATGGCAATCATAACCATTAACATGCATATCAATGATGGGTTCCCAACCATCTTCTAACTTCTTGGGAACAGAGGCTTTCTGCTTCAACTTTTCATCCCTAATCTTTATGAGAGCATTGGTAATATGCTTAGTAAAAGCAATATTTAAAGAACTAGCATTGGGAGTCAAAGCAAGCTTTTGCAAGATCAAAATAACTTCAGATATATTGCAGCCATCAACATCAAAATCATTAAAAGACATAAAGCTATCATCTCCCACACTCCGAAAAATTTCAGCACTCTTTTGAGAAAAAGTTTTGGCAGTTTTAGGCTTTTTAACACAAGGAGTGGGAGTTTTCTCTACACCAATCAAAGTAAGAGGATTGCTACCAGTAGGAGCAACGTCATTAGAGGTAGTAATGGTACATACCTTCATCTCTCTAGCCATCTCATCTTCTCTTTCCCACCTGGCATGCAATTCCGCTAACAATCTAATATTTTCATCAATTCCAACTTGGATTGCATTAGCGGTAGCAAAAACATTGTTCTCTTTCACATCATTAGGAAACACTTTTAATTTCAGAATTTCAACATCATGAGCAAGGCTATCAACTTTAGAAGCAAGAATATCAATTTTGCCTAACTTTTTCTCAACAGACTTGTTAAAAGCAGTTTGCTTACCAATGAAGTCCTTGAGCATTACCTCAAGCTCGGAGGGCGCGGCCCTAGTGTTGTTGTAGGAATTACCATAAGAGTTACCATAACCATTACCATTGGTAGAAGGATACGGCCTATAATTGTTACTAGCAAAATTGTTCCTATAAGCATTGTTGTTAAAATTATTGTTTCTAATGAAATTCACATCAACATGCTCTTCTTGAGCAACCAGAGAGGCTAAAGGAACATTATTAGGATCAACATGAGTCCTATCATTAGCAAGCATAGCCATAATGGTATCAATCTTATCACTTAAGGAAGAGGTTTCCTCAACAGAATTTACCTTCTTACCTTGTGGAGCTCTCTCGGTGTGCCATTCAGAATAATTTACCATCATGTTGTCGAGTAGCTTTGATGCGGCGCCCAAGGTAAGGGACATAAAAGTGCCTCCAGCAGCTGAATCAAGTAGGTTCCTCGAAGAAAAATTCAGTCCTGCATAAAAAGTTTGGATAATCATCCAAGTAGTCAGTCCATGAGTGGGGCAATTCTTTATCATAGATTTCATTCTTTCCCAAGCCTGAGCAACATGTTCATTATCAAACTGAGTAAACTTCATAATATTGCTACGCAAAGCTATAATCTTAGCAGGAGGATAGTATCTACCAATAAAAGCATCCTTACACTTAGCCCATGAATCAATACTATTCTTAGTCAAAGACAGCAACCAATCTTTAGCTTTTCCTTTCAAAGAAAAAGGAAACAACTTGAGCTTAATAATATCACTATCAACATCCTTATATTTCTGCATCTCACATAGCTCAACAAAATTGTTGAGATGAGCTGCAACATCTTCAGTACTAGCACCAGAAAATTGCTCTTTCATAACAAGGTTCAATAAAGCAGGCTTAATCTCATAAAAGTTTGCAGCAGGAATAGGTGGTGCAATAGGTGTGCAGATAAAATCACTATTGTTCGTGCTAGTAAAGTCACACAACTTGGTGTTTTCAGGATTGACCATTTCAGCAAAACGAAAGTAAACAAGTAAAAACAACTACCAAGGATTCTAATTTTTTTGGGTTTTTGATAAAAAGCAATGCAGGTAAAGTAAATAAAGTAAAGCAAAACAATAACAAAGTAAAGAATGTGTGTGCGAAAAACTCCCCTCGCAGAAGTCTTCTCTTCCTCCCCGGCAACGGCGCCAAAAAATAGGCTGCTACTCCAAATGAATGTTGCTGCAGACAGTCCTTGTGCGTGGTGGATAACCAGCCCGTTGGGAACCCCAAGAGGAAGGTATGATGAGTATAACAACGAGTTTTCCCTCAGTTAAGATACCAAGGTTTATCGATCAGGAGAGGAGAGACAATGACGACTGAAGGTGATGCGGAACCTGCACACACACAAACAAATACTTTGTTCCCAACTTGCGATGAGGTTGTCAATCTCACCGGTTTGCTTGAAACAAAGGTTATGAGCGTATCGAGTGGAAAACAGTAGAGTATGCGAGTAAAGTAAACAGTACGAGTAAAGTAAACAGGTGATAGCAATATGATGTAAATAGGACCGGGGTCCACAGTTCACTAGTGGTGTCTCTCCATAGATAAAATAGCACATGCTGGGTAAACAAATTATAGTTGGGCAATTGATAGAATAAAGATAACGTGATATGTCAAGAAGATCACTATGAGATTTACTCTGGGCATTACAACAAAATACATAGACCGCCATCCAACTGCATCTATGACTAATAATCCACTCCCGGGGATATCAATCCGAACACCCTAGAAGTATTAAGTTGCGAACAACAGATAATTGCATTAAGGAAAGTGTGTAATGTAAACAAAGCATATGCCCTTGAGCATATGAATGTTGTTTTCTCCCTAGTAGCAACAGCACATCTACCACCTTAGAGGTTTCTGTCACTCCCCCAGGTGAAATAGAGGCATGAACCCACTATCGAGCATAAATACCCCCTCTTGGAGTCACTAGCAACTACTCGGCCAAGATAGCTACTAACAACGGAGAGCATGCAAGATCATAAACAACATAGAGATAACAAAAGATATAATTCAGTACATCAACTTAATCATAAACACCAATATTGATCGGATCCCAACAAACCAAACATGTAGAATTATATAACGGTGATCTCAATCATGTAAGGCAGCTCATGAGATCTAAACATGAAGCACATGGTGGAGAAGACAACCATCTAGCTACTGCTATGGACCCATAGTCCAAGGTAGACTACTCATTCATCGCTCCGGAGGCAAGCATGGCGATGAAGAAGACCTCCGATGGCGATTCCCCTCTCCGGCAGGGTGCCGGGAAGAGCTTCTGGACCCTCCCGATCTTCGGGTCGACGGCGGCGGCGGATCGCGATGTGTTCTGGAAATCTGATCAGGTACTTAGGTTTTTTCCGTCGGGGGGTCTTTATAGGCGAAGGGACGTCATCAGAGGTGGGGCCAGGTGGCCTCACACGGTGGTGGCGCGGGCCAGGGGCTGGCCGCGCCACCCCAGTGTGTGGGCCCCTGGTGGCCCCCCTCCTACTCCTCTTCGGATCTCTGGAAGCTTCCGGGTAAAATAAGACTTCAGGAACTTGTTTCGTCCAATTCCGAGAATATTTCCTGTGTATCACTTCTGAAACACAAAAATAGCAGAAAACAGGAAACTTGCACTGTGGCACTTCGTTAATAGGTTAGTTCCGGAAAATGCATAAAAGTGCCACTAAGTGTAACGAAACAATAGGCAAATGCTGTAAAAACAAGCATGGAGCATCAAAAATTATAGATACGTTTGAGACGTATCACCAAGTCAACCCAAATAAAGCATCAAAGGAGAAAATCAAATAAATGCTTCCACATAATAAAACAACGCATGATTTTTTCAAAGGCTCATTAAGAAATCTCGGTCATTTGAGACAAGATATGCTACAGCAAAAATCACTAAGCATACTATCAGAATGACATCAAGCATGGCATGAAAAAGTCTAAGCCGCAGTCGAAACAAGCTCCTTTTTGTACCACTTTTTTGCATGGAACTTTTTCTCCTTTTCAACACCATTCGAACCTATTTAAAACAACTCTTTTGATGAATACCAACATAGACCAGAGGTCCAAATACACTTTGATGCAAAGATAAAACAAGATCTGAAGAAAAATCAAGGCGAAAAACGAAAGCTAAACGTAGTAGCAGAAAAAAGAAAACACTCGTTGAACGATAAGAGTGAAAAATGGAGTGTTCTTGGCAAATGAAAACGAGTACATCTCCTCCAAAAGAAATTTGTTGGGGTCCAACGATTTATTGCAGCAAACAAAACAAAACTAAACTAAAAACTAAAGTAAAGATGCTCCAAGAAAAACGCATAGTGCATGAAGCAATAAAAATATAGTGTTTTGAAAGGTGACCTGATTTTTGCCGATGGAGAAGGGGTGCCTCGGGGGCATCCCCAAGCTTTGACGCTTGTACCTCTTGGATATTTCTTGGGGTGCATGGGCATCCCCAAGCTTGAGCTTTTGTCCATTCTTCATCTCATCTCATCATTCTCCAATCCCTACACTTGAAAACTTCCTTCATACAAAACTCAACACAATTCTATTAGCAACGTTAGCATAAACATAATAATGAATCAACCCTTTTGGTTCAGATTTCAACTCAAAAACACCACATATAAAGCATATACTACTGTAGCAACTTCCCCAAAAGTTCCGTGATCAAAATAACTCAAAAAGAAAGCGATCGAGAGGCAAACACAAATAGTGGCAGAAATCTGTCAAAACAGAACATCTGACAAAGGTCGAATTTTTCGAGGACCTTCTGTTGCTCAAATCGAAAAGTACAAAACTAATGAAAGTTTGGATATAACCTGGGGCATATGCACAAGAAATCGCATGTCAAAAAGATACTTTGAGAATTTTCACGAATTGTTACGGTGCAGAACCGAAATCTATTTCAGGACAGCAACTTCCCCAAATCTTACCTCACTCAAATTAGAGGTTCTTCTTGGCGCAACAACAAAATAAAAAGGATAAGGAGTGGTTATTACATTAGTAATAACTTCCAAGACTCAAATAAAAGAAAAATAACTGAAAGTAAAACAATGGGTTATCTCCCAAGAGTGCTTTTCTTTAACGCCTTTGAGCTAGGCGCAGAAAGTGCAAATCAAGTAATATCAAGCGATGAAGCATCAAGCTCATAACTTGCTCTAAGAATAGAGTCAAAAAGTAATTTCTCCCTCCTTCTAGGGAAGTGTTCCATACCTTTCTTAAATGGGAATTGATATTTGATGGTGCCTTCCTTCATATCAATGATGGCACCTACAGTTCGAAGAAAAGGTCTTCCCAAAATAATAGGACATGAAGCATTGCATTCAACATCCATAACAAGAAAATCAACGGGAACAAGGTTATTGTTAACCATAATAAGAACATCATTAATCATTCCCAAAGGTTTCTTCTTAGCAACATCAGCAATAGGAACATCATAATAACACTTTTCAAGCGGTGGTAAATCAAGCATATCATAAATTTTTCTAGGCATAATAGAAATACTAGCACCTAGATCACATAAAGCATGGCAATCAAAACCATTAACATGCATATCAATGATGGGCTCCCAACCATCTTCTAACTTCTTGGGAATATAAGTTTTTTGCTTTAACTTTTCATCCCTAATTTTCATGAGAGCATTGGTAATATGATTTGTAAAAGCAATATTCAAAGAACTAGCATTAGGACTCAAAGCAAGCTTTTGCAAGAATAAAATAACTTCAGATAAATTGCAGCCATCAACATCAAAATCATTGAAAGAAATAGAGCTATCATCTCTCACACTTCGAAAAATTTCAGCACTCTTTTGAGAAAAAGTTTTTGCAGTTTTGAGCTTTTTAGCACAAGGAGTAGGAGTTTTCTCTATACCAATCAAAGTAAGAGGATTGCTAGCATTTGGAAAAACATCATTAAAGGTAGTAATAGTACATACCTTCATATTTCTAGCCATCTCATCTTCTCTTTCCCACCTGGCATGCAATTCTACTAACATCCTAACATTTTCATCAATTCTAACTTGGATGGCATTAGTAGCAGCAAAAGGATCAGGTTTAGCAGACATTCTATTGATCAAGGAGGATTGCGCATTAGATAAAGATGAAATATTGGTTTCAGCTTTGGAAACCTTAGCTCGCAACTCAGGAATAGCCCTGTTCAAATTTTCAAGTTGATGACTAATAGTCCTCAACAGAGCTGATTGCTCCTCCATGGTCTTGGTGAAAGCCCTGTTCTGCTCATATTGCATCTGTATAAAATTCTTAGTAGCCCTTTCAACTTCTAAAATCCTTTCTTCACTAGGCATTTTAGGTCTACCAAGATATCTATTATCACCATTAGAAGGAAACGGCCTATAATTGTTGCTAGCAAAATTGTTCCTATAAGCATTGTTGTTGAAATTATTATTTCTAATGAAGTTTACATCAACATGCTCTTCTTGAGCAACCAAAGAGGCCAAAGGAACATTATTAGGATCAACATGAGTCCTATCATTAGAAAGCATAAGCATAATAGCATCAATCTTATCACTCAAGGAAGAGGTTTCCTCAACCGAATTTACCTTCTTACCTTGTGAAGCTCTCTCGGTGTGCCATTCAGAATAATTTACCATCATGTTGTCGAGAAGCTTTGTTGCAACGCCCAAGGTAAGGGACATAAAAGTGCCTCCAATAGCTGAATCCAATAGGTTTCTTGAAGAAAAATTCAGTCCTGCATAAAAAGTTTGGACAATCATCCAAGTAGGCAGTCCATGGGTAGGGCAATTCTTTATCATAGATTTCATTCTTTCCCAAGATTGAGCAACATGTTCATTATCAAACTGTCTAAACTTCATAATATCACTACGCAAAGCTATAATCTTAGCAGGAGGATAGTATTTTCCAATAAAAGCATCCTTACACTTATCCCAAGAATCATTACTATTTCTAGGCAAAGATAGCAACCAATCCTTAGCTTTTCCTCTTAAAGAGAAAGGAAACAACTTAAGCTTAATAATATTGACATCTATATCCTTATACTTTTGCATCTCACATAGCTCAACAAAATTGTTGAGATGAGCTGCAGCATCATCAGAACTGGCACCAGAAAATTGCTCTTTCATAACAAGATTTATCAAAGCAGGTTTGATCTTATAAAAATTTGCTTCAGGAGCAGGTGGCGCAATAGGAGTGCAGATAAAATCATTGTTTTTGGTGCTAGTAAAGTCACACAACTTGGTGTTTTCAGGAGTACCCATTTTAGCAAAACTAAAAGCAAGTAAATAGAAGCAACTATAAAGGAAGCTAATTTTTTTATATTTTTGATAAAATGATGCAAGCAAAAATAAAATAAAGCAAAACAATAAACAAAGTAAAAGATTGTGCGTGCGAGACTCCCTTTGCAGAAGTCTTCTCTCTCCCCGGCAATGGTGCCAGAAAACTTGTTGATGGTGCGGTGTTGATAATGTAAATTACCGACCAGTTGGGAACCCCAAGAGAAGGTGTGATGAGCACAACAACAAGTTTTCCCTCAGTTATGAAACCAAGGTAATCAATCCAGTAGGAGAGAGCCAAACTTAAGAAGGTGATGCTTGCTAGCTTCGCGACACTCTGGATGGCGCCAGACAACTTGCTGGTGCGTAGGAGCTTCTTCACCTAGCAGCAACGTGAAACCTGCACACAACACAAACAAATACTTTGCTCCCAACTTACGATGAGGGTGTCAATCTCACCGGTTTGCTGTAAACAAAGGAATGAGCGTATCGAGTGGTAATTGGATAATAGTAATGCAAGTAAAGTAAACAGTGCGAGTAAAGTAAAACGGTGTAACAATGTAAAGGAAATTGGACCGGGGTCCACAGTTCACTAGTGGTGTCTCTCCATAAGATAAAAAGCACATGCTGGGTAAACAAATTACAGTTGGGCAATTGATAGAGTAAAGATAATGTACATACATCACGAGGATCACTATGAGGCTTACTCTGGGCATTACGACAAAATACATAGACCACCATCCAAATGCATCTATGACTAAAAATCCACTCGCGGGGAATCGTTCGAGGACCCCTTGAGTATTAAGTTGCGAACAACAGATAATCACATTAAGCAAAATGCATAATGTAAACGAAGCAAATGTCCTTAGACACAAGAATGTTGTTTTCTCCCTAGTGGCAACATCACATCTACAACCTTAGAGGTTTCTGTCACTCCCCCAGATTAAATAGAGGCATGAACCCAACTATTGAGCATAAATACTCCCTCTTGGAGTTACTAGCATCTACTCGGCCAAGATAGCTACTAGCAACGAAAAGCATGCAAGATCATAAACAACATAGAGATAACATAAGATATAATTCAGCACATCAACTTGACATAGTACCAATACTCATCGGATCCCAACAAACACAACATGTATGATTACATAAAGATGATCTTGATCATGTAGGGCAGCTCACAAGATCTAAACATGAAGCACATGTTGGAGAAGACAACCATCTAGCTACTGCTATGGACCCATAGTCCAAGGTAGACTGCTCACACATCACTCCGGAGGCGACCATGGTGGTGTAGAAGGCCTCCGGCAGGGATTCCCCTCTCCGGCAGGGTGCCGGGAAGAGCTCCTGGATCCTGCCAATCTCGATTCGACGACGGTGGTGGCTTGCAGTATGTTTCTGGGAAAAGCGATCCGTCCCTTAGGTTTTTCCCGTCGAGAGGTCTTTATAGGCAAAGGGGCGTCGTCAGGAGGTGGACCAGGCGGGCTCACCATGGGTGGGCGCGGCCAGGGGCTGGGCCGCGCCCCCCTGTGGTGTGGCCAGCCTCTGGTCCCCCTCCGTGTCATCTTTGGTCTTCGTGAAGCTTCGGTAAAAATAGGAGGTTCGGCTTTTGTTTCGTCCAATTCCGAGAATATTTCCTGTGTAACTTTTCTGAAACACAAAAATAGCAGAAAATAGGGAACTGGCACTGTGGCATCTTTTTAATAGGTTAGTTCCAGAAAATGCATAAAAATGCCACGGAGTGTAACAAAACACTAAGCAAATGGTAAAAGAACAAGCATGGAGCATCAAAAATTATAGATACATTTGAGACGTATTAGTCCTAGGTACCATGGCGGTTCCTAGCTGGATTCCATGATTCTAAGTTCATAACCCGGTGTTTTGGCCTCTGCGCTAGCATCCAATGCCACATGCCCTTTTAAACTGGTCGCCCCCGACCAGTTCATGCACATTGCTCACCACCTTCTCCCTTCCACCCGCAGGGGAGGAGATAGCTAGGCCATGGCCGAAGGCACTGGAGCGAGGGGAGGGCAGCTAGGGCACCCACCGGGCTGTGGCCTTGGAGAGAGCCATGGAGGGAGTCGTGGTGGTGGCGGCTAGAACTCATCACCGCCACCCTCCCGTGGACGCCGTGGACATGGAGGGCATCATGGACGGCGCCACGAGACTAGTGTTGTGCCGCCTTATCCGGTGTGTTCTCTATCGCCCCCCTCGATGCCCGAGCCCAAGCCCGATGGCGTGTTTGAGTTCGACGTGGCCCTCTACCACGGCCAAGGCCAGGACATGATCAGGATGCCCCGCAATTTCTCCGAGGTGTTGGATGAGCAGCACAACCAGGTCCTGCTGCGAGTGTGCGATAGCGCTACGACATGTGGACCGCGGAGGTCCTCTTTGACCACGTCCATGAAATCATGGCTGGCCACTTCCTCGTATTCAACTACGATGGGGAGCACACGCTCATCGTCACGGTCTTTGATGAAACCATGTATTGTCGCCACTACACGCCTACCACTCTGGCCAACACCACCAGCTCCTCCTCCTCCGACGACAAATAGCCACGGGCTACTATTTCTTTTTGTTCTAGGGCATGTATCCAATCATGTATGCAACTTTGTTTGCAATGTATTCCATCGTCAATGCAATGCAATTTTTCTTTTTATTACAAAGGATTGAATGATCGAACACACTACCCCTCCACACATCTACATCTAGCTACCTATGGCGCTGCCGGCGGCAGCGGCGGGACAACAAAACTCCACTCCACTTCTAAAGCCCGCATTGCGGCCGCCGCCTCCACTAGGTCTTGCATAGCTTACGCGAGCTGAGCAAGTAAGCTAGTGTCGTCAGGGTTAGCGTGCACCGCCTCGAACAGCTCCATGCGGCGCTCTTGGCATGCTTGCCGCGGGGCACCACCGGCAGCATGACCTAGCCGAGGACTCCCCACGAGAAAGGCTCACCGGTAGTCTGGTTGTGGTAGATGCCAGTGCCGGTCGAAGGAGAGCTGCTTGGCTTGCGCCGCTGCCCTTGCGCCCACCCATTGCTGGCCAGCTGCTCGCCTGACTCTCCTCCATTGCGGCGGCCGGCGCCACTCCTTGGAAGATAGATGACTGGCATGGTTCTCGTTGGAAGATGGGGACTCCATCCGCCACTGGCCTCGCCTTTATATAGTGGAGGGGCGGTGGGAAACATGCTGTTGGGCGGGAAACAGCGACAGGGCGACGACAAACAGTGGTGAGGCGGCGACAAACACGGGCCAGGCAACAGGAAGGCGTTGGAAAATGCACAACATCGGCGCCGGGGGGTGGGGGATTACCACCCACGGACAAGATGGTTGCGCCGCTGTGGGCCCTGGCCAGGCCTGCCGGACCGCGACCCATTTACTGTCCGAGGCCCGACGCATCCGGACCAAAACAGACCATTTGCGTTGGCCAGATCGGCCAGGGACGCAAATGGTCCGCGCACGTCCGAATCGGTATGGCCGGACAGGAGCGTCAGCTGCGCACTTCCCAGCGGTGCAATGCAACCGGACTGACTCGCGCGGACCGACGCATCCCTTGCCCAAATTTGGGCCAAGTTTGCATTGGCTGATACGTCTCCAACGTATCTATAATTTTTGATGCTCCATGCTTGTTTTTACACCATTTGCCTACTGTTTCGTTACACTTCGTGGCACTTTTATGCATTTTCCGGAACTAACCTATTAACAAGTCGCCACAGTGCCAGTTCCCTGTTTTCTGCTGTTTTTGTGTTTCAGAAGTGATACACAGGAAATATTCTCGAAATTGGACGAAACAAGTTCCTGAAGTCTTATTTTCCCCGGAAGCTTCCAGAGATCCGAAGAGGAGTTGGAGGGGGCCCACGAGGGTCCCACACACCAGGGCGGCGCGGCCAGGGGCCTGGCCGCGCCCCCTATGTGTGAGAGCCCCTCGGGCCACTTCTGACGATGCCCCTTCGCCTATAAAGACCCCCTGACGGAAAAAACCTAAGACATATTAAGATGTTATTAGTTGTTATAATCATGTTTTGCATTGATTTATGGGGATTTTCCATCGATTCCCCTTATTTTGGTTATAACTCTGTAGAACAGGAAAACGTTATTTTGTGTATTTTGACATTTCATGAACCTACCCAAACTCAAATTGACCTGGGATTTTTCAGGCGTTAATATTTTATCATGGGAACCTTCTAGAGAACAAGAAGTCAACGAGGTGGGCCACGAGGACCAAATGAGCACTAGTGGCGCGGGCCCTAGGCCAGGCCGCGCCACCAGGTGCCATTTGGCTGTCAAGGCTCTGATATCGTTCGTCTTCATCTCATACTACTCAGCTTGACCAAAAAACGTCTATATATAAACCCCCCAAAGCGTTCTCGTGAGGAGGTGGTAGAGAAACATGAAACACAAAAACAGAGGTTGTTCCAGCGAAGATTGGAGGGGGAAACGCTGCCAGAGTCGCCCCCGGTCGCTTCTCCAACCTCACCACCATCGACACTTCCATGAAGAGGGAGTAGTCCACCTCTGGACTATGGGTTTGTGGCAGTAGCTTGTTCTATATGAGCTGACCAACATGATTATGGCATATATTATGTAATTCCTATGTGGTGGATCTTTATATTATTGGATGGTCAATGAGATGTGATATGTTATTATGTTCTTGATGTATGAGTAGATGCATATTATTACCCCATTTTTTATTAATTATTCTAATCCAACATGTATACGAGAGTGCGAGAGGGGAAGGTGTGTATTAGATGGAGTAATTAGGTAGTAGTGAATTGTGAACATAATTCATGATCTGCTATGGTGTTTACCAATTTCATGGTTACCTCACTAGGGATAAAAAGAATGCATGCGCTATAATTTCTTAGTGACATCTGAGAATTCCAAACGACATTCATAGACATTGTTCTATCGTAATATGTCCAAGCGGTAACATATTTGATATTCAACATCATATCAAAGCACCTAAGGCTATACTCTGTGAATTCTCGATACTAGATTGCTTGAAGTTTATTCTTTTCTAGTGGAGTATAAGTAATATGTGTAGTATCATCTTTATGTTAGGACGTGATGCCCATATGAATATTATCAAGTTAATATAATAAAAATCATGTCGATGTTTTGGTCATCTATCTTGCGCTTAATGTTACCACAACTTTATAAGAGAGTAGACAAGTGGACCCATGAACCCTGGTCCAATTTTAATCATAAGAAACACATTTCCAACACTTTTACTCGCACTTTTATTTTCAGCATTAATTAAATCCGAAAATACAAAAACATATTTACTTTCTTGCAATCATATCAAAAACTCAAAAATGCCTTTACCATATTATTTTAGTTGCATATAGCTTTAGTTTACCTTATCACACCATATTTAATTTATTGCATTGTTATTTATTTTATTTCATTATTATTTTATTTTACTTATGTTCACACCTTGTGCTTGACAACCACTCGGTGGAGTTGGGGACGCAAGACAAGGAGATTGTTTTGCAGGTTGACCGACGAGAACGAAGAGAGCTTTTACGACTGTTCCCCGCGAATTTGATATAAACCCCGAGTTCCCTCGTGAGGAAAATTTACTCTTGTTACAACACTCTGCACTTGGAGTCCCAACAAAGTGGCATATTGCTCAGTGTCATCAGCGGGCTCTCATCGGTTGACATAGTACAACCTCTATCTCTCTTGTCGGCATGCTTTGCTTATGCAGTAAGCCATTGTCGATGTGTAGGTTATCAAAGCATTGGAGCACTTCAAGGCGGCCTATGACAACAAGGACTTCACATTGAGCCATTGTTGGATAGTCATCAAGGACTCCAAGAAATGGGAAGATAGCTTTGCCCTTTGGCAAGAGCTCGAGAAGAAGAAGGGCAAAGGCAACGACAATGTGTCAATGGATGGTGTCATCGACCTTGATGTCCAAGAGCCTTGCCTTGGCAACCCTGCAGGCGATAGCCTGCATTTGATGGCCGCAAACGCCGGCCTCCAGGCCACAAGGCTACCAAGGCCAACATCGCCCGACAACTCGGTCCATTGGCATTCCAAGAAACCTTCAAGAAGATTAGAGAGAGAGAGGAGTGGTGGCGCAGAGACAAAGAGTCCACCACCAAGAGCTTTGTTGATCTCCAAGAGCAGTATGTTTCCGCTAACGAAGCCATTGCTAAGACACAGCTCCTCGAGGTCGAGGTCAAGACAAAGGTCTTGGAAGCTGAGGCCAAGGAAAGGCCCCTAGAGGCCGAGGCCAGGACCAAGCTCTTGGAGGCCGATGCCAAGACCAAGCTCCTTGAGACCGAGGCCATGCTCATAGACGAGGAGACCAAGATCATGCTCACCGATTTGGATAGCATCTCCAACCCCGTCCGACGAGAATGGTTCAAGAAGAGGCAAAAGATGATCTGGAAACGCAAGGCTTGAAGGGCAATGGCATTGATGAATATCAATGGTGAAGAACTTGCCATTTTTGGGACATATTGTAAGATATTGCCTAATTTTGCACATTTGGGATAAACTGGTCACTAGTTGGTGTTGCCAAGAGGTCAATGACATATGTTTACCACTTTATTTGCTTGCAAATTATATGTATTTTATATATTGTTTGTGCCAATTTGCTGAAACTAGCCAGCGCTGGTCAAAATGGCCAGCGTCGAACATGATGTGCGCCAGGCCGGACCACAACATAAATTCTGTCCGAAGCTCGATCCATCCGAACCAAGATTAATTGTGCGTCGATCAGATAGGTGGGTCCCGCTGAAGATGCCCTAAAATCCCTCCTAGGTCCTAGCCCTGCGCCTAGGCTCGCCCTGAGCAGCCAAGCTCAACACAACTTTGGGCACGATTGGTAGGGTGCATGGTGGTAGGTAGAATCGTATAAGTGAATAAGATTCTTTTTTTCGTGGCCTGCCAAACGAGAGGGGTCTCACCAAGGTGGCCTGCCCGCACATTAAAGCACCTCTAGGGCAGGCCCCGTGGAAACGTAGAAATCGAGTATTTCTCCAGGGCCAAGTCGGGTGCACACCACAAAGCAGAAAGATGCTCTTGTTTTCAGTGCCAGGTTGTATGGCAGTCTCACATGGCATGGAGAAAGCTGTCACAACCAAACACCACGGCTGCAGATGCCACAAAAGTCTACCTACTTTCATATTGCCTACCAAACAACTTGATAGTATTTTTTAGGGAAAATTGGTTTTTTACCCAAAACTTGACAGGCCTTGGATCATATACCCAAACTTGAGAGTACATTGGTAAAATACCCTACAGGGACTTGAAGCTAAGAAACAAGTTATTAAAGGACCCTGATTACAAGATGGCCATCAAACTGGTCGATGCTGGCCCATTTCTCACCTCTAGCGTTATCCACTCGTATGTACTGTACTTCCTCTGTCAAGAATTACCCTGTATTCTGGGTTTAGTCAAAGTTAAACTTTATAAACTTTGACTAAGCGTATAAGAAAAAATATTAATATTTATAATATAAAATAACCATCATTAGAATTATTATAAAATATATTTTCATATTGCATGTATTTGGTTTCATAGTTATTGATAATTTTACCAATGTATTTGATCAAAATTTGAAAAGTTTGATTTTAACCAAACACAGAATGCAGGGTAATTCATGACGGAGGGAGTATTCCTTTTTCTCACTCCACAGCCATGGCGGCCTTGTGCTCATCCCCTTGCTCGCTCATAGCCATGGCAGCGCTCTGCTCCGCCGCCTCGCCAGCCATCGCTAGAGCCGCGGCCCTTGACCTCTCCTCAGGGTGGCCTTCTCCCTCCTCGGCTGGAGCATGCGCGGCGCTTCGCTCTTCTGCTACCCTACACGGCGGGCTGCGCCTGCGGTCGGGAAAGCTCGGTCGTGGCGAGGGCAGCAGCAATTTGCCTCGTCGGTTCATCACCGGCTTCCTCAACTATAGAAAGGTCAGGGCCCGCAAATATACTGCAGCTTGTGTACTGACGAGCTTGACAATATGTGATGATTCATATTCTTATGTAGTTCCATTTTCCCCTGCCCGCTCCCTGATTGTGATGTAGTGAGTCATAGTCAAATAAATTTAGCTACGTACATACTGTATGAATGCTTTGTCTTCCGCAAATGTGGCTAGCTCAAGATGTCACCGATAGGTAGACATACAGTAGTATTTTCTGTAGGAAATTTCCTCATTCTAACCAGCAAATCTTCATATGCGCAAAAATATACATGACCAAAGGAAGATGTTCACCATGGTTTGCATTCATAGGCATATATGTGTAGCAAAATATGTAGTAATAAGTTTACCACAAACAAATCCCTCTAAAGCGAAACATAAAACATGGCTCTATGGCTGCTGGATACCGATCACGCCCTTTGAGTCAATCAATTCAGCAAGTATAAAGAAATTTGTAAGAAGATTGTAAGAAGGGATGGCGACGAGGGACGCTCTGCCGGCGCCGCCGGCCTGATCTCCCTCCTCCGGCATCCCCTCCGAGCTCTGCGTCCAGATCCTGCCTCCCCTCGTCGCCCTCTTCCCGTCCATCCGCCTGGCATGGTGTGGTGCTCGCGGCTGCTCCCGTAGCTTCCGCCCCTCCTCCCTATCGTCCCAAGGCTCTGGCCTCGCCGCCCGCCGCCGCGGCGCTTGCTGCGGTCGCCGTCGCCTCCCGCAGGTCCGCTGCTGCTCGCGGGAGGTTGATGGGGAGGCGCTGCTTTTCGTCGCCTCCTCCTTCTGCCGTGAGCTGCCGGGCTCCTCCTCGCCGCCGGCTGCGCGATGCGGGGTCGAGCTCCCCGCTGCGCGCCCGGCCTCCCCCGGCGGCGTCGTTCCTGGCTCCGCCTCCTGTCGCTCGCTCGTCGTGGCTGCCCCTAGCTGAGGGGGGCCGCATGGTGGATGGCGGCGCGGTCGGCTCATGCTCGGCTGTCACGTCTGCGACAACGTCCGCCCCTGCCCCAGCGCTCAGCGTCGTTGCTGCTCTGGCTGGTGTCGCCTCTGGCCTGCCCGCCGCCGTCCACGACCTCGCTGCCTGCGGGGGCAGTCCTGCCTGTCCATCTGCTCCTCTTCATCAGCCGCCGCCGGCGCCTGCCTCACTCCCGCCGTCTCCCTTCAAGCCGACGATCTTCTCCTCTGCAGATAGGCTGCTCCTCTGCTGCTTCCGCAGTCCCCAAGATCTCGCCGATGTCTCGCCGGTGCTGTTGCCAGAGCTCTCTTCCGCTTCGCCCCGGGCTCCCTCTGCTGCTGTCGCGGGCCTGGGTGAAGAGAGGGGCTGGCAGCACGTGGGTTCTGGCCGTCGCTCGAGCCGAGCCTTTTCGCCTCCATTTTCGAAGGTGGAAGCGCCGGAGCGGTGCCTCACCTTCAAGAGGTGGGCCCGTGGACGATGCTTCCGTTGTCTCGAGCGCGGCCACCAGGTTGGCACCTGTCGGGAGCCCTTCCGTTGCATCCGTTGCCGTCGTCCGGGTCATCGGGAGCGTAACTGTCATCGTCGATCTCCAGCCAGCCGCTCTCCTACTTCACGAAGCCGCTCTCCAGCCGCTCTCCAGCCGCTGTTTCTCCTCGCCCTGCTCAGTCTCGGACCTGGGCCGACGTTGTGCGCCCTTCATCGCCACCTGCCTCGCCTGCATCCCCTCCTGGAGTCGGCAGGAATGTCGCTGATTGTGTCACTCCGGACACCGACTTGCAGGCCCAGTTTGCTTCCCTGCGCACTGAGCTCCTCCAGCTTGTTGCGGATCGCATCGAAGAGGTAACTCGGCCCCTGCGGGACGAGGCTGCTGCAATCAAGCTCTGGTTAGCGCGTGCTGCCAGAAGTTGGGAGCGTGCAGAGGCGGCTTCTTCCGGGGGTGTTGGGTGCGCCCCTGTTCAAGCTTCAGATGTTGGGCTGATGGATGCTGAGCTTGTCGAGATCTATGGCCCCTTCTCGCCTATTCATCGTGTCTGCAGCTCGCCTACTGTCGGCTTGGACGACTTTTGTCTGCCTCCTGAGTGCTCCTCTCTTCCGGATGCGCATGAAGGAGATGTCGCATCTCTTGAAGGACTTCAGAAGTCCATCTCTGTTGACGGCGAGGGCTTTGGGTTGGCAGAGCTTTTTGTTGAAGCTCCAATTATTCCCGAGGTTGACGACTCCACTAAGCTTTGCGATTTCTTAGCCAACTTGGCTTCGAAAAAGCAGGCGTCCAAGTCGCCCTTGCAAGCGCCTCTGGAGATCCCTGTTGCCGCTGCCGCTAGTGTCTGTGTTCCTTCAACCGTGGCTATGGAGGGCACTCAAGTTGTTTCGGAGGATCCTATCGCCGACAAGCGCAATGCCTTCTTGTCATTGGTTTTTCGGCCTCTGCCTCCGCCTATCCTTGCTACACCGGGCCCTAGGCGCGCCTATGCTCCTGTAGAGGTGGCCACCACACCTCGTCGGAGTGGTCGCATCGAGAAGCAGAAGCAGAAGCATAAAGACGCTACAACTCAGGAGTTGCTCGCGCGCGCTTTGGGTCTTCTGGAAGAAAATGCTGAGTTTGATGACAACGCCATTGCGGCCTTCAACGATAAATTTAAGACCCCTTTGTCGCCTCGGTCCATCACGATGCTTGGCACTCTTGTGAAGAAGATGGAGAAGGTGAAAAAGCCCAAAGGAAGAAAGGTCGACGCCAAGAAGAAGGCGACTGAGATTACATGATAGATGCATTTGTTGCTTCCTTTGTGTGGAATTGTCGAAATTGTGGCATGGGTGCCTTTGTGTTTTTCCTTGTTGCGTTGTTGTTTCAATCTTTGGGAGTAGTCTGCTTGTCGTTTTCTTGTCGGTTTTAGGTGTTGTACGGTTTTGGATCTGGTTTCCCTATAAACCGGATCATTTTCCCTCTTCTTAATGAATAGCCAGAACTCCCGGCGTTTGCACTATAAAAAAAAAAAATCAATTCAGCAAACCCCAGAAAAAAACACTCACTAGTTTGGCACCAACGTTTATGTAAAATTGAAGTATTCTAAAACCATAGTATTTATATGCCTGGGCAACGAATACTTTAGTTTTGGAGAATACTTCATTTTAGGAAAAAAGAGGTCAGGACTAAAGTCTCCAATAAGGCAAAAAAATGAAGTTTTGGAGGATACTTTAGTTTTTAAAACTGAAGTATTTGCTAGATCCAAACGCCTTAAAGTATTTGATACTTCATTATTTCTAGAAACCAAAGTATTCAAAGAATACTTCAAAATTACTTTGAAGCCAAACGGAGCCTGACAGCAATCAACCAAACGGCCGGCGCCACTTGCTTGCCGCGGTGGAGGGTACCCCGCCGGCGGCAAATCGCGTGCGATTTTGAGGAGGCGCCAGCAGCGGGATCGAGCGCACTCCTACCCCTGGCTCGTTTCGGCGAGCGAGCACTGCCGCTCTTGTACGGCCAGCCCACGCCCCAGCTGACGCCCTCGCTGCCAGCACGGCGAGCCCGGCATTCCCGCCGCCGGCCGGCGCTGAACTCGCTGCCCCTGAGGCCTGAGATCCAGGTAACGCACAGCTCTCATTCAAGTAACAGTATGATCCAGTTAGATCCCGTGCTTCTCCAATGGTGTAGTCCCTGCACTGCAGTGCAGACTGCTGAACCCTTGTTCTTTCAGTAACAGCCGATGGGTAGATGTGGTTCTTTCACTGATATGTGACTTATCTTTAGAAACCTTCTGCAGCAGTCCATTTGGAGTTATTAATGTAGTGGGGAATTCTTTGAGTAGGTCCATAGGCATAGCTATTGATGGTCAATTCAGCTGCCGCTCTGGCCATGATGAATGATTTCAGTCTTTTCTTCTTTTTCCGCGTGTTTCCGTATTCATGGGCTGAAGCTTCGGCATTGGGATTTCTTTGTTGAGTCATCAAAATCACGAATGTTGATTAGTGGTTATTGTCTAGTCAATATTTTAGCAGTCCTAAACAGGATAACATTCAAGTATCTGATGAAATAGATGCAGTGTTAACTGACTTTTTTGTCCGTTCTCACATTCCCCACTGTTAGTAAAGTCTATATATTCCCACGTCTGCACATTTGGAGTGCATTTTGCTGTAGGTATAATCATTTTTAGACCGTCTTAGTTCTAAATGGTTTTCGTGATTTTGTTTTTATATTTTACCAGAGAGTTGGATACACGTTTACTAGCATTGTTGTACATTAGAGAAGTTTGTATGTAGTTTGCTTGTACACAGTTTTGCGGATTGTAGAATGAAATCAACTTTTTTCTTCTCCCCATTGGTTTATTGTATTCTGTTTGTCCGAGTAATAAGATCTCAGTTAATGGGATGATAGAAAGAACAAAGAACTTAATTTTATCTTTATCGTTATCTCCTCAGCGCCCCTGAGCACCAGATAATGGCACTGCTCCCATTCCAGCCTATGTTTCGAACCATTAAACCTAGTAAAAAAGGAATCTATAATAGAAAAAAATATGGCGGAGGAATTAAAGTTTGTTGGTATTTGTCCTAGGATCAAACTCACATACACACGTGAGAAATTTTTTCCTTGACTTCGGAAGTACTTACCCAAACACAAACACAACACACTCGACATTAAACACATGTACTAGGATATGACTCCTCTATGCCTACCCAAACTGATAGACATATATGCTAAGTAACTTGGCAAGACTTAACATGCAGAAAGCCAGCAATATTTCGTAATTTGTATTTGCAAGAGGGTAACATACATGATGTGAGTCACAGTGAGTTTCTTTTTCAAACAAAATCTTCTTCATCCATATACATGTGCTTCTTCATCCATATACAGCTTATCATGTAGTTGTAGTAGGGCGGTATGTGAGACCTCCATGCAAGAGCCTCAAATTCTCCATGGGGTAGTGTACCAGCACATCCCAAGAGAAAATCCCGCACACTGATCTTGGGGACGTTCTCACTGGAACCTGACTGATGATAGTTGCAGATCAAGAAATATCTGTGACTCTTCTCTGCTCTCCAGTAGTTCACCAGTTTATCTTCCCGCAAACAAAATTTTGGGTGCTGGTCAAACACTCAAACATAAGGATATGTGTCTGTTTATACGCTCTAACAAATTCAGTAATTGTGTGCCAAAATCGAGCATTGAACTTATATTGCACTATTCTAGAAAGAATATGTGCTCTTGTGAAAACTGTCTCTGTTCCAGAACGAACTCCACTGCCATCTTTGCCAGTTTTTGCTGCATATCAGGGTTTGTGCTTCCAAATACAAACAACTTTATTAAAACTACCAATAAGCTTCTTGAGGGAGATAGTCTAGTCAACTGGTTCTGTAGTTCCCAGACACGCAATTCTATCCGGTTGACTGGTGATAATAACTCCTACCACACGGTTTCATGCTGGTTGTGGAAGATTTTAGCCTTCTCCATGTTTCTTCCTTAATGTCCTTGGCTATTTCACCAATGATTGACAACCTGTTTTGAGAAGCACAGTACCGATGTCTTACTTTAATGTTGTTTTATGTTAGGTTGATCAATCCTTCATTCTTGATACTGCCTTCTGGAAAGAAGAGGATCATCAATGAGTCCATACGCTATCTCACCCCTACGGACATGATCAACAAGCATGCTCTTCTCTACTCTTATTTGACCAACTATAATGCCGTCAAATCTGGAGTAGTACTGGAGCACAGCAATAGTTTCAGGACCCGTTACCATTCCGGTTGGCGGCCAAACATGCAATATTCCATGACAAAATATGCGCTGTAAGGTCGACAGAGCATCCAAGGGTATGACTCCAAGAAGAAAAGAAATTCCTTCATGCAATCCACGGTATCTTCAAGGCCATGCAATCCACGGTATCTTCAAGGCCATCAACCATCCGCTGCAGCTCTTCCCTTATGATGTTGTGTGTTGCACTAAACATTAACAATGTTAGTTCTTTGTTGCAGCTACCACTGCCAGTGTCAGAGAAACGGCTGGACTGGATTTAGACAACACAAACAATGGACGGCCCACCTCCTCCTCTTCAAGGGCGGCTTGGAATCTCAAGGAATCAAGCACGCAGAATCCAGTGTACATTCTCCGCCTCAACATCCTGTGCTGACAGAGCATATGCCTTCACATCTGGAGGTCACTCGATTCGTATGGCCGAACTGCAAATCCAGCCCCTAGGTAAAACATTGTCTCACCGGTAGCCAAAGCCTTGTTCGTACATGCTAGACCCTTGTCCGCTACTACTCCCTCCGATCAGAAATAAGTGTTGGTGATTTTGTACTAACATAGTATAAAATTTGTACTAAGTCACTGACACTTATTTCCGATCGGAGGGAGTAGTATTTTTTTGTTTACTGCATTTCCTGGTGGTTGTGTATTGCACCTTTTGTCTCTTAATTTCAGTGTTTTTACCTATTTTTCTAACTCCAGTTTTCAACAAAACAGAAAACAATGAGAACAATTCTTGAAGAAATAAATAAATATAGTATGTACTTGATCTTTACTAAGCACAAATCGGATCACATTTAACAATAATAACAAACATTACTTAACAACTTCCAATAACTCCAAAGCCAAATTTGGAATTATTAGTATCATATACAACCTCTAGAGATTGCTGTGCAAGCCTACCAATCATGGATATGCCCTCTTGTGGCTGAAACGCCAGACAAGCGATGCGCTCATCCTCCACCGGTTTGTAAAGGGTGCCGTCGATGCCGAGGTTGAACTCTGCCCCATCATTGAAGCTGAAGGTTACTTGGGGTATGTAGATCCTGTCAGGGGCATCTGTGAAGTTGAAGCAGCCATTGAATATAGAGGTATTATCTCGAATAAGATACTCCTGGAATTCCTGTCGGAATATCGTAGTCAGCTTGGTGTGAACCTCAGCAGGGATGTAGGTGAACGTTGTGCCTGTGTCCACAAATGTTTCTTGCTCGGCTGGCATGGGGATACTCTCATCGCCAACGTATATGTCAGTTAAATCGACAAAATACAAAGATGTGTGGGTCCTATGCCTGAACATCTCGGTGAATGTAATGTTGTTGGATGGCTCATCCATCCTACCAAAGGTGAGGAACCCCGTTTTGTTGTTATTTCTTGAGGGGATGCAGTAGGAAAAGCCATTCTGCAGGGTCGGTTGGATTTGCTGTGGTAGAGACGTGGTGCCACGTCCTAGCCCAATCAACCCGTCAGCACCACCAAAGTCGCCCTTAGGATCGCTTCTAGCACATCCGAAAATAAAATTGTTGACTGACACACTAGGAGTCAGGGTTAGTGTGTCAGTAAGCACGGTACCATTTGTGTTTTGACGAATCCATGTACCTGGCGGAGAAAGAACAGTAATAGTCAGTGCCACTTTTGCAGTATCCCCCAGCCTTATAACATGTCGGTGATCTGCAGGTTGTAAGCTCGGAGCTCTTGGAATCAGATGGGGCGTAGCGTACTCCTTCATTGGTTTCTGCAGAACTATTGTCCTTCCAATCACAACGGATCCAGCTGAAGTCGCTGCCGGTGTCGAACATCACCTTCTGAAGACTCATTGGGTCCCCAAACCCAAGGATGGCGGTAAACTGATCTTGATCCCAGGTTCGGTCGTCGGCACTGATACTCGCAACCGCCAATGTAGAGAGCGGGGACATTCCGAAAAGACGATTTGTTCGGGCCAGATCTTGGGAAATGAGGTCCAGTGGCGTCACTTGCTTCACTGCCTTGCCCAGCCGAATAAGTGGGACCGTATTGCCAGATGAAGATAAATCTGCTGCAAATGCAATAGTATCATCATTTCCGTGCCTTGCATTTTTCCTACATAAGGAATTAACAGAACAATTATTAATTTAATGTCAAAATAGTAGGTACCTGCTCCTGGTGGTGAAAGTTTCTTGCCCTCGTCCTCATCGTCAAACTTGAGTACAGGACGTGACTCTGACACCACAATGACCAACAACAGTATGGAAACACTAGTTCGGAGGATATTCATCTTTCTGTATCCACAACACAATGATACGTACCGGGGTGATTGAGGGATACAAAGGTATGGTCCTCTATTTATACTAGCTAGCAAACAAAACACATACATTAGAAAAATACCGTTCTTAACTTATTAAGTTGTTATAGACAATGTGATCATCTTTACATGATCAGCGTACCTACATTTCCTGCTGTTAGCTGCATGAATACTCCAGTCATCTTTGCATGATGAATGTGTATTCACACTTCCTACATGAACATGCATATCCTGGTGTGACCGTTAAGTCTTTTCTTGAAAAAATATCCGTTGAGAATTTCTGGCAACGGCTGGACAGAGTGCATGGCTCCTGTTTTTCGAAGAAAAAAATGGTTCCCCTTGCGAGCGCAGGCCGATCAGGCGCACGAGATGGGAAACCTTGGTTGGACGCGCTTGGCTGTGTTGTTTAAGATATTCTTATGTTAAGTGTGTGCGTCCTAATTACATGTGGCACCATAGAGGTGACGTTCTATGAAACAAATCCTCCCAGCCCTGTCCTCATATTGGCGTGCTTGCAGTGGCTGATAACTCGGGGACACATCTACTTAAATGATTAGTTTGCTTAAAATTTTCTCTCTAAATCTTGCTTGCCGGCGATGCTTTTGAAGAAAAAAAGTTCGTTCTGCTGATCTGCAGGAAATAAATTTTATACAATGTAGGGAAAAATCGTAGACAATTTTCATGAGAAGTTTACAAGGCCTGCCTAAGGGGAGCAGCGAAGGCTGCCTGTGTTCATGCAAATTTGTGATTTGTAACGCTTGGCGATTAGTCTATTTTGTATTCATAATATTCTTGATAATTATCTCGGAGAATCCCATGAGCTATTTTTGTTTGTTTTCTTTTTTTGGTGCAATTTAAGCCTTTTAGGTGGAAATGATATGAGCTAATTTGGAAGTAGAACAAAGTAGAGACAGTAGCTGAATTCAGATTACTGTAAGTAGTCTCCTCAATTTTTTCTCAAATGAATAAGCCACCTAGCAACCTGAGTTGGCTCATATTACAAGAAGCTAATATGTCAGTATGCACATTATCTCTTAGCCTCTTACCTTGCCATCGATGAGCAAATGAGAGCCTTGTCTACTTGGATTTGTCTTACTCGCAGCTGATGCCGCAGCACTGAAGACTAGCAGTCCCTCCAAAGTAAGCAGACGCTTTGCCATCCATGGGCTCAAATTTCTTCACCTTGTAGCAATCCGAGCTAAGGTTGGAATGTAGATCTTGTGGCCTACGCCACTTTTCGCCGATGTCCATCACCTCTAAGCCATGGATGTACGCACTCTGGCCCCAACCATCCGAGGGAGGACGTCCGCTTCCCATTTCGGTCGTCGTGTACTTATTACCTATGTTCTTGTTGCAGACCTGTCCGCCCCAAAACACAGCTAGACCACTCCTGAACTGCGGAAATTGCTCCGGCGGCCAGTACCCCAGTAATCGGTCCCCGTACATCACGCACCATCTCCCGGTCATTTTATCCTGCTAGCTAGCTTGTGTTAGTTGATTATATGAGAAGATACAGGGAAAAGAGTAAACTCACAGGAGTATACAAACTTTGAACATACGCACTATCACAAAACTAACCTTAGGATGACACTTTCTAATCCACACGAATGGTTTTAAAACTTGGAAGTAGAAAAATGATACTCCCTCCGCCCCGTAATATAAGATGTTATTACAACCAATTACGACCTATAATCTTTGTAATAACATCTTATACAATGGGACAGAGGGGACATATTGCAATGCATTTTCGTTTTATAAGGACACCATTTTAATTCATCAAGATTTTTTTGAATAACAGCAGGACAACTGCTATATTAATTGCATTAGGGATTTTTTATAGCAATTTCATGGTTTTTGAATCCTAAAAAACAATTATATCATATTAAACCATAAAAAAGGTGCCAGTCAATAACATAAATCAAATATGCACATAAGATAAATTCCTTAGGAACACAACTCTTCATGATTTTTGTGAAGAGCATTTGAGTAAAAGAGAACTTTAGGCAGAAATGGGGGTTGCACTTAGGGGTAATGTAAAATAGCGCTTTACATACATAAAATAAACCAGTTTTTTCATAAAATTAGACATGGTTTACTGAAACATATAATAACCACTATATCTAAAATAATCATTTCTTAGGTCCAACTTTGATTATATATGTTTGTTTCCCAGTCCAGTACAAACTACTTACTGCACTCTGCCATTAATTTTTATTACCTTGTATAGTGTGAGTGAAATCTCATATTGTGCGCCACCAAATTGTGACAAAGGAGTTAAGGCCGCACCAAATGCATACTCGTTTGATATTTGTACAAATCCATTGCATTGTAGATTGAAGCAATCAATACCACGAGATGGGTCCTGAACAATGAGTTCCATATGAGTGATTAGTTAGTTCCAATTTATCTTTCTTGTGAAGGCCACACCTACATGTTTGCACGATATGCGTATGCATGCCCTCCTAGAATACATGTTGTCTGCTATTTCTAAAAGGCCACCCGTATGTTTTCGAACAATGCAAATAAAAGGCTGCCGTACTATGTGTTCACACTCAGTTTTACAATAATTGACAAATGGGGTCTTGACTTGGGTAATTGGTTTGCACAAACCTGGCATCTTATGACTAAAAATGTACTTAATTAGGGAGATCAGCCTAAGAATAGGAAAAACTAATATAGGACAGCTAACAATATGCCAAAACTATTACACTAAGTTCTCTTTTTACACCCAAGGGTTAAACATGCTAAGAAACAGTACCCTGTTCCCCCACTAGATTGAATACCAAAGTTGGCTTGCTTCATTACAGTATTCGAATACAAGACTTCCATGGGTGGTATGATCATGGCACAAACAACTTATGGACCCTAATAAATACGATGTAAAATTAGTCAAAATATAATTCTACTTAGAGATCAGTTATAGTTTTTTCTTCAACTTGTGAATTGGTAAATTAACGGATTGACATATCGGTCCATTTGATTGGAAATGTGAGAGCCTATAGCATATAGAATCTGGTGGGAGAAGAAAATTGGGAAGTACCACAGTGCGAATGAATAATCTAGTTTCACCGTGATCCTCATATAAAGTTGGACTTACCTGAAAAACCCGAGAACAATTAGTTTTTGTAGACCTTTTCAGGTTTCCAAGAAAAAGAGGATAATACTGGTATACTAAAAACAAAAGCAAGAACATGATTAAAAGAATATTGTAGGAAACGTTACCATCCAACCGTACTGAATGTATGACCCATTTTCGTGATAGATACTAATAGCACTGATGCTCCACTCATTTGGCTCAACAACTATTGACCAAACATTTATGTCCGCCCTTGCTCCATATATAGTTCCATATGTTTCAAGTCCAGCAAACTAATAGTGAAACAACATAACCTCATCAACATGTAACTATATCCGAGATGGCAGATATTAGTACTGAGAGTACACTCACCTCTGTTTTGCATGCGGTGAGCTGTTCCTGTTCCAGCTCGATCTGAGCTTTTACCGTCATCCTTCTAATAGGTATTGTGCCGCTCGGACAATTCCCACTCTTCTGCCATACTTGATGGACCACCGCACTTGTGCTTGCATTGGTTTTCTTGATTTTACCAAACTTATGTTGTTGCATCTGCCACAAGACAGAAGCACACATTTAGGTTACCTTGAGTGATGCAGGCTATTAGGAGGTGTAAGAAAAAAAATTACAACAACAAATGGGATTGGTATTTTCCAACAACTGTAGATTTGTGTACTTCAAATAGAGAAGATTTTAAGAGAACTATGCCATTTATTATACCTACAATGACAGATTTGGACATTTCAGTGCTAATACTTGTGTTTAGTTGAAAAATAAATGAAAACCAGAAGAGTTACCTCGAATATTGTGTAGTTTTTCATAAGCACATGCTCAAAAGATGTTTGTTTGTAGATATGAACACACTCAATTATATCACCATCTTCACTCTATAAATACAATAGGACAGGATGCATTGCTAAATAAAAATAATAATATATTGAAGTTAGAAGTGTTAATGTAAACTGGCCGACACACACCTTTATAAACTTGGCTATTTCCTGTGTTGATTCATTGGTGCCGATCAATAAAAGCAAAAACATCCAGATAATCATGACCAAAATCTTTGAATATTGCTTCATCTCTCTCACCTGCAATATTATAAATTATTCAACACTAGATAGTATTCTTATATTTAGGGTGTTTGTATGACAAACATACCAGTTTTAGTTACATGTATTTTTTTACCTAGCCAGTACTTGACAGAGGTGTTCCTACTTACATATATGTACATGAGGCCAAACTCACAAGCTTGCAGCATTTCTAATCGAAATTATGACTTGCGTGATTAATTAGCTAAGAAACCTTTTTGATAAAGCAACTGGTCACATTTGTGGCCTTCTCTGCTTAGATTAATTTTCACCATGAGCTGTCAATGAGATGAATATCCACTTGATCAATTAGACAATTAATCAACTTTCCTGATACTATGTTTATCTGCTAACTAATCAATGTACCCCATGCGTGTTCAGAATCCAAAAACTAGAAGTTCGGAATGGACTACTTGGCTACTGATATACGAGCAGCACAGAGAACAGGGGAGCTAAGAGCCTGAATGTAAGACTATGTAAAATTGTCTCACCATCAACTAAAAAATTGTGCTCAGGGACAAGGTCGGCAGGCAGGGAGAGACACAGAGCAGCTTGAACCGCTACAGGCAGCAGTGACGAGCTCCACGGCTATACAGATTCCGACTACATAAGGAAGTTGAACAAAGAAAGGTACACAAGCATTAGGATGGTTGTACTAGAATAGGAGGTGCTCTGACGAACTTGACGTCTGAGACCCTGATCCTTCAACGGAGGAAAACAATGACCACTTTTTGTGAAAGAGGGGGAGCCTTACTCATGTCCACGAGGTTCAAGTGGAGGAGCACGCATCATGTAACTTGTGCAGAGGCATCATGTTATTTCGGCCGAAGGGGAGGCTCGGAGAGAGTTATCAGGTGAAGCATGCCCCTAGGACATGCATGTACTGTCCAATGCAAGGTTCTTATGCATGAGCGTTGACACGCAATGTAGTCATATATCATTATAGTAAGTATGTGCAAATTCACCTACTCTGAAATGAACACTGGGATTTTTTCAAGAACACGCACGAGGACTGCATGTCTTCTGTATTAAGAAGGAGAGAAATTGTTTTACAGAACTGGGGTTTATGAATCACAACGATCCAACCCACTCCACACCCACAACTCACACCTGCTACTCCCTATCTCCTTCTAACCCACACAACCTGACTTTCTGCCATTGTTCTGATGAATTTTGGTAGCTCTGAAGTAAGTTTAGGGATTCGGAACCCTTTTTGCTGGAACACTTTTAGATAGCATGGCGGTATTTTGGCATTGAGTTTGAGTTTTCCGAGACTAGTTGAGAATTGAGATGCCCCAGAGTGTGAAAGAGCAAAGGAGGGTAGTTGAACACTCCGGTACCGACCTCGTGCATGAAGTACTGCGTGTTTTGCATGCATTTCTCATTTTTTTAATCTCCAGTTGAAGTGCATGAACTTGAGGTACCAGGAGAATCCTAGGCAGAGAGGAAAATAGTGAAGAGAGCTAGTATAAATCCAACTCATCCTTCTCTGTCTCAACACTCTGTCTCCAAAACACCCAGACCCAAGCGATGCAGTTGTACCGGCGCTTCTTTCTTATTTTCCTCCTAGTGCTGCAGCCAGGAGCAACTAGGCAGCAACGGGCATGTGTCCCTATCGTATACGGTGCTCCTTGTGTAGGTAATACTCCGCCCAAACTAGTTTGAGACGTGCATCCGTGCATTACTCGGTCGTACTATATAGTACATGATCTCACATATAATTTGCTTATTCCCAACTAAAATGCAGTCCAGCCCGCTGGGATTACCTTTCCACCGTCTCCTCGTCTCGACCGTCCGGAGCACGGGCTTCCGACCACCCCAACGCCGCTCGACCATGAGCCGCTGCCGCCTCCATCGCCTCCTCTGCCGCCGCCGCCACCGACTTCCCCAGGACCAGCAGCGAGCTTTCCGTCGCTGCTAATCGGCAGCATCCTGCTTCTGCTGGCTGCAGTCGTCTGACCCTTTACGATCTCGTATGGATAATCGAGTGGCACAGACAATTCCCCATGGCTACGCACACCAGTACTTCATCATGGCCACTGTTACAGTGCATGCCAAATTAGATTGTCTTAGGTCAAACTGAATTTAACTTTTGATCAAGTATGAAATAAATATCCCATTGCGTACAATACCCAACTATTGATGATTGATAAATCTATAATCTAATATATTTTTGTAAGTGCTCACTGGATATTAATTGTAGATGTTGGTATGTTTCCTAGAATTTTAGTCAGACTTAAAAGGATTCAAAACCAGGAATAAGGGACCTTATCTACACAGAGAGTATGCGGGAATGAGAACGGTTTTTAGAAATAATCACGTTTTTTTTCAACTTCGAGCTTAACTATCTATGTCTTCCTTAATTGTAACGCTGTCTTAGGTCAAGCATACCATGTGTTTTTGCACTATGGAGTTTAGATTATGAGTTCAATCCTAATCAAGCACGCCTTCTTATATTAAATGATATGATTTTTATAGTTTGATTGGCGGAAATGCAAAACAAAATCAGCAACAGCACAAGGTATGTATACTTTGTGTTTGGGTCTGATCTCATATGGTGAGAATAATTACATCCTCCAATTGCATTTCCTGATAGTATATGCTCCACGATGGAGTGAAACTGAAAGAAATCGGAACACCCTGACTATCCTCCACCATATGTCCCGGATAGCATTCAAGCCGAACACCCTCTTTGTATCATCGGAGCACCTCACACGGTCCATATAATTAAATCCACACAAGACATAGGGTTTTTACCGGATCATCATCCGGGGCCTTAACCTGCATAAATCTTGTGTGCCTTGAGGTTGTTAGCCAATAATATTGTGATCACAATCCCTTACACCTACAAATTTTCTTGCCGGGAATCAAAATCCCGACAGTTGGCACGGCAGGTACTGGCTCTGTGCGTTACTCTTCAACCATATCGATGTGTTCAGCAGATGTTGGCATCACGCCCATCGGTGGGCCCAGAGGCCTCTAAAAGGCCCCGAGGAGGCTCTCCTTCCAGTGGAGGGCCTCCTTCTAGTGGAGAGCCTCCACATTGGAGATATGGTCATTTACATCAACAAAGATGGGCAACAAAAAACCCACATCCTAGCCTCAGAGAGCGGTGTGGGCAAGTCCAGGTCCCAACTTCTCAAGGGCGGAGCCGACGTGCCCCGAGGAGAGGAGATGCCGCTTGGAGCTGAGTAGTGGCAAGGCCTACCCCAAGGCATTATGAAGACCTGCCATGGCACAGTTTCGAAAGGCCAGAAGCCTCAGAATCCTTGCACCCTCTGGGGCGTGTGAGAAGAAATGTGCCCTCTAGAAGGTTCATGGAAAGAGGTGTTCCCTTGGGACACTCTCGAGGGGAATGATGCATCACAAATGCATTCACTTTTCCTACCTCTTTTCCTGAGGTTTTGCATGTAATTGAACCAACACTTGGATAAAAACTGCCTGAACTGACATTGTTTTAAGGAAAATGTCCTTTTGAAAAAGTACCATGGAAGTTCTAATGCGAAAATAGAAATTTGAGATGAAGAAGGAGATCAGAGGAGCCACGAGGCCCTAAATAGGCTATACCACGTGGCCCAGAACCCTGGCCACGTGGTACAACCCTATTTGAGCCTCGTAGCTCCCCTTGATGAGTCTTTTTGCATGACTCCTTATATACAATAAAAAGCCATACTCTCATAACCATGGAGCATTTCATGAACTAGAGCACCGTCACCATCAAAAACAAGGTTTTCGAGATCAGATTGATCTCTCTTTCCACCTCGGCGAGGGGGATTTCATATTCTTCATCATCGCCATCGACTCCACGATCATCTCTACAACCATGGCTTCATTTCCCACCATCATGTATGAGTAATCCTCTGTAGCACATGAGGTGAGGGGAATTGGATAAGATCAATTATGTAATAATGCATAGCAGCTGGGGTTTTCAATTATAGGTTTGAAGATATACTTGTATTAATGTTATTGGACCTTTTCTATGCTTAATGCTTGTTACTAGGGCCTGAGTAACTTGATATTTGGTGAAAGGATCGGTACGGGCGACTAGAGGGGGGGTGAATAGGCGCTAAGTCAATTTTTAATCTTTTTCGATTTTAAGGCTTGACACAAAGTAAATTCACTAGATGTGCAACTAGGTGAATTTCCTAAGAGTGGCAAGCAAGCAAGTAAACAAGTAACTAGTAAGATACAAGTAAGGGAAAGAAATAACCGAAGAGTGGAGACCGGAGACACAAGGATGTATTCCCGTAGTTCCTTCCTTTTAAGGGGAAGTACGTCTACGTTGGAGAGGTGTGGTGACACGGAGTCTACCAACGCCACAAAGGCTCACCTTGTTCTCCGGTGAGCAAGCCACGGAGGCTAGCTCGATTCCACTAAGCGGTGGTATTGGGGGAACCACGAATCCCTTACACGGAGCTTGGGGCACAACTCCACAACTCAATTGGAGGCTCCCAAGAACGCCACGGAGGCTAGAAACACCACATAGATGAGTCAATCAAGCACTTACAATACCTAGGGTTCCAACAAACCCTAGGCTCAAATCCTCCAAGCAAATGGAGGGGGAAATGAAATTCCTTTGGTGAAGATGATGGACTAGGTCTCC
Organism: Dactylis glomerata; assembly: GCA_007115705.1. Lineage (NCBI taxonomy): Eukaryota > Viridiplantae > Streptophyta > Magnoliopsida > Poales > Poaceae > Dactylis > Dactylis glomerata. The sequence continues at coordinate 234,803 of QXEO01001903.1, read as the reverse complement.
TCCTTCGAATCCCCAAAGGGATTCAAGTTCTATTGGCTAGAGGTGGAGATCTAGAGCTTTGGAGCTTGGCAGCAATGGAGGTGAGAGAGTGTGAGCTGCAGCCTTGACTTGAGGTGGAAGAAGTCTTTATATAGTCCAAGACAAGGACTAGCCGTTGCTGCCCTTTTAGGCCGGAGTCTCCGGGGTCCAGAGCCCGGAGTCTCCGGGGTAAGTCGCCAGGGCCGGAGTCTCCGGGCCGGAGACGAGCTCCTGCCAAAGTTTCCGGCCAGAGTCTCCGCCCCCATATCTGGGGCGAGCGACACCCGACGAAAAAGGACCCCAGAGGCTTGGGCCGGAGTCTCCGGTCCCTGACCCAAAGTCTTCGGTGTGTGAACACCGGAGTCTCTGGGCAGGAGACCCGGAGTCTCCGGCGCAGAGAAGCCAGCAACAAATAATCTTCAGATTTCCACCTACAATAGAGATTATACTGAGACAAAATGGTTAGATACCTGAGTATTGACAACAAACACCCAAAAATAGATTTTGCAAGAAAATGCTCTTTCAATCTCCCCCTTTTTGGTGTTTGATGACAATACTAAGGTTCAAGGAAAAGATCAATAAGAATAGGGTGAGCTCCCCCTAGATGTGTGCAACCTACAACAAGAGCTTGATGCAAATGCACACATACTAGACACAAAGCTCCCCCTAAAGTAATGGACCAAGATCATGTGCATAATACATAGAGAACAATATGAAGTAACAAGACATGACCATTACAGTAAAGCACACCACAAGTGACGAGGGTTAACTCGACAAATGTCCTAGATGAAGGACTTAGGATCGGGGAGATAGGGCGTCGGATGAACTCGAAGGTAAAGTTAGTCGAAGTAGGTGTGTATCGAAAGTAAACTTGGGTGTTCAACCTGGCTTGCTTTCAATCTGACCTCCACTGTCCCCTCCTGGCCCCTATATATAGGTGGCCAGGTCTCGAGGATCGGGTCGGGTTCCATACAGATTACAAATATCGACATACGGTAATAAATCGTATTCGACTATCATTACAATTGGGCCTAGCTCAACGGGCCTCAGGGGTACACAACTAACGGGCTCTATTATCTATACCCTTGTCAGTAGCCCCTGAGATTCTACCAGAATTGCAGATTCGGGTTGAATCTCTAATCTTCAAATCTTCGACTTTATCTTGAAATCTTTGACTTGGTCTTTCGACTTATATTGATGATAATTTGCTCGCAAGGGGTCTCGATGAACAAGCCTGACAACTCTGACGGATCAAGAGGTCAGTTAACTGCCGGAACAGATACTTGTCACCTACTTCAAATTCAATCCCCTTGGACTTGAATTCGGGATACCGGTCAAACCCATTCTTTTGCCTCATTTAGGACTTACAAAAAATGAATCCCAGTGGTTCTCAGGGTACCCAGTGCGTCCACCAGGATTTTCTTCGTGTCGAAGACACGGATACATACCAGCAGAGCGCATCCATGTGCGTATACCAGGCCACACAGGACGGATCCCGGGGTCTTACCTTCGTGATAAATCACAGCATTCGAGTTTCGTTGCGATAACGCAACTCGAGAATCTCATGTCGCAGTCAAAGTTTGACTGAAAATATTCGGGTTTATACAACCATAAAACTCGCTCCCGATGGGAGTAACGCTTGTCCAATCTTCAATGCTTCACCAATCAACATCGTCGGGTGCGCGCTCAGCGCTCCCGATGGGAGTAGCCCCCGAGGCTATAGTCGATTTTTTTTTTCGAGTATAGGCTCAAGAGATAATAATACTCGTCATACTTCAACTCGAACCACTTCACCTGCGGAGTTCTTCAACTCCAGATACTTTCAAGAACACCCTTTCGTCGAGTACCGACCCTCTCCTTCAAATGTAGAGTTCCATTCGATACTTTATGAAAGGAGCAGCCCCCAAGGCTGCACGCAAAAGATCCTTCTTATATGATCCTTTATATAATCTCTGCATTTGTCGGCGCCACCTTTTCACCTTTATATATATTGCTTTTATCGCGCCAATGATGACGTAACTCTTCATTAGTGCGAACCGTTTTATTGGCAATACTGTAACTTCCACGATTTTATGACCGTTGAACGGGCCGCACGATTTTTTACCGTTGGTGGGCTACCGTTTCCGATCCTTACGCCACGTCTCAGCCCACGATCCTTCTCCCAGAAGATATATAACTGGCATAATGGGGAATCGTACTATTCACCAGCTCGTGACCTCCGCCGCCTCCATTGCTAATCTCTCCTGTCTCTTCCTCTCTTGCTGAGCCCCCGAGCGCACTTTTGTGCTGAATGCGAGTGAAGCATCTGGCCACCAAGAGCGTTATGGCCAAGTCCTCTGCCACCAACTGGGTTCGCTCCACCATCACCAAGAAGGAAGTGGAGAAAGCCACGGCGGACGGCCTCATCACGGCCGAAGATTCCATCAAGTTCCCCAGCACCGAACGGATCCCGAAGCCCCCGAGCGGTTACCGGGTAATGTTCCTCGCTTTCCTTCTCCGCGGTCTATCTCTTCCTGCCCACGAGTTTCTCCGTGGGCTACTATTTGTCTACGGTGTGCAGCTCCACCAGCTCACACCAAATTCACTTCTGCACATTGCTTGCTTTGTGACTCTCTGCGAGTCATTTTTGGGCATTGAGCCTCACTTTGCTCTGTGGAGATCGATCTTTCGACTCCGCCCCAATATTTCTCTGGCAAGGAAACCCGAACTGGGCGGAGCCGTTGTTTCTGTGCGCCCTGAGGCACAATATCTTGAATTTTCTATGGCCGCATCTGTCCAAGGGTGGAGGACAAAGTGGTTCTATATCTAGGACCGTAAATCCTCTCCTGAAGATGAATTCGGTCTTCCTCCCTTCGATGCTTCTCAGGAAGTAAAGAAATTGAAGTCATGGGACTCGCTTCCCTCAGATGTAGAAGTTGCACAAATTCTTCCTCTTCTTTCCCGCATTCAAACTCTGAAAACAGGCCTAGGAGGTGCTTTGTCGGGTATCCAGCTCATGGCGTTTTTCATACAACGTCGAGTTCAACCCCGTCAGCACCGCCTCACCAAACTCTGGACTTACTCTGGCTTGGAAGATCCTACTCGCGTATCTGAAGACCTGATGTCGAAAGAAGATGTCGACAAACGAGTCAGGAACCTTACCAAGCTCACCAAGGAACATTCAGTTGCTGACTTGAAGGCAGATTTTTTCGACTCCGTGCACCCTGTTCCTGAGGTAGACATCACTGCATCTACTTTTTGTCAAACTTTCTTTAGTTTCGACTTGCATTACTCTTTGCCTTTGCACCTTGCTAATTTGTTAATATGCAGGGTCACGAATTTATTGTTTCTCATCCTCCTCTTCCGGAGGCAGGGCCTCTGCCAGCTGATCTCGCCTCTCCTGCATCTGAAGCCCCCGAGGCTGACGAAAGTCAGGACGAGGATGATGTCGAAGAATCGGAAGATGAGACTAGCTCGTCGACATCGCTTCCTCCCGTACTTGCTGATGAGGTTGGTGTCGATAAGAAAAGAAAACGTGTCGACGACATTGCTTCCTCGAGTTCTGCGGCGGCTGGTAAAGCCTCTGTTGAAGTGGAAGACCTTGAATACTTCGACATGCTAGCTTCGTAAGTATTGTAGTCATGCTTCTCAATTGTATCTTCTTCGACTCGTTTTCATAATTTGCCTTTGTCATGTAGTGACGACGAAGAGCCGCCGGCGTATGCTACGGCTGCTCCCTCGATTTCTCCTGCGGCTATTGATGAGCCTGATGAACCAGCTGTTGCGGTGAGGACTACCAGGTCTGCTGTGAGGAAGGTGCCTCAATCTCAAACCCGAAACCCCAAACGCGCGAAGAAGACCAAAGAAGCCGAGGTTTCTCTGGAGGCCCATGTTTCTGCGTTTTCTTCTGATGATGTGAGTGATTCTTTTTTCCCTTCTTTTCTTTTTATACTCCCATTCTCTGATATATTCTTTTCCTTCAGGCTTTGATGAAGAAATTTGTCGCCTTGGGCACTGAATGCGCCGGGTACCTAAAGGTTGCCAAAGCTTCCGAAGGTGCGAATTTGATTTCCAGCCATTACTTTTCTTCTGGACTTTATCCTCTAATAACTATCTGCCGTCTCGCTATTCAATTTTGTAGCTGCTCTAGCCACAGCAAATGCCCGAATTGCGTCGCTAGAAGCGGAGCTTCGTGCTTCGCAGAAAGCGTATGATGCCGCAGCCGCTGCCAAAGCAAGCGCTGAGAAGTCGCAAAAAGCTGCGCTTGGCAAGGCGAAGAAAGCTGAAAGAGCTTTGGCTGACGTCAATAAAGAGCATGCCCAGCGAGAACAAGCCGTGGCAGAGCGCCTGCACACCATCTCGACTGCTTCTGAAAGTAATTATCTTTCGACTTGCCTTCTATTTTCGACTTCTATTGTACTGGTGTACTCTGCTGATACTTGTGTCTTTATTTGTTGTGCAGAATTCACCGGGGTGTCTCCGTCGTCTTTGCCAACGGATGATGATCCGCTGATGGATGCGGTTAACCTACTCGAGGCAAACTGGATATCTATCCAAGAAACCTTTGAGTTAGTTAGCCGCGTTTTATCACGTCTTTTTACTGGGTTATGGCCGAAGAAAAAGGCGGCGATGCCGAAGGATAACTTCACTGAGCTTGTGAAGTCCTTCGACACAGTTGAAGAGCCCACTCTTCATTTGAAGGCGCTTTCTATTAAGCGCGGTGCAGAGGGTGCTATTGCACTTTCTCTTGCGCATGGGACGGATTTTGACTGGGAGAAAGCCAGCTCCCCTCATGGCCATACCCGTGATGAGATGAAGGTGCTCTTCGAGAGGGCGAAGAAGCTGGCGCCTTCATTATTGAATACGATTTCTCCTTCGGCAGCTTCTGCAGTGCCTGATGCACCACCTCCATCGCTGAAAGCACCGGTGCCACCATCGACTTCTAGCGAGGAACCGGCCGCACCCCCTTCTTCTATGGCGCACAATGCTGAGGTGGCGTAGGCTCAGCTTCTTTGTACCTTTTCTAGACTTTTCCTTTCGAATGTAAAGACTTCTATTAGGTACAACCCGAGAACTGTAGTCATAGGGTTGTACTCTTATGTAAATATACTCTCTTTGTATGATGCTTTATGCTGCCTTTCTGAAAATTGCTTCTCCTCTCCTTTCTTTTGTAGTCAATGAGTGTTCATGATCCTTTGACTCATGATCCTGCTCCTTCCTCTGCTCGTGGATTCGATCCTCAGATTTCTTCGGCTCCTAGTCGATGCAATCAATGCACAAAATATTCTTCGAGGATTACTGATCTTGAGACTCGCCTGTCCTTGGCGAAACGCCAAGCACAGATGGCTATTAAAAAGGCGAGCCAGGCCAGTGGCTATATGAAGAAAATCTCTGCACTTGAAGAAAAGGTCTCTAGCTTGACGACGAAGGTTGTTCATAATGAAGAATGCGAATCTTTCATTCTTGGAATTGTCGAGTCTGCTTGCGAGTTGTTGCGATGTGAGTTTTCTTTCGACTTCTCCTGTTGGCTGTTTGTGCACTTCTTTTGTGATATATTTGTCGTTGTAGGTACTTGCTTGGATTTTGCTGCTGAGGAACGTCGAGTTGCTGAGCGAAATGCTGCTTTGGAGAAGATGTCGACTGGTTACGAGACTTTATGGTCTGATCCTCGACGCCGAAACGCCATTGTGCTGCTCCAAGACCGTGCCCAGCATATTGGCGAGTCAGTTGATCGTTGCCGATGAGCTCTCACAACTATGCACTCCATCATGCTTCCTTGTAATCCTTTGCCTGCAACTTTCCCGCTTCTTCTTGATATTTTCAGATCGAGTCATCGTATCCATAGGCTGATAGAGCTGAACTTAGTGGCGGGTGCCAATTTCGCTCTCGGGTGGATACGTAAGTGGCACCCGAGGTTGAATTACAGCACTATGTCCCTGAGTTTGGCTCCGGGTGGGGCTAGCCTTCGAGTTCATATGGAGAACACGCTGCAGCCTGCTCGAAGACTCGTAGCTAGGCTTTTGGAAGCGGACGCTGCGTTTTTTCACGAGTACCATTATTTGGACCCTTTAGGCGTAGATGACTCTGATAACCCGCTGTTGTAATGCTTCGTATACATGGAACGCGAGAGTGTTTTCTTTTGCGACTATTGTGTCGAAAAGTTTATTCTCAAAGCGTTATTTGTGTAAGTCGTGCGTTTGCCGCATTTTCTTTTTGAAAGACTCGTAAACTCGAATATGAGGAACGCTTTGTCTTTATTTATACTTTTAATGTAAGATACATGGGGTGACCCAAAAGATCCGGCCTGTGACCTGTGTTCTGGATCTAGAGGACATTGCCCCTGGTATAACTCATGGCTTTTACAGCCTTTATTGCTCTACTCTATTGTCTTTATGATGCTTATGTCGCCGTGGTTTTCTCTCCTTCTCCAATGCCTTCGCCTTCTCCTGGCGTTTCTACTCGTGGTTTCTTTGCCTCGGGCTCCGCGACGCGTCCTTCGAGTAGCTTGATGCCTTCTGTAGTCGTGCTCTTCACCTTTTCTGCATAGTTGGCTATCATGCCAAAGTTTTGCGCCATCTTGTGGAACTCCCTGTCGCAGAGATCTGAAACTTCAAAACTCCCTTTGACTATAATTATTCCTCTTGGCCCTGGCATTTTGAGTACTAAGTATGTGTAGTGAGGTACTGCCATGAATCGCGAAAACGCGGGTCGCCCGAGGATCGCGTGATACTGTGATGGCCAGTCCATGACTTCGAAGTCTAGTTTCTCCCTTCTGTAGTTTTGTCGGTTGCCAAAGCAAACATTGAGTGCTATTCGACCCAGCGGGTAATTGGCACTTCCTGGTACGATTCCATGAAAGGAACAGTCTGTTGGCTTCAGAAACTCTAGTGATATATGCATCGCTCGGAGTGTTTTTGCGTATATCAAGTTAATTCCACTCCCTGCATCCATAAATATTCTGTCGACATCATACGCGCCGATTTGAGCTTTGAGTACCAAGGGCGCGTTTCCTGGCCGAGGTACTGTTATGGGGTGGTCCTCTCTATTAAACTCAATTGGTTGCTCTGACCAATGCAGATATTCTGTTGTAGCTGGCGGCGACATGACTGCTAGATTGACTTGTCGAGTTATACTCTTTTCTTCTTTATTCGACTTGGGCACTGGTTGTATCATTGCCGTGATGTGTCCTTTTGATGGGACGTACCCTTCGTCGTCGTCGTCGTGTTCCTTGTTTTGCTGATCTTGCCCTTGGGGGGCTCCCTTGTTTCCTTGCTTGCTTGTCGAGGGATTATTACTTCCTTCGAATCCTTGTCGCCTTGCTTCGGTTTGTTTATTGATTGCTGCTTCTTGTAGCTTTAAGAATGTTGTGCAGTCTTTCATTGCGTGCCTTGATACTCGCTTTCCGTCGACGAACGCTGAGTGTATATGACAAGGCCCGTTGAGCATATCTTCTGGTGATGGGTTGTACTCTCTTGATTCTCTTGATGGGAATTTTTTGTAGTCCTCTCTTCCGTAGCTGCGATATCCCGAGCTTCTGCGATCGTTTCCTTGATAACTGTTGTCTTTATATCCTGCGGCGACTTGGCTATGAGAGCCGTAGGTGTCGTAGTTTCGGGATCGTCTCCTTTGACTTCCATATCTGTTTCTTCTGTCGTCCTCTGGAGATCGTGTCCGCTTGTTGTTGCACGCATCTTCTCCATCCGCAAATCTGTTTGCTGTGTCCATGAGATCTGACACTGTTTTTGGTTTAATTCTACCCATCTCTTCGACTAGGTCTCTTCGCCTTAGTCCAAGGATGAACGCATCTATTGCTCTTTCGTCCGAAACTTCGACTGCTGAATTTTTGATAAGGCTCCATCTTTGGATGTATGCCCGTAGTGTTTCGTCGCGTTGCTGTACGCATGCCTTGACTTCTTCTATTGATGCTGGTCGTTTGTATGTCGACCTGAAGTTGCTTGTAAATTGCTTTGTGAGGTCCTCCCAGCTTCCAATGGATTCTTTCTCTAGTTTGCTCAACCATGACCTTGCTGCGCCGGTGAGGTGTAGTTGCAAACTTTGCATTGCTGTTTCTTTGGTTCCTCCTAGTATTTGGACTGCTTGTAAATAATCTGCGAGCCATGACTGTGGTTTCTGTGATCCGTCGTATTTTTGCTGATCATGAGGTAACTTGAATCCCTTAGGCACTGGAGTGATGCGAACCCTACGGGTAAAGCATGATGCCCCCATCTCTTTTTCGTCGTCTTCATAGTCGCGCCTTGGGGATCGCGATTTTCGAGTTCCACCGTGCTGTTTTGGTGATGGCGATCGAGATCGGTGTTTACTGCTTCTATGCCGAGGACTATTGTGATGGCGAGGTGACCTTGCTTTGTGTACTTCCTTGTGATGATGCGCTTCTTCTCCTTTTGCTGATAGCTTGTGACTTACCATATTGATTCCATTTAGTGCTGCTCTATGCATATGCTCCCTAGGATCTCCTGGACTTGGTCGAGTTGTAAGTAGATATGCTTGCGCTGCCACTAGTGCTGCTTCGGGAGTTTTTGGTAGGATGTTTCCCTGCTCGTCGACCGATAGGAAGGACGAGTCGAGGTTTTTGGAAATACTTTGCTTGTCGGAGTACTCGAGGTTGTCGTACCTTGAGCCATGTCGACGATATTTGCTTCCTCGCGTTGCTGTATGATGCGTCGCTTCGTGCTCTACGGGCAGCTTCGCTGGCTGCAATGGCTGAATCTTTTCTTCTTTGTATCTCTACCTTTTCCTTTGCTAATTGCTTTGCTTGCTGCCTGAGGGCATAATGATACCCAAAAAGCATGTCTTTGCTGGAGCTGGATGGTATTGGTTTGCCGTGTTCCACGGCTTCTCTTATTATTTTCCACTCGTCGACTGATAGTCGAATTTTCTCCCTGGCTGCGAGGGTTTCCACTGTTTGCCCTTCTGCTAGGTGATTTGCTCCTCTGTCGATATTTGCTGGGTTTATCACTGGGTTGTTATTTTCATCGAATTCTTCTGAGTTGTCGCCCACAATGGCGAGTACTTGGCACTGCTTGCCGATGTTGCTTTTAAAGCTTGAAAAGATCGAGTCGCTGTCCTCAGAAAGCTCTAACCCTGTTTTCCACGTGTCTGTTGAATTGTTTGAGATATTGTCGAGGCAGATCGTGAGATCATCGAGTTGGACTTCTACGTCAGAATTTTCCTTTTCTTCGTTGTCTTTTGCGACCTCTCCTTTTTGCACCTCTTCTAGGCTGACCGGCGAATTTACTTCGCTGGAAGAGCCTTCAGAATACTCCATCATTACTGTCGTTTCAGGTCCTTGTGCCGATGGATCTTGATCTTGTTTCATCGTATCCGAAAGGCGAGAGGAACCTGACGGCCCGATGAAGATGCTCAAACTTCCGATTGTTAGTTCCACCTCTTGACTTCCGTCGACTTCTGGATTGCTGTTGGCTAAAAGCGAAAAAGCCGTCGAATTCATGATCCCAACGCCCAGAGTCCCCACGGTCGGCGCCAATTGACGAGGGTTAACTCGACAAATGTCCTAGATGAAGGACTTAGGATCGGGGAGATAGGGCGTCGGATGAACTCGAAGGTAAAGTTAGTCGAAATAGGTGTGTATCGAAAGTAAACTTGGGTGTTCAACCTGGCTTGCTTTCAATCTGACCTCCACTGTCCCCTCCTGGCCCCTATATATAGGTGGCCAGGTCTCGAGGATCGGGTCGGGTTCGATACAGATTACAAATATCGACATACGGTAATAACTCGTATTCGACTATCATTACAATTGGGCCTAGCTCAACGGGCCTCAGGGGTACACAACTAACGGGCTCTATTATCTATACCCTTGAAAAGGCAATAAAATGCAAATAAGGATCAAATGGGAACAAACCTCCACTTAGGAGGTCGGTGGCCGAAGCCACCATGTTTGAGTATAAAGGTATGGCACCGCGAAGATATATCTTGGGCCCAAGACCAAAACTCATCAATTAAGCTCAAAATTGTCCCAAAAGACAAAACGAACACATTGCTTGCTATTGGCATTATGGGGGGAGGGATAGTCCAATTAATTAGGACCGCACTCCCCCTATATCCATGCCCACACCTAGATGGGAACACACGCTATCATATGGGAATGAGTGCACACGATCAAGCCACATTGCAAGAGTCTAGGATATTCAACTCATGCCTCAACTCTCGGAATCTTGCTTCATCAAGGGGCTTGGTAAAAATGTCGGCGAGTTGGTCTTGTGTACCTACATAAGATAGGTTAATCTCACCTTGGTTGACATGGTCATGGATGAAATGGTGGCGGATCTTGATGTGCTTGGTCTTGTTGTGTTGAACCGGATTATGGGCAATCTTGATGGCACTCTCATTGTCACACAAGAGTGGCACCTTGTCAAAGTGAACACCATAATCCTCCATGGTTTGCCTCATCCAAAGGAGTTGAGCACACCAACTCGCGGCCGCCACATACTCGGCTTCGGCGGAGGAGAGAGACACACAATTTTGCTTCTTGGAAGACCAACTAACCAAAGACCTACCAAGAAATTGGCATGCCCCGGAAGTTGACTTCCTATCCACTTTGTCTCCCGCCCAATCCGAGTCCGAGTACCCAACAAGCTCAAAGCTTGCTCCCTTCGGGTACCAAAGGCCAAAAGTTGGGGTATCAATCAAATATCGAAAGACTCTTTTGACCGCCATTAGATGGCTTTCCTTAGGGGTGGCTTGGTATCGTGCACACATTCCCACACTAAGCATGATATCCGGTCTAGATGCACAAAGATAGAGCAAGGACCCAATCATAGAGCGATAAAGTTTTTGATCCACCTCTTTACCATTAGGATCGAGATCAAGAGAAACCTTTGTAGGCATGGGAGTCTTGGCTCCCTTCACTCCGGTGTCCATCTTGAACTTCTTGAGCATGTCTTGGGTGTACTTGGCTTGATTGATGAAGGTGCCACCCTTCAATTGCTTCACTTCAAAACCTAGGAAGAATTTCAACTCCCCCATCATAGACATCTCAAATTTGTCGGTCATTAACCTTGCAAATTCATCATTGAAAGATTTGTTAGAAGAGCCAAAAATGATATCATCTGCATAAAGTTGGCATATGAAAAGCTCCCCATTGACTTTCTTAGTAAAAAGAGTGGGATCAATGAGGCCTATCTCAAAACCACGGTCTACAAGAAGCTCTCTAAGGTGCTCATACCACGCACGTGGGGCTTGTTTAAGGCCGTAGAGTGCCTTATCGAGCTTGTAAACATGGTCCGGAAAGTTAGGATCCTCAAAACCCGGGGGTTTCTTAACATACACTAACTCATGCAAAGGACCATTTAGGAAAGCACTCTTCACATCCATTTGTTGTAACTTAAAATTATGTTGTGATGCATAAGCAAGAAGGATACGGATGGACTCAAGGCGAGCCACGGGTGCAAAGGTCTCTCCATAGTCAATGCCTTCAATTTGAGAATACCCTTGAGCAACCAAACGAGCCTTGTTCCTTACAACAATCCCATTTGCATCTTGCTTGTTCTTGAAGATCCACTTGGTTCCAATGATATTGCAGCAATCCTTGGGCTTCTCCACTAATGACCAAACCTTGTTGCGCTCGAAGTTATTGAGTTCTTCATGCATGGCCTCTACCCAATCCGGGTCTTCAAGCGCTTCAAACACCTTTTGGGGTTCCACACAAGAGATATAGGCATGGTGGTTACTAAAGTTTGCCAATTGCCTCCTTGTGGACACCCCTTTCCTCACAATCCCAATCACACTCTCCAAGATGTGGCTACCTCTACGGAGAGTTGTTGCTATCTTCATGGCACGGCGAGCTTGAGCTTCTTCAAGAGATTCTTGAGAGGCCACTTGGTCATCACCACGGTTTTGGTCCTCGCCTTGACCTTCAAACCGAGCATGCTCTTCACCTTGAGCTTCCTCTTCGTCTTGAACTTGATCTTGATCACCATTTGGTGAAAAATCACCATCATGCTCATGGTCTTGATCTTGATCATGCTCACATGGTTGAGGGGTTTGAGCTTGACTTTGGCTAGCATCAAAGGGACCTTGTGGAGCTTGTTGTGTTTGAGAGGGTGAAGGCTCCACTTGAGTAGAGCATAGTCCTTCTCCTTCCGCCAAAAGGTGTCCCTCAATGGGTATGAGATGTCCCACACCCATTCTTCTTATGGCAAGAGGAGGTATTTTGTCACCTACATCAAAAACACCATGTTGCTCCACACGGGAGCCGTCATTCTCGTCGAATCTCACGTTAGAAACTTCAACAACTCGAGCGGAGAGTTTGTCAAAGATTCTAAAGGCGTGAGATTCGGCGGCATAGCCAACAAAGGTACCCTCAAGAGCTTTTGAATCAAATTTGGACAAATGGACACCTTTCTTAAGATAGTAGCACTTACAACTGAATACCCAAAAGTACTTGATGTTAGGCTTCTTTCCAATGAGGATCTCATAAGAAGTCTTGTTCAAGCCCTTGCGGAGATATAACCGGTTTGATGCATGACATGCGGTATTAATGGCTTCGGCCCAAAAGTTATACGGAGACTTGAATTCCGCTAACATGGTCCTAGTCATATCAATGAGAGTCCGGTTCTTCTGCTCGGCTACACCATTTTGTTGGGGAGTGTAGGGAGATGAGTATTGATGGCGAATCCCCTCATCACTGAGAAAATCATTCAAGGTGTAGTTCTTGAACTCGGTGCCATTGTCACTTCGGATCATCAATATGTCTTGACCATATTGACGTTGCACTTCATTGGTGAAGTCTTTGACGGTTTGTTGAGTCTCACTCTTGTGAGCCAAGAAGAAGACCCAAGTGTATCTTGAATAGTCATCGACAATCACCAAGCAATACTTCTTTCCTCCAAGACTTTCATAAGAGGGAGGGCCAAAGAGATCCATGTGAAGGAGCTCTAGGACCCTCTTAGATGAAATGATGGTCTTGCTAGGATGAGGAAGTTCATGCATCTTTCCTTCAATGCAAGCTCTACACACACGATCTTTTGAAAAGGTTAGATCGGTTAGTCCTAGGATGTGGTTGCCTTTGTGGAGACTTTGCAAAGTTCTCATATTGACGCGGCCTAGCCGGCGATGCCAAAGCCATCCCACGTCAACTTTAGCCATGAGGCATGTCACGGCTTTAGTGACCTCCTTCGAGAAGTCGATCACATATAAGCCATTTTCAACATGCCCTATATGAGCTACATTAAGAGACTTGCTCCACAAAAGAACTACAATCCCAACATCAAAGAAGGTTGCAAAGCCCATATTAGCAAGTTGAGCAACGGAAAGAAGATTATATGAGAGGGACTCAACAAGCATGACATCTTCCACGGTAACATTGTGAGAGACAACAACCTTGCCGAGACCCAATACCTTTGACCTTGAAGAATCCCCATAGGTGACGTAGCCCGCATGGGATGAACCGGTGCGAAGCTCCTTCACCATTTCTTTGCTCCCGGTCATATGATTGGTAGCACCACTTTCAATTATCCATTGACCACCACCGGAAGCAAAGCCCTACAAGAGATCAAGTCTTGACTTTAGGTCCCCATTTCTCAATGGGTCCTTTCTTGTTAGTGACAAGGGTCTTTGGAACCCAAATAGACCATGCAACATATTCATTTGATGAACCAACAAATTTAGCATAAACATGTCCATCTCGTGCACGGCAAAGAACATAAGAAGGATTATATTTTCCCGCAAAGTTATTATGGTTAGGCATAGCCTTTTTGCCATTCCCAATAACTTCCCTCACCTCCTCCTCAAATACATTACCGTTCTCATCATAGCATATTTCACTAGGAACATGCTTCTTTAATGAGGGAGGAGGCGCGGGGACACTCTTCTTCTTCTTCTTCTTCTTCTTCTTCTTGTTCTTCTTGTTCTTCTTGGACTTGGACGAATATCCAAGTCCCGTCTTGTCACCATGTTGCTTTTGAGCATTTAAGAGCTCATCAAGCTTCTCATTTCCCTTTAGGGGGGCTTTCTCACAAGAGGGGTTAGTTGAGCATGAACTTGCAACAAATGTGCTAGAAAGAGACTTGGTTGCTTCATTAGCAATTATAAGATTTAGTTTCTCATTTTACAACCTAAGTTCATTAGCAACGGATTGAGCAATATCACGATCACTTTTAAGTTTAGCAATATCCAAATTGTGAGATTCTTCAAGACCCAACATGGATGTCTCAAGTGACACCCTTAGGTCTTGCTCTTCCTCAAGATATTGAGTAAGAGAAGCAATTTCATCGGCATAGTCACGAGCATGCCCCTCAAGTTTGAAAATGCGTTCATCATTTTTATCATTTATTTGGATGGCTTCATTATATTGATCTAGGAGAATCTCAAAGCGAGCTTTGGTCTCCCCATGCAAGGTTGACATGAAAATGTCCATTTCATTTAGATTATCATTATCACCAACATGTTCAACACTATCCATCAAAGATAGGCTTTTAGGTATGATGGGTGTGAGAGGCGGTGATACCTTTGTAGCGTGAGCCATGAGACAAGACGCATTGTGGTTGGAGCGCTTTGATTCATTTGCGGAAGCGAATAGGGATGATGAGGGGGTAGGATGGGCAATTGCGATGGCGGCCCTTCCTATTTCCTCCTTATCACTTGCATCATCCTCGGAGAGGTACTCTTCTTGAGTTATCAAAGCGTGAGTTGGAAGGACTCTCTTCTTGTCGGAGTTTCTAGGGTAAGACTTGGACTTCATTTCCTTGCGGACAAGCCTTCCATTGTGATATTCAACTCTTTCATATGGACACTCCGCAATGAAGTGGTTAGTGTTACCACAATTGTAGCAAGTCCTCACTCTACTTGTGGCCTTTGGCTTGGAGGGGCTAGATGACTTCCACTTCTTCATGAATGCCCTTTGAGCAAGTGTCATGTGCTCGGCATGAGCATACTTCATATCCTCGGGGCTTCCACCCATTACTTCTTCCTCTTCCAACAAGCTTTCTTCTTCATGATAGGTGACTTTGGCCTTCAAAGCAAGGTTGGGAGCACGCACACCACGTGCATGAGCTAGAGCATCATCCGCATTCTTCTCGGAGATCGTTCTTGCCATCATCTCTTGAAAAATGTCATGAGCGGACATCTTCCGGAAATTTGCATTTCCCTTGATAGAGTTCACGGTCTCCTTGTGGAAGGGCAAGAGAGCTTGAATGAACTTCCTCTTCATCCACCTCCAATCACATTGGGTGGAGCCAAGATCCGTTAGCTTCACTTGGAGTGACGAGAGACGCCTATGGAGTTCTTCGGGAGTTTCACCATCAAGCATGGCAAAGTTGTCCGCTTCATTGGAGGCTTCATCAAACTTAGATTCTTGAATGCTTTCATTTCCAATGAAGAGGTTGGTGAGAATGTCCCAAGCTTCCTTGGCGGAGGTGATGTTGCGAACGAAAGCCTTGTCCTTCTCGGTAAGAGACATGTGAATGAGATGCAAGGCGGAGGCATTGAGTTGCTTGTCGATTTGCTCCCAAGGTAGCAAGTTGGTCAAATCCTTGGAAGTTGGATGGAAACCCTGCTCAATGATCCTCCAAAGCTCAATAGACACAAAGTTTATGTGAGAGCGCATGTTATCTTGCCAATTGGCAAAGCTAGAAGCATCAAGTGGTGGCGGTGGGCCGCAAGAAGCAAGGTGTGGTATTTGAAGGTGTCTTCCGGAGACATAGCTCGTAGGATGTGGAATTCCCGGACTATGCCCCCGAGAGGTGTCATCTTTGTTGGGTGGGTCATCGTTGTTCTCATCCCCATCCTTGTCCGGATCATCCTCGTTTAAGGACGGCTTATCCTTATCTGAGGTGTCAACCGGGGTTGGAGGAGTGGTACTAGATGTTCCACTAGTGAGAGCATCAAGTAGAGATTTTTGGCTTTCCATGGCGGCCATCATAGCATCCATACGTGCAATTATACTATTTAGATCCCCCTTAGTGGCGGGTTCCTCTTCGCCCATAACCTCTTAGGCGGTTAAGCCCAATCAAAGAGCACTAGGCTCTGATACCAATTGAAAGGATCGGTACGGGCGACTAGAGGGGGGGTGAATAGGCGCTAAGTCAATTTTTAATCTTTTTTGATTTTAAGGCTTGACACAAAGTAAATTCACTAGATGTGCAACTAGGTGAATTTCCTAAGAGTGGCAAGCAAGCAAGTAAACAAGTAACTAGTAAGATACAAGTAAGGGAAAGAAATAACCGAAGAGTGGAGACCGGAGACACAAGGATGTATTCCCGTAGTTCCTTCCTTTTAAGGGGAAGTACGTCTACGTTGGAGAGGTGTGGTGACACAGAGTCTACCAACGCCACAAAGGATCACCTTGTTCTCCGGTGAGCAAGCCACGGAGGCTAGCTTGATTCCACTAAGCAGTGGTATTGGGGGAACCACGAATCCCTTACACGGAGCTTGGGGCACAACTCCACAACTCAATTGGAGGCTCCCAAGAATGCCACGGAGGCTAGAAACACCACAGAGATGAGTCAATCAAGCACTTACAATACCTAGGGTTCCAACAAACCCTAGGCTCAAATCCTCCAAGCAAATGGAGGGGGAAATGAAATTCCTTCGGTGAAGATGATGGACTAGGTCTCCTCCTTCGAATCCCCAAAGGGATTCAAGTTCTATTGGCTAGAGGTGGAGATCTAGAGCTTTGGAGCTTGGCAGCAATGGAGGTGAGAGAGTGTGAGCCGCAGCCTTGACTTGAGGTGGAAGAAGCCTTTATATAGTCCAAGACAAGGACTAGCCGTTGCTGCCCTTTTAGGCCGGAGTCTCCGGGGTCCAGAGCCCGGAGTCTCTGGGGTAAGTCGCCAGGGCCGGAGTCTCCGGGCCGGAGGCGAGCTCCTGCCAAAGTTTCCGGCCAGAGTCTCCGCCCCCATATCTAGGGCGAGCGACACCCGACGAAAAAGGACCCCGGAGGCTTGGGCCGGAGTCTCCGGTCCCTGACCCAAAGTCTCCGGTGTGTGAACACCGGAGTCTCCGGGCAGGAGACCCGGAGTCTCCGGCGCAGAGAAGCCAGCAACAAATAATCTTCAGATTTCCACCTACAATAGAGATTATACTGAGACAAAATGGTTAGATACCTGAGTATTGACAACAAACACCCAAAAATAGATTTTGCAATAAAATGCTCTTTCATTTGGTACTAGAACTTTATTGCCCCTTCTTATATATTGGTTTTTGTATTGATCTATGAGGTGTTTTACCTTCTGTGGCGTGAATCATGTGAACCCTAAGGCGAAAGGTAGGGATAACGGGGACTTCATGCCGTAGATTGAGAATTTTTGTGATCTTGGAGTGTTACTGCTTTGTTTTGGATGTCTTTAAAAGTTCATCCTTAATTACCTTTGTTCCCGTATGGCCCTAGTAAAATGGGAGGGTAGGACAAAAGATGTTCTCCTAGTTCTTTTGTAAGCACGCACGACTATATTTGATTGCATACCTACTTTCAACTGATTTAGGATCAAATTTCTTCTGCAATATTTATTATGTTATTATATGAATGATCTCATCCAAGCAACGTCTTGTGATACCTCGTGCCTATGATTTTAGCACTTGAAACTTAAACTAAAAACTCTTCTGGTGAAAACTGTAATTTTGTTGTTGCTCTTTAGTTCTATTTTACTATTTCCATTACAACTGTTGCTCAGCACAAATTTTTCTTTTGAGAATATTGACACAAAGGTGTGTATGAAAGTGACGTCTTGATTGCTAAAGTATTATTGATATTCTTGAGCTCCCATCATTTCAAACTAAAAATTTGGGTTAATACTTCCCAACAAAGATTTCAATGATTCCCATCAATTGTGGGTATCAAAATATTTGTGACGCCGTTTCCCGGGAGCCACATATTAAGTTGGAAATATTGTAAAGTACTCGTTGAGATGAACCCAACATTGAAAACAGATTATAAATAGGATTTATGGTTTGAAAGATAATTCATTTTGAATTTTTGGATGTATGAACATTCCTTGTATGCATTCGTGTTATTGGCACCTCTGCTCTTATAGGGGTAAAGTCTAACTCCCATGCGGGGGCGTGCCCTTATCCGATCATAACTTCCAAATAGGACCACATAATATTATCTTTGCCATTAAATTTACATTAATTTGCCATTTATTGGCCATTAATTTTCTATTAATTTTCCTCTAATTCTATAAATTTGCCATTAATTCTTCATTAATATTACATTAATTTGAAAATAGGCTTGAGCATCCATGGCTATAAGAATGATATGACATAGACTATTCAGATGAGCATCAGTTTTGTGGTCACTTAAATTTCTTTGTGTCTTCTTAATTGTTGAGACGTGGGAGTTCTCAAGGTTCCAAGCCTACTATGCTTGCTATTTCTCATGATAGTCTTCTTGGCTCCTTGTACGTTTTGTTTTATCAATTAAAGAATAATGAACTTCCTCATTGCATTATCTATATATTTTATATCCATATGTCAATTTATACTCCATGCCTCTGATTTTATCTTGTTTTACCCTATAACACTATTGGATGTAATGTTCATACGACAAATCGTGTTCATTGTTTTGTAGGCTTGGATGCCAAGAAATGTACGGCTACTAGCAAGACATACAGGACTACTGAGTGCCATAGACAACCATGTGTTGAGGCCTGCCACAAGGAGGGATTTACTGAAGGGAAGTGTTTCCTAGAATTGCCCATACCTGTTATGACGCGATGTTATTGCAGGAAAGATTGTTAAATAAAAACATGCAACTGCCGCATGATGTGTGATGGAAAAATTAATGATATTGTTTATTTGGAATAATAGGAGACGAGCAATGCAAAATGTGATTATACATGATATTCCTTATTTTTAGAAGGAATTAAATTTCAAGAAAAACAATGCTCTTTATAGCAAAGATCTAAATGATGACCATGTGCAACAAACTTAGAGGCGGCATCGCTTGGTCCCACCGAGGTCCTCGGGAGCAGATCCCCGCGGCCCGACCTCTTGCTGTGTGGTGACACCCGCAACCCTGAGGCTGCAGCCTTCACGGTTGGGCGGTGCTCGCATCGGCCATGGGCGGCGTGGCCTCCCGACATGGTGCTTCTCCCTGCGGAGCCCACACGGGTTGTGGCAGCGCAGCTTCCCGGTGTGGTGCTCTTCCCCACTGAGCCGCCACCGGCTAATGGCGGTGCAACCTCTCCAGGAGCGATGCTGCTCCTCGGCGGCGCCCGCACCTGATGATAGTCGGCTCGACTTTGACGGGAACCCCAATTTCGTCGCCTCCTTCCTTCCCTTTCTCCTTTACTATCTCTCACTCGCTCAATTTCTGGTCGCAGTAGGACAACATGATTGAGGAACGGAACCAGAGCGAGAGAGAGAGAGAGAGAGAGAGATAGAGAGAGAGAGTGGGGTTGCGTGGCTATGTTGATTGAGATCGGCCTTAGAGGATAAGGTGGGCATCAGCGAAGCATTCATACCGAATCAGACGGACACGCATGCGCCGCTCGGAGAGACGCTGTGTGCGGCGCTTCTAGATAGAATCACCTCAGAAACCAACACACCACTATTAGATAGGCAAGGTACTATGAATTAACTGGAGAGGTAAAGTTGAACAGTCACAGTATAATGAATTAACTTGTCGTTTGTTGTAATGATTTTTGCCCGTTTTCTATTAACTAACTAGCCAATTCTATTCTTTTTAATTAACAGATTGGGGCAAAGCTTTTGCCCCCATTTCAAAAAAAAAAAACTTGAGGGGCATAGGAAAACTGCAAGGTTATAAAAACTAAGCTAAGGGGCATAGGAAAAATGTCAAGTTATAGTGATTTTACATGATTGCTAAAATTTTGCCGTCAATAAAATGTGATTAAGTTGAGAGGCATACCAAAACTGTAGAGTTAAAATGTTAAGTTGAGTGACATGACAAAACCATCAAGTTAATATGATTTAACTTGAGCTACTAAATTTTACCATCAATAAAATGTACTATCTCCTTCTCAGTTTATAAGGCTTGCATGTGCATCTAGATAGCTAATTTAACTTGCATAAAATAAATTATTTAGTACAAAAATTATACCATTAGAAAATAGAACATCTAAAGTTTTTATTGATATTTTTTTTACAATATTTACTATACATTAAGTTGATTAAATTGACGATCTAGAAGCACGCGCAAACCTTATAAACTGAGAAGGAGGGAGTAGTTCCTTGATGGAGTCGGTATGGACTTGTCAAGAAAATTTCAGCCCGTCAAGGACCCGAGGTTTTCTAGTAGTGAGCAGTAGGTGCACAGTTACCAATAGAAGTTGTATCCATGTTTCTACGCAATCTGGTTTGTTAAATAGTAGTAACAAACAATTCACAACATTGCCCCCACTCCCGTGTTTTTAGAATCGTGGTCCTCAAGAATGCTAAACATTTTTTGCATTATAAATACAACATAATATACCCACCAGAAATCAGCGTAGCAAACTTGCAATGTAACCCTAAAAATTAAAAAATAAAGTGTATGACTAGATCTCAGTGGACTTAGATTTAACTAAAGTATTAAGTCTTAGTTACAACCTAGATGGTACTCATGTGCAACTCATGGGTCATCATAAATCACAAAGCAAATTTGACGGCCTCGGTATTTTCAAGTTGCAACTCATGTGTAACCAGAAAAATCTTCTTGAAAGTCAAATGCCACACAAAAAATCACTTCCAACCATGTGCAGTAGAAACAATCCCAAGTCATGTGGAACTAGAAAATTTAAGTTGTAACCCATGTGAAACTCATAGGAGAACACGAATCACAGCCCAATCACAAGTTCAGAAGTCAGACTAGTAAATTCTCAGTCAACTTAGAATTAGCAAACTGTAAAAAAAGAGCAAAAGTCATCGTAATATATGCCTTGCATCTTCTGATCTGATCAAACCGTAGGAGAAACTGTTTTTCGATCAATCCATCATCAACAACGACGACTCATTAATAGTAATAAAAATATTTAAATTGTACATGCATCCGCCTCACCTTGTTGTAGCTCCTTTGGGTCCACAAAGGTGAAGAACATATGACGGCCAGTCCATCTCGTAGATCACACGTTTGTTGTACGTGCAATCACCACAGCTGTTGCGTCCTTGGCACTCGACCTGATCACCACATAGCTCTCGCGTGTACCATGTAAGCTTATTACAGTACCCTCTGATTTGATGCACCTCCTTTGTCTCGAGGTCAAGATTAAACAGCTCACCGCCGCGAATCTGGATGAGCATGGCGCCTTTGCTCTCTAGAAAGGCACACACTGTAACTTTCTTGGGCGACTGTAGTTTGCTCTGAGAGCGCAGCCAACCTCCGGCGGCGCCGGTAGAGCCACGGCCATCGTCCTGTTCTTGTTGCTTCGTCCAAAACTCTAGCCTGCCAACGTCGATTGTATTGACGAATGCGAGTTTTCCTCTGATAGTGCATGGGAATGGTAGCCGTAGCCCGCATGGGCCATCCCCGGCTCGGACCAGGATCGGGATCTTGGTTAAGGAGACAGCGTGTTCGTAGTAGTCCATGCCTACGTCAAGTGTGTAGAAGCTTGTCGCGTCTCTGTACAGCCAGTGCACGGTGCCCTCGGCGACGGTGCCAGCCCGTGGCCCGGACATGGTGAGGCCAGAAACCTGAGGGCACACGATAGGCGCGCTCCATCTTCCCGTGGTGTCGGAGTAGGAGTAGGCGCGAAGCTGTCTGTCGGAGTCCATGGCGGTGATAAGCACCTGAAACGCCGGACGCCGCTGGTGGTCGAGATCACAGGCGACGCGGTGGTCTGCGGCCGTGACAAGGGCGTAGCCAATCACATCATCCCCGCCGCTCTCCGGGTCGACGTTCAGCGGAGGCGGTGGAAGGAGACGCGTGCTCCGCTCGCCGATGACAGGGTGGCACACGGCAACATGGAGCTTCCGCGAGTCGAAGGGCGCGGGGTTGATGCGCAGGAGGAGTAGGCCGCGGCGCGACGCCAGAGGGTTGGCGTAGTCGAAGAGGCCGCCGTCCTTGGGGAAGAACAATGAGAGATCAGACGCTCCTGATCCATCGGCCAATGGCGCGTGGAGCCTCTGGAACTGCGGCAGCGACAGGGACTGCTCCCTCTTCGTGGGCTCCGACTGCCCGACGAGAACTGCGCACTGGGAGAAAGCCCCGAGGATGAAGGCGGCGCGCCGCCCGTTCTCCCACCGCGAGAGGAAGGCCGGGTCGCCGAGGAGGCGGAGCCACCGCCTGCTCGTGCCCGCGCAGCGCAGGAGGTCCACGGGTTCCGGCAAGCGGGAGAAGATCTCGCTGAGGACGTCGTCGGAGGGGAGCGCGCCGGCGTCGCCTGCCATGGCCATCGGCCTCTACTTTTTGCTAGGGCCGGCTCGATGTAGATCGATCCTCGTGGAGTTGATCAGAAAAACGTACGCTAGTCGTGGCTCTGTGTCGATGCGATTCTTCATAATTCATAAACGTACGCTGGTAGAACTGCACACGTCTTGATCGATCGGTTTTTGAGCCGGCCGACCCAGTACGATCGGGTCCAACAAAATAATTAATGTGTCGGGTCCAATATTCTTTCAGCGTATGTTGGCAAAACCTATACTCCGTCTTTTTTAGACAATCAGCTAGGTTTTATTAAACAGAAATAATATTTACATGAATGTGATCACTATAAGGTGCAAGCAGCCAAACATGGCGGTCTACATCACAAGATAAAGCAGATTTAGCTAGATTGTGAGCTTCAAAATTTGATGCCCTCCCTTCGTATACAAAGCTACAATGATCTGATTTTGGAAACAAACCCAAACTTCCTTCTCTTATATCGGAGACGACCGAGGAGCAGTCCGATGTGACATATATCCTCGTGAGAGCCAGATCCTCCGAAAGTGCAAGTGCTTCTCGACATGCTAGCACTAGTGAAAAAAAGACCTTCCATACGATCTTTTAGTCCCCAAACAATTCGACTCGCGGCTAATGGCCATATTAGTCCTGATTCAATTGAAAATGTGGGCCAGAGAGCATTAGTTCCGGTTCAAATGTACCCTATAATCCCGGTTTGCCCCAGCAACCGGGACTAATGGTTAGGGGCCTTTAGTCCCGGTTGGTGGCTCAAACCGGGACTACCTTTAGTCCTGGTTCGTGCAACGAGCCGGGACTAAAGGCCTGCTCAAATGAACCGCCCACTCCCGCGCCAGTTACATCGACTGTCGCTTCGGAATTCGCTCGCCATTTACGAAGTCGCTTCGGAATTCGATCGAAACGCTTCGAAACGCCACCGACCGGCCTTGATCACACCGCCGCCGGCTGCATCATCTTCACCTCCCTCTCTCTATATAAGATGCACTCATCTTAAGCATCTTCTTCATCCTCTAATCCTCCCAAAACATCACATCTCCATAGCATCTTCACACCGGCGCCGGCCTAGCTCTCTCTCCCTATCATTCCAATGGAGCCGATGACGCGAGTAGTACCTCGATCTCGGGTGTACCATCTCACCACCGAAGGGATGCACTTCACGGTCACGGAAACTCTCCGTGCATCAAGGGTGGAGAAGTGGATTCGCGCCGTCAAGCAGCAGTTCCTCGACGCCGCACCGATCAAGTGTGTGGGCTTGGACTACAAGTTCACCAACCCTCGCAAGGGTAGACGCAATCAGTGTGCCACCGTCCTTCAACTCTCTGTGGCGTTCGAGGTTTTGGTCTTCTAGATATGCTGGGCCAATCGCGTGCCGCAGCTGCTCAAGGAATTCTTGAAGGACACCACCATTAGATTCTGCAGCGCGGCTATCGCTAATGATGTGCACATGCTGAGATCATACGAAATTGAAATTCCGTCTGTGTACGATCTCCAAAGATTGTCCCGAACCCCACCAAGAATCCAACTCCGAGTCTCTATGATCTGTCCAATGCTACTATTGGGACAAATCTTGAGAGAAGAAGAGGAACAAGAAGGACAAGAAGAAGGACAAGAAGAATGATGACGAGGAAGAAGAAGAAGAACTAATATTTGGTTGGGGCAAAGTTCCATTGAGCTTCGAGCAAGTGTTGTATGCCACTCTAGATGCTCGCCTAGGCTTCGAGATTGCTAGGAGGCACTGAAAGCTACAAGGCTACAATAGCCATGTTGATCGTCTCAACATTTAGGTGGATGATCGTAGATGGTGTGGTGTGGTGTGTGAGTCTTCGAGATTTCTCGTGCCTCTTATTGTTATTCTATTGGATGAGTAGCATGTTTAAAAAAATGTACTCCCTCTGTTTCGGTTAACAAGTCTATTAGTTTTCGAATTTTGGTTTTTTAAGTTTTTTGGCCTTTTTTGAATATTTTAATTATTTAAATTATGCATAAAGATTATTTGGAATTCATTGATGTTTATTATTACTTAATCATTGTTGCTTATTTTGTGAATTATTTGTAATTTAAAAAAGTAATATTATATGTTACCAAAGTGTATAGGTTAATAGAATTGGTAGCATACCATTATCAAGAAGTCGCGAGCATAGTATTGGAAGCTACTATGGAAGGAATGAAGAAGTTAAGCGTGCTAAGGGTGGAGCAGTATGAGGATGGGTGACCGACCGGGAAGTGAGGACCACAAGTATGTAATTTTGACACCAACCGGGACTAAAAGGTCCTCCAGCCGCAGCACATGACCCGGGCCACGTGGAGGCCCTTTAGTCCCGGTTCATAACCAACCGGGACTAAAAGCTGGAGGACTTACATGACCGCTTTGTTAGTCCCAGTTGCTCCAACCGGGACTAATGAGACTTACAAACTGGGACCGATGGCCTTTTTTCCACTAGTGTAGTGCTTCGAGGGTTGTAGGAAAAAATATCCCTCATCCACTAGTGTAGTGCTTCGAGGGTTGTAGGAAACAATATCCCTCATATAGCAACGCCATCGCATCGACATACACACCATCCTAGTATGGCATATGAGCTATACTCCGACTGCGGGCGCGCCCTAATAGTGTGCACTTGCGCGTTTAGTCGAATGGGCCTGGCCCAGTTCACATTTTTTTTGGTGAACAATTCTTGAATTTTCTAGGTGGTTTTTCTAGGTTTATTTGGTTCCGTGGCTTTATTCTTTTTTATTTTATGCTGGCTTTTTATTATTTATTTATTCTTTTATTTATTTATTTTCCACTTTTCAAACATATTCTTAAATTTCAACAATTTTGAAATTTGAATATATTCAATTTGAACATTTCTCAACTTTGAAAATTTGTTAAATTTGTTCAATTTCGAAAGTTGTTCATATTCCAAATTTGTTCATTTTCAAAATTTGTTTAAATATGAAATTGATTCATAGTCCTAATTCATATAAATTTTAAATTTGTTCAAAATTTGAATTTTATTCTAATTCGAATTTGAACAAATTTGGACTATAAATCAATTTCAAAATTTAAAATTGTTCAAATTTCAGAAAATAAAGATAGAGAAAACAAAAAAGAATAAACATTGAAGAAGCCCCTACCCGAGTCGGCCCAACAAGGCGTTCTACGGGCGGAGCGGCCCTAGCTCCCATGTTGAAGCGGAAAACAGGAGCCCCGACGTCCATTTGCCTGGCGGCGCAGCGACGGCTTGATGGGCCGGCCCAGGTATAGCACTACCTTTTTTATTTTTTGTTATATTTATTTATATCATATCGTCTGTAAAAATTAAAAATATTTGGTGTAAGAATAAAATGTTCATACATGGAAATGTATATAGATTTGAACGTGCCCGCACAGCGTAGGAGGTCCACGGGTTCCGGCAAGCGGGAGAAGATCTCGCTGAGGACGTCGTCCGAGGGGAGCGCACCGACGTCGCCTGCCATGGCTGTCGGCCTCTACTTTTTGCTAGGGCCGGCTCGATGTAGATCGTCGTGGAGTCGTGCCTCTATGTCGATGCGACTCTACATAAACCTACGTGCAAGCTTAGGTTGGCAGAACTGTAGAAGCCGATCGATCGGTTTTTGAGCCGGCCGGCCTAGTACCATCAGGTCCAACAATTTTTTTAAATCTGTCGGGTCCAGTATTTGAGGGGGCTCCCATACGCCGCCCGTTGGCGGCGCGGGAACCTGGGGCTGCATACCCCGCCCGCATGGGATGTCTAGTTGGGCCACGGCCCATGATATTCACTGTGTATGTTTTTCCTTTTTCTTTTTTTTTAGTTTGAATAAAATTTGAAATATGAACAATTTTTAATTTTGAACAAAAAATCGAAATATGAATAATTTTAAAATTAAAAACAAATTCAAAATATGAACAATTTTCAAAATTAGAAATATGAACAATTTTCAAAATTCAAAATATGAACAATTTTCAAAATTCGAAATATGAACAATTTTAAGATATGAACAATTCTCATATATGAACAAATTTGAAATACGAACAATTTTCAAATTTAAACAATTTTTAAGTTTTAACATTTTTCTTATATGAACAAATTTCATATATGAACATTTTTCATATGTAAACAAATTCGAAATATAAACAATTTTCAAGTTTGAAAAAAAACAAAATATGAACAATTTCCAAATTATGAACAAAATTCAAAATATGAACAATTTTAAAATTTGAACAAAAATACAAATTCTAAACAAAAAAGAAAAAAGAAAAATAAGAAAGAAAAAAGAGAAGGAAAACAGGAAAAAAGTTCGCTGACCAACATGGGCCAGGCCCAAATGTGTCCGACTGCGTGGGGGGTACGCGGCGCGGGGCAAAAAGCACCGCTAACGAGTGGCAAATAGGAACTCCAAATATTTGATGTCGTGTGCTTTATTCTCAAAAACAAAAAGAAGCATGCTAGGCACCGCATGAAAGAGCAGGCCGTGCGGCGGCCCATATACTGCTTATATTATAAGTATTGCATACGAGTGTCAGTCCCCGCTTTGATGATTCTAAGATTTTGTGCGATGGTAGTCGGTCGCTTATCAGTACCAAATACGCTGGAAAATTCTGAGCCACATGTTTTAGCCACCGTCGAGCTTCTGAGATGATTTTTTCATTGTTCACTACTTCCAAGCAAGTGTTTCTCATTTCAGTACCGAAGTACTAGTACGAGTTGCCCGAGTAGCTTGAGCATTGAGATACAAGTTTTTCTCATCCTCTAAGGATAGATCTTGGGAATCATTTGGAGAAGAAAAACTCATATCTACAATTCGCTCCATGACCCGAAAATAATTGAGCATGTGAATTTTCCAAGTATCATAATTTGTGCCATCAAATATAAAAGTGTCATTGTGCACTAATCCCTCAGCCGACATCTTTGCTCTAAGGCGGTGAATTATAAAATAAGAGACGGGGCTCTGATATCAGTTTAAAGGACACAAATGTCGCCTAGAGGGGGGTGAATAGGCGATATAAAATTTTTCTGAATGGCTTGAACAAAAGCAGAATTAAAATAGCATTTATTTTGTCAAGCCCAGAAAATATAGATAAACTAGACTCACCAATGTGCACCAACAATTTATGCTAAGCAAGACAAGTAACAAGATGCTAGCTATATATATGACTTTAACCATGATGGCTATCACAAATGTAAAGTGCATAAGTAGTGGAGCTCGGTTAACAGTTACTGAGGCACGACGGAGACAAAGATTTATCCCAAAGTTCACTTCCAAAGGAAGCTAGTCTCCGTTGGAGAGGTGTGGCGGCTCAATGCACTCCGAACAAACAAATGGTCTCACCTTGAGATGTGGTAGCTGATACGTCTTAAATGTATCTATAATTTTTGATGCTTCATGCTTGTTTATACACCATTTGCTTTGAGTTTTGTTACACTTCGTGGCATTTTTATGTATTTTCTGGAACTTACCTATTAACAAGATGCCACTGTGCCAGTTCCCTGTTTTCTGCTGTTTTTGTATTTCAGAAAAGTTACACATGAAATATTCTCAGAATTAGAAGATACAAAAGCCGGCCTCCTATTTTTACCGAAGCTTGATGCTACCGAGTTGATGAAGTAAATAACCGGCCAGTTGGAAACCCCAAGAGAAGGTTTGATGAAGATAGCAGCAAGTTTTCCGTCAGTTAAGAAACCAAGGTATGTCGATCAGGAGAAGAGCAGACAATACGACTGAAGGTGATGCGGACTGGCTTAGCGACAGCTTCGGATAATTTATATATGGCGCCTCGTCCAAGCTTTGCTTTGCTAGCTGCAATGTGGAACTTGCAGACACACAACCAAGTACTTTGTTCCCAACTTGCGATGAGATTGTCAATCTCACCGGTTTGCTTGAAACAAAGGTTATGAGCGTATCGAGAGGAAAACAATAGAAGTATGCGAGTAAAGTAAATAGTGCGAGTAAAGTAAACATGTGATAGCAATATGATGGAAATAGGACCGGGGTCCACAGTTCACTAGTGGTGTCTCTCTATAAGATAAATAGCACATGCTGGGTAAACAAATTTCAGTTGGGCAATTGATAGAATAAAGATAAACGTGATATGTCAAGAAGATCACTATGCGATTTACTCTGGGCATTACAACAAAATACATAGACCGCCATCCAACTGCATCTATGACTAATAATCCACTTGTGGCGAATCAATCCGAGAACTCCACAAGTATTAAGTTGCGAACAACAGATAATTGCATTAAGCAAAGTGTGTAATGTAAACAAAGCATATGCCCTTGAGCATATGAATGTTGTTTTCTCCCTAGTAGCAACAGCACATCTACAACCTTAGAGGTTTCTGTCACTCCCCCAGGTTAAATAGAGACATGAACCCACTATCGAGCATAAATACCCCCTCTTGGAGTCACTAGCAACTACTCGGCTAAGATAACTACTAACAACGAAGAGCATGCAAGATCATAAACAACATAGAGATAACAAAAGATATATTTCAGTATAGCAACTCAATCATAACACCAATATTCATCGGATCCCAACAAACCAAACATGTAGAATCATAAACACTATGCGATTTACTCTGGGCATTACAACAAAATACATAGACCGCCATCCAACTGCATCTATGACTAATAATCCACTTGTGGCGAATCAATCCGAGAACTCCACAAGTATTAAGTTGCGAACAACAGATAATTGCATTAAGCAAAGTGTGTAATGTAAACAAAGCATATGCCCTTGAGCATATGAATGTTGTTTTCTCCCTAGTAGCAACAACACATCTACAACCTTAGAGGTTTCTGTCACTCCCCCAGGTTAAATAGAGGCATGAACCCACTATCGAGCATAAATACCCCCTCTTGGAGTCACTAGCAACTACTCGGCTAAGATAACTACTAACAACGAAGAGCATGCAAGATCATAAACAGCATAGAGATAACAAAAGATATATTTCAGTATAGCAACTCAATCATAACACCAATATTCATCGGATCCCAACAAACCAAACATGTAGAATTATATAACGGTGATCTCAATCATGTAGGGCAGCTCATGAGATCTAAACATGAAGCACATGGTGGAGGAGACAACCATCTAGATACTGCTATGGACCCATAGTCCAAGGTAGACTACTCACTCATCGCTCCGGAGGCAAGCATGGCGATGAAGAAGACCTCCGATGGTGATTCCTCTCTCCGGCAGGGTGCCGGGAAGAGCTTCTGGACCCTCCCGATCTTCGGGTCAACGGCGGCGGCGGATCGCGATGTGTTCTGGAATATTGATCGGGTCCTTAGGTTTTTTCCGTCGGGGGGTCTTTATAGGCGAAGGGGCATCGTCAGGAGTGGACTGATTGCTAGATTGTTGGGAACCCCAAGATTAAGGTTTGATGTATATAGCAGCAAGTTTTTCTCTCAGTACGAAACCAAGGTTTATGTCGATCAGGAGAAAAGCAGACAATACAACTGAAGGTGATGCTTGCTAGTTTGTGACAGCTTCAAACAATTTATATATGGCGCCTCGTTCAAGCTTTGCTTGCTAGCTGCAACGCGGAACCTGCACACAACACAACCAAGTACTTTGTTCCCAACTTGTGATGAGGTTGTCAATCTCACCGGTTTGCTTGAAACAAAGGGTATGAGCGTATCAAGTGGAAAGTGATGATAGTATGAGAGTAAAGTAAACAGTGCGAGTAAAGTAAACAGGTGATAGCAATATGGTGGAAATAGGACCGGGGTCCACAGTTCACTAGTGGTGTCTCTCCATAAGATAAATAACACATGCTGGGTAAACAAATTACAATTGGGCAATTGATAGAATAAAGATAAACGTGATATGTCAAGAAGATCACTATGAGATTTACTGTAGGCATTACAACAAAATACATAGACCGCCATCCAACTGCATCTATGACTAATAATCCACTTGTGGCGAATCAATCCGAGAACTCCACAAGTATTAAGTTGCGAACAACAGATAATTGCATTAAGCAAAGTGTGTAATGTAAACAAAGCATATGCCCTTGAGCATATGAATGTTGTTTTCTCCCTAGTAGCAATAGCACATCTACAACCTTAGAGGTTTCTGTCACTCCCCCAGGTTAAATAGAGGCATGAACCCACTATCGAGCATAAATACCCCCTCTTGGAGTCACTAGCAACTACTTGGCCAAGATAGCTACTAACAACGGAGAGCATGCAAGATCATAAACAACATAGAGATAACATAAGATAATATTCAGCACAGCAACTCAATCATAACACCAATATTCATCGGATCCCAACAAACCAAACATGTAGAATTACATAACGGTGATCTCAATCATGTAGGGCAGCTCATGAGATCTAAACATGAAGCACATGGTGGAGAAGACAACCATCTAGGTACTGCTATGAACCCATAGTCCAAGGTAGACTACTCACTCATCGCTCCGGAGGCAAGCATGGCGATGAAGAAGACCTCCGGTGGCGATTCCCCTCTCCGGCAGGGTGCCGGGAAGAGCTTCTGGACCCTCCCAATCTTCGGGTCGACGGCGGCGGTGGATCGCGATGTGTTCTGGAAAATTGATCAGGTACTTAGGTTTTTTCCGTCGGGGGGTCTTTATAGGCGAAGGGGCGATGTCAGAGGTGGAGCCAGGCGGCCTCACACCATGGCGGCGCGACCAGGGCCTGGGCCGCGCCAGCCTAGTGTGTGGGGTCCCTGTGGCCCCCTCCTACTTCTCTTCAGATCTCTGGAAGCTTCCAGAAAAAATAAGACTTCAGGAACTTGTTTCGTCCAATTCCGAGAATATTTCCTGTATATCACTTCTGAAACACAAAAACAGCAGAAAACAGGGACTGGCACTATGGCAACTTGTTAGTAGGTTAGTTTCGGAAAATGCATAAAAGTGCCACGAAGTGTAACGAAACATTAGGCAAATGGTGTAAAAACAAGCATGAAGCATCAAAAATTATAGATACGTTGGAGACGTATCAAGCATCCCCAAGCTGAACTCCTGCTCGTCCTCGAGTAGGTAAGTGATAACAAAAGAATAATTTTTGAGGTGACATGCACCTACACAATCTTGATCATGTATGTAAGCATTTGTGAGCTGGGATCATAAGAACTTAAAACATGGGCATGAAAGATATAATCTTGACAATAAGAACTTAGCAACCATGTTGTAAACATGCAAATGAACACAAACAAAAGATCATGAAAATGAAACAATGAAAGTCAAACGTGTGTTCAAATCATAAGGAAAAACATACAAATGGTTTTCAGCTTGTCCTTCAAAGAGAGCAAAACATAAATGCATAGGACACCTCAAAGTTTAAGAGGGCGACTAGATACAAATAATTTAAGAACAAGTGAAACCAACAATATGAATCAATTAATGAACTTTGGGACAATGCATATTACACTAAGAATGACAACTATGCTCTCTTAATGGTGCATAAAGAAAGAAGGTGGTGACTCAACATAAAAGTAAAACAAAGGCCCTTCACAGAGGGAAGCAGTGATTGCAAGTTTTATAACCTTCAAAAATTATGGTACTTACCGGCTTTGAGCTCTCATTGCCCCCATCATAAGCATCTTGAATGGTTAAAGTTAATGCGAGAACAATTATGATGCATATGCTTGACAAATCATAAGTTGAAAACCTTGTGTCCCGTGAATACGAGTACCCAAACCTCATGCTACTTTACTTAGAGTCCCAAGCAAGGCTCTTGTCATTGTAAATATATGCATATCATTGAGAACCGCCAACGGGGTACCTCCGTGCCCGATGACATGGAACAAGCCCACATCAAAATGACAGGACAAGCAGACAATGAACACCTCGACATCTCTTTTATTTGCCATTTGTTTAGCTTTTTATTGTGAGATGCGTCGTCGAATGTTCACCATGGGTATGCTGCAAATTTCCACCATGAATTATGCATGGCTTAGATTAGCGGCCCGGCGTTTCCCTAACACATATACAAACTCCATGATCCCCACAAGATTTCCAATTCATTTCACACCGCGGGCATCCATAAACAAAAGATCACGATATCAACTCAAATAAGAAGTGCAATGTTGAAAGCTTGCCCATGACTGCATGGCTGGGCTAGTCTCCAACTTACAACTTGCAAGCATAACAACATAACATAAGAGACCACAATGTCAAATTTTTAAGAACAGGAAAAAGTAAAGTGTGCCTTCCGGTTCGTGAGAGCTTTACTGACCGAATTTCGCATAACACTGGTAAGAGTTTAATTTGAAGAGAAAATAAAAGCAAGTCAAATTTACTTGGAATGGCAAATTGCTAGTAGGTATGTATGGTGGACACTTTGGAAAACTTTGGCTTTTAGGAGTTGGATGCACGAGTAGAGCTCATACTCAGTACAAGGCGAAGGCTAGCAAAAGACTGGGAGCGACCAACTAAGAGAGCAATAATGGCCATAATCATGCAAAGCGACAAAGCGACATTAAAAGAAGCATAAGATGGCATCAAAAGTCAAAAACTAAATGATCATAGAGGCTATTGGCGACTTTGTAAGAGTCTAACATGTGTGAGCATGCGCCAAGTCAACCCAAATAAAGCATCAGGGAGAGAACCAAAATAATGCTTCCAAATAATTAAAAACAACGCATGATTTTTCAAAGGCTCATTAAGCAATCTCAGTTATTTGAGACAAGTCATGCTACAGCAAAACCACTAAGCATACCATCAAAAAGATATCAAGCATGACATGAAAAAGCCTAAGCCGCAGTCTACACAAGCTCCTTCTTGTACCACTATTTTGCATAAAGCTTTTTCTCTTTTCCAACACCATTTGAAAATTTTAAAGACACCTCTTTTGATGAAAACCAATAAAGATCAGAGGCAAAAATACACCTTGATGAAAAGATATGACAAGGCCTGAATGCAAATCAAGGCGAAAACGAAAACCAAAAGCAGTAGTGGAAAAAGAAGAACACTCGATGAACGATAAGAGTGAAAACGGAGTGTTCTTTGCAAATGAAAACGAGTACATCTCCTCCAAAGGAAATTTGTTGGGGTCCAACCATTTATTACAGCAAACAAACTAAACTAACTAAGAAAACTGAAACAACTGACGCTCCAAGAAAAACACATAGTGCATGAAGCAATACAAATATAGTGTTTTGAAAGGTGACCTGATTTTTGCTGATGAAGAAGGGGTGCCTCAGGGGCATCCCCAAGCTTTGACGCTTGTACTTCTTGGATATTTCTTGGGGTGATGCATGGGCATCCCCAAGCTTGAGCTTTTGTCCATTCTTCAACTCATCTCATCATTCTCCAATCCCTAGACTTGAAAACTTCCTTCATACAAAACTAAACACAAATCTATTAGCAACATTAGTGTAGCATAACATATAATCAACCTCTTTTTGCTTCAGGTTTCAACCCAAAACCACCACATATATAGCAAATACTACTGTAGCAACTTCCCCAGAAGTTCTATGATCAAAAGAACTCAAAAGAAAGCGATAAAGCGGCAAACACAAATATTGGCAGAAATCTGTCAAAACAAAACAGCTGACAAAGGCCGAATTTTTGAGGGGTTTTCTGTTGCTCAAATCAAAAAGTGTTCAACTAACAAAAGTTTGGATATAACCTGGGGCATATGCACAAGAAATCACAGGTCCAAAAGATATACAGAGAATTTATACGAATTTGTATGGTGCAGCACCGAAAACAGTTTCAGGACAGCAACATCCCCAAATCTTTACCTCACTCGAATTAGAGGCTTCTCTTGGCACAAAAACAAAATAAAAAGGATAAGGAATGGTCATTACAGTAGTAATGACTTCCAAGACTCAAATAAAAGAAAAAGTACTGAAAATAAAACATTGGGTTATCTCCCAAGAGTGCTTTTCTTTAATGTCTTTGAGCTTGGCGCAGAAAATTTGCGAATAAAGTAATATC
Source organism: Dactylis glomerata (assembly GCA_007115705.1). NCBI lineage: Eukaryota > Viridiplantae > Streptophyta > Magnoliopsida > Poales > Poaceae > Dactylis > Dactylis glomerata. Next base: position 200,601 of record QXEO01001903.1, on the reverse strand, counting down.
AAGTGATGAAGCATCACTTACCTCAGTAGGCACTTTAGAAGTTCCCGAAGATGATTCAACCTGCAAGTCACCCTTAGTGGAACTAAGAGTCTTACCAATTTTAAGAACATGTTGAGATTTAAGCGCAGAAACCTTGGGAACATACATAAATTTTTGCTCTTTTCCAACAAACACTTTCTCTTTCTTAAATTTAAGAGAAGAGAAGATTAAGCTAAGAGTTTCCATAGACTCCTCTAGTTTACCAATCCTCAAATTTTGATTATCAAGAGTAGTGCTAGCCTCTAAAATGGTGATTCTCTTACCAATATTCTCTATTAATTCACTAACTCGGGTAGCATTTTCTAGGATACTTGGCAAACTTTTCTCTAAAGAGCTGAGCCTTTCTACCACCTCCTCCAAGGTGGTCTCAGTTTTAGCAACATGAATAGGTGGTATTCCCACTAAACTTTCAATTATAGTGCATGCTTCTCCAGCGGGAGTACCCAGAAAATTACCTCATGTAAGAGTATCGAGAACATACCTATTCCAACTAGATATACCAACATAAAAATTTCTAAGGAGGATCGTGGTAGAGTGCTTTTTGGTACACCTATGATGAGCATTGTTAATACGATACCAAGCATCTTTTAAACTTTCTTCCCCTTGTTGCTTAAAACTACGAACTTCTACTTCAGGATTACTCATTTTAGCAAAACTAAAAGCAAACAAATAAAAACAGCTACCAAGGATTCTAATTTTTTTGGGTTTTTGATATAAAATGATGCAGGTAAAATAAATAAAGTAAAGCAAAACAATAACAAAGTAAAGGATGTGCGTGCGAAAAACTCCCCTCGCAGAAGTCTTCCACTCTTCCCCGGCAACGGCGCTAGAAAAAGGCTTGATTGCTAGATTGTTGGGAACCCCAAGATTAAGGTTTGATGTATATAGCAGCAAGTTTTTCCCTCAGTAAGAAACCAATATTTATGTCGATCAGGAGAAAAGCAGACAATACAACTGAAGGTGATGCTTGCTAGTTTGCGACAGCTTTGGACAATTTATATATGGCGCCTCATCCAAGCTTTGCTTGCTAGCTGCAACGCGGAACCTGCACACAACACAACCAAGTACTTTGTTCCCAACTTGCGATGAGGTTGTCAATCTCACCGGTTTACTTGAAACAAAGGGTATGAGCGTATCGAGTGGACAGTGATGATAGTATGCGAGTAAAGTAAACAATGCGAGTAAAGTAAACATGTGATAGCAATATGATGGAAATAGGACCAGGGTCCACAGTTCACTAGTGGTGTCTCTCCATAAGATAAATAACACATGCTGGGTAAACAAATTACAGTTGGGCAATTGATAGAATAAAGATAAACGTGATATGTCAAGAAGATCACTATGAGATTTACTCTGGGCATTACAACAAAATACATAGACCGCCATCCAACTACATCTATGACTAATAATCCACTTGTGGCGAATCAATCCGAGAACTCCACAAGTATTAAGTTGCGAACAACAGATAATTGCATTAAGCAAAGTGTGTAATGTAAATAAAGCATATGCCCTTGAGCATATGAATGTTGTTTTCTCCCTAGTAGCAACAACACATCTACAACCTTAGAGGTTTCTGTCACTCCCCCAGGTTAAATAGAGGCATGAACCCACTATCGAGCATAAATACCCCCTCTTGGAGTCACTAGCAACTACTTGGCCAAGATAGCTACTAATAACGGAGAGCATGCAAGATCATAAACAACATAGAGATAACATAAGATAATATTCAGCACAGCAACTCAATCATAACACCAATATTCATCGGATCCCAACAAACCAAACATGTAGAATTACATAACGGTGATCTCAATCATGTAGGGCAACTCATGAGATCTAAACATGAAGCACATGGTGAAGAAGACAACCATCTAGCTACTGCTATGGACCCATAGTCTAAGGTAGACTACTCACTCATCGCTCCGGAGGCAAGCATGGCGATGAAGAAGACCTCCGATGGCGATTCCACTCTCCGGCAGGGTGCCGGGAAGAGCTTCTGGACCCTCCCGATCTTCGGGTCGACGGCGATGGCGGATCGTGATGTGTTCTGGAAAATTGATCGGGTACTTAGGTTTTTTCCGTCGGGGGGTCTTTATAGGCGAAGGGGCGATGTCAGAGGTGGAGCCATGCGGCCTCACACCATGGCGGCGCGGCCAGGGCCTGGGCCGCGCCAGCCTGGTGTGTGGGGCCCCTGTGGCCCCCCTCCTACTTCTCTTCGGATCTCTGGAAGCTTCCGGGAAAAATAAGACTTCAGGAACTTGTTTCGTCCAATTCCGAGAATATTTCCTGTGTATCACTTCTGAAACACAAAAATAGCAAAAAACAGGGAACTGGCACTGTGGCAACTTGTTAGTAGGTTAGTTCCGGAAAATGCATAAAAGTGCCACGAAGTGTAACGAAACATTAGGCAAATGGTGTAAAAACAAGCATGGAGCATAAAAAATTATAGATACGTTGGAGACGTATCATGGACCGAGGCGGTCTCACACGTAGGGGGCGCGGCCAGGGCCTGGGCCGTGCCGCCCTGGTGTGTGGCCACCTCGTGGCCCCACTCCGTCTCCTCTTCGGATCTCTAGAAGCTTCCGGGAAAAATAAGACTTCAGGAACTTGTTTCGTCCAATTCCGAGAATATTTCCCGTGTATCACTTCTGAAACACAAAAACTGCAGAAAACAGGGAACTGACACTGTGGCGACTTGTTAATAGGTTAATTCCGGAAAATGCATAAAAGTGCCACGAAGTGTAACGAAACAGTAGGCAAATGGTGTAAAAACAAGCATGGAGCATCAAAAGTGCCAAGCTTAACTCCTGCTCGTCCTCGAGTAGGTAAGTGATAACAAAAGAATAATTTTTGAGGTGACATGCACCTACACAATCTTGATCATATATGTAAGCATTTGTGAGCTGGGATCATAAGAACTTAAAACATGGGCATGAAGATATAATCTTGACAATAAAAACTTAGCAACCATGTTGTAAACATGAAAATGAACACAAACAAAAGATCATGAAAATGAAACAATGAAAGTCAAACGTGTGTTCAAATCATAAGGAAAAACATACAAATGGTTTTCAGCTTGTCCTTCATGGAGAGCAAAACATAAATGCATAGGACACCTTCAAGTTTAAGAGGGCGACTAGATACAAATAATTTGAGAACAAGTGAAACCAACAATATGAATCAATCAATGAAAACTTTGGGACAATGCACATTATACAAAGAATGACAACTTTGCTCTCTTATGGTGTATAAAGAAAGAAGGTGGTGACTCAACAAAAAAGTAAAAGAATGGCCCTTCGCAGAGGGAAGCAGTGATTGCAAGTTTTATAGACCTTCAAAAATTATGTTACTTACTGGCTTTAAGCTCTCATTGCCCCCATCATAAGCATCTTGAATGGTTAGAGTTAATGCAAGAACAATTATGATGCATATGCTTGACAAATCATAAGTCGAAAACCTCGTGTCCCGTGAATACGAGTACCCAAACCTCATGCTACTCAACTTAGAGTCCCAAGCAAGGCTCTTGTCATTGTAGGTATATATGTATCATCGTGAACCGCCAACGGGGTACCTCCGTGCCCGATGACATGGAACAAGCCCACATCAAAATGACAGGACAAGCAGACAATGAACACCTCGACATCTCTTTTATTTACCATTTGTATAGCTTTTTATTTTGAGATGCGTCGTCGAATGTCCACCATGGGTATGCTGCAAATTTCCACCATGAATTATGCATGGCTTAGATTGGCGGCCCAGGCGTTTCCCTAACATATATACAAACTCCATGATCCCCACAAGATTCCCAATTCATTTCACACCGCGGGCATCCATAAACAAAAGATCACGATATCAACTCAAATAAGAAGTGCAATGTTGAAAGCTTGCCCCATGATAGCATGGTTGGGCTAGAATCCAACTTACAACTTGCAAGCATAACAACTCAACATAAGAGACCACAATGTCAAATTTTTAAGAACAGGAAAAAGTAAAGTGTGCCTTTCGGTTCGTGAGAGCTTTACTGACCAATTTTCGCATAACACTGGTAAGAGTTTAATTTGAAGAGAAGATAAAAGCAAGTCAAATTTACTTGGAATAGCAAATTGCTAATAGGTATGTATGGTGGACACTTTGGAAAACTTTGGCTTTTAGGAGTTGGATACACGAGTAGAGCTCATACTCAGTACAAGGCGAGGGCTAGCAAAAGAGTGGGAGCGATCAACTAAGAGAGCAATAATGGCCATAATCATGCAAAGCGACAAAGCGACATTAAAAGAAGCATAAGATGACTTCAAAAGTCAAAAACTAAATGATCATAGAGGCTATTGGCGACTTTGTAAGAGTCTAACATGTGTGAGTGTAACAACCAAAATTTTTGAGAAATAGAAATAAATAGATTTATTAAAATACCAAATTTTGGAGACAACAAAAACTTTTATTTTGAATACAAGATTAATCTATTGTCTTTTTAAAACTTGTGAATTTGAGCATTTGCTCCCCTTCTTCAAATAAAAAGATTATGAGACATGTTTGAAATGCCATCCTTTGAGCCTAATTTTCGAAAACCATTATTTGAAAATATAGTAAAATCGTATTTCAAGAAAACTAGCTTTGTTATAAAAGAGTAAAATAAAAAGATCCTATTTTCAAACTAGTATGTTCTCAAGTTGATGTTTCCAAAAATATTGGAATAAACATTTTGAAAACTTATTTTCAAAACCTTTGAAAACTCCCAAATGATTTCTTGGCTTAATTTTTAAGTCCAAAAGAAAACTTTGTTTATAAATGATTTATTTCATTAGAATGGTTTTCTACATATTAAAATCTTGCATGAATGCATGCCAAACCTTTATAGAAAACTCCTAAGGTAAATATGGTCAAATAATCACCAAGGAAAGAATAAAAGCCTAGAGAAATAGCAAAGACTCCAAAACCCTAAATAAAAAGGCTAAGAAAATGATCTGCAAGATATTATTGACTAGCCTACTTTGCACCTCTGGAATAAGAATTTGTAAACTAAACCATCATGGTTTTCTCAACCATAAACTAGTACAAGTGATGAAATCTTAAATACTGCAAAGTGTGGAACTAGAAACTTTTTCAAACACAATTTAAAATCCTTCCAAACTTTGAATCCTATACAGAAACCGTTCCAAAATCTTATTCTCTTTTCAACCAAGATACCACCTTTGGACAAAGAAATCACATGTCTAGCACTACTATATACTGCAGTAACTCATCCCATTCAGAAGTTACATAAATTCAAATGTTAGTCATTTCATCAAACACTTGATGGGCAGGAATCAAACCATGTCAACTTCACTATTGCCCACAGTGGATCCCTGCGTCCCTCTGCGAGCCATCCGTCCCCCATGCCGTGCCAGACCTCCCCTCACTGTACCTCACCCACTCCATGACCTCTGCGAGCTGAGTCATGGCAAAGTGGAGGAGGAGCTGTCCGCTCAGGAACCCGCCAGTATCCACTGCTCCCCGCTGTTTCTGCCGTCATCAGGCCAAGCCAGCTCGCCACCGACGTCACCACAACACCCGCAGACTCCGCCCATGCTCCCTCGGCCATCCCTGCCACTGGAGCAAGACCGAGACAGCGTCACAGCCATGCCGCGACCACGATCTGGCCACCCCGCGCCCCGGCCTCTCCGAGCTATAAATAGACCCTTTGAGCACACTCTGAGCACCGCACCACTCACCCGACTCTCCCAGACATCCTCTCCATATCTCTTGTTTCCTCGGCCGAGCTCGCCGGAGCAAGCCGAAGCTCCAGGGCGCCTCCTCTTCCCGGCGTTCCCGGCCACCTCCCGAGCTGTCGGTTGTACCAGGCAGACGAGGAGATGATCCTACACCTTTCTGCTTCCCCGCCGTCGATCCCCGCTTCCTCTACGCCGCTCCCCGTCGACGCCCCGTTCCCTGTACTGCGTCGGTGAGTCCGACCTGCAGCGAGGAGGAAGACGGTACGTACCGATTCGACTTAGGTCTGACGAGCCTGGCCCATTGTCAGTTATCTTTTTTTCTGTTCTCTCCACCAGCCGCGTGCAGCCTAGTGGGCCGGCCCAGATTAGTCTGTATGTCCGGCCCGGGTAAAAAAAAAGAGTTATTTCAGTTTTTCGAATTTTAGAAATAATTTTCAGATGCCAACTTAGACAGGAATTTCTCGGAGTTTTATAGCTCAAAATCTAGCATATAAATATGATCTGGAAACCTTAGAACATTAGCTATCCTGTAGAATTGGTTTGAACCCAATTAGATTTACATAGTGGTTGTAGCAAAAATAACAAAACATGATCTTTTCCACCTTAGAAAATCCATATCAAATCAAATAAAAATCCTAAAAATATAAATCCAACACTAGAATTTCACAATTAGTGATACCCATCTGCCTATAGCATTAGATCTCATTTTTGAACCTTTTTAAGTAAATACTATTTACCTATATGGTTATATAAGCATTTGCCATATAGGATTTTATTAAACTCAAACTTATAATCGAAATTTTGATGGAACTCTTATTGTTAAACCACATTTTCAAATACCTATCTGTAGGTATTGATCTTAGTCCATGTGTACTTGTAGGAGGTATTTGAAAATTTAATACTACATGGTAGTAATTAGAAACTCAAACTTGCACACCTATTTCAAAATAATGGAAATGATATGAAACCGATTCGAATCAACCCCATTTCTAAATATTAATATATAACCCCTGATCCAAGTCAACTAGTATTAATATATCATACTTGTAGATTCAAACTTGATTACTAAATACTTGCAAACTAGAAATGGCTTCAATAAAAGAAAATACTCCAAATCCTATGAAGCCTCTTTGGTTGAACCATAATCTTGAATATCTACTTGTGGTTTATGACCATGGTCAATAAGGACTTGCAAGAGATATTTCACGATTCAAAGTAAATTAAATCCTCACTTAAGTCAAGAAAGTGATAATTCCATCTATATGAATTCAATTAAATCGAAACCACTCTCCATAGACTACCTAGATCGCTCCCCTTACCCAAGTATCCTTATTTGCTTGAATATGTGTTGCTTGTGAATTGAGTGGTGATTGTATGCCTATTTTCTTTCTGACGATTAGACGACAATGAGAGTAAGGAGAATGGATCCCGAAGTCCACCAAGAAATGGAGATGGAGATCAATCAACCCAAGATGAAGATGAAGACTATTTTGACATTGCCAACCAAGGTAAGCCATCTTTTGAATCATAATCAAATACCTAGATTTCAAATTGCATATTTACTTGCTTTCCAAATTAAATTGCATGATTGAATTGCTAGAGTAGAACAATAATGGTGTAGTGATATCTTGCTTAACAAGAGCATCAAACTGAGTTTATCCAATATCCCCTTAGTTGTAGCATCACTCATAGTAGTTGCTTAGTCGCTAATAAGATTGAAGTCATCTATAGGGGAACCCTATTGGAAGTGGTGACTTGAACTTGAAAGCTTGAATGGGAGACTAGTCATACATGATGTATTTCTGAAACAAAATAATCTTGACTAAGGACTATGGAATGTATTTTGAAATGATAATAAGTGATGTACTATGTGAGCCAACCATACAGTACGACCACACTACCCCTAAATGGGAAGGGGCTTAGTCCGTAGCTTGTTTACCCTAGTATGGGAGACCTTGTATCATCCTTTATAGAAGTGCACCGTGCGCGGGTACTTCCGAACCGGGTGGAAATTTCCATTCATGCAGCATCCTATAACGGGCAAAACTAGAGACGCCGAAACGGAGATGTCCGTGTCTCGGGCTCTAGGAAAGGATCCTATACTAGAGTGAACAAGTGAAAGAGTTTGTTTTATTATCTGAACCTCGCATACTTGGTGTATGATGATCCGTGGATTTCTCCCGGCAGATGTATCGAATCTTGTGGGTAAAGTGTACCCCTCTGCAGAGGTTTCAAAACTATTCGAATAGCCGCGTCCGCGGTCATGGACAGTTGGCAAGCTGTACTTGACATTTGTCAAGAATGATAACAACTTACGGTGAACTTGGTGAATGATTTGACTTGACTTGATATTTGGTGTTGACCAACACTTGAAGTTCCTCTTTAGATTTAACTTAGAGAATTAAATCTTCTTCTCTACTAATGAAAATTCTTGGGAAACAAACTAGCTTTTTGCAAATAAACTTAGTGCTTAGTCCACCATATCAACCATGCATATCTCTCTCATCACTTTATTTATAAGATGGTTTGCGAGTGCATCCAATGTACTCATGGCTGTGTCCCTGGCTATTAACTTGGCCAGACTTGAAGGAGCAAGATCAAGAAGGAAGGACTCATTGACGACTTTGCGAATTAGGCTCGTTTCCTACTGTTTGCTTTGCCTGTGCGGTTGAAGCTTGACAATATGAACCCAAAGTGTTATTCCGCTGCATGTTGATGTAATGTAGGGTTTGGTCTGTGCGACCACCTATGTAATCCCCTTCATTTACTATTAATGGCTATGACTGTGATATCAACTACGTTATGTAAATCACAACAATGATTCTGGGATTGTGATGGATTACATAACGGGCACTTCGAATTTGTTATAAATTCGGGGGTGTTACAAGTTGGTATAAGAGCTATGGCTGACTCTAGGAAACCCTAGTTAGCATGGTCGTTAGAAAATGGTATCTCTGATATCACAAGTTTGGTATCAGGACTATCATGACCTTAGGAGACCTTAGTTAGTATGGTCGTTAGCTAAGAAAGTGATATTTTGTCAAACACTTATTTCTACAAAAGAAACTTATTTGCTTTGGTATCCAAAGCCAATCTTATACTCTCATCTTATTCACTTGAAATATCTTATACTCTCCACTTATGCTCTCAAAATATTTTGACAAAGAATTTTTTTTATGAACCTCTTTGATTATAATTTTTTTTAAAGATTTGTTCTACTCTATTCCTCATCTACTTCAAATATATACTATGGACGATATACCAACCTAAGACCGAAGGACTTTTGGATCAAAAGATTAGGACTCAATATTTTTCAAGACTTCAACCTTGGATGTCAACTACGACCGCTACCATCGAAAGAGAGTCTCTTCACCTGATCCATAAATCTTCCAACAAGAGTCAATCCTATGAGACAAAGACTTCAAGAGCAAAGAGAGAGTGATAAAAAAATGATGCAGACCCAGCAACCTTTTGACCCACAAGATTTATAGGAAATGCTTAGTTGATTTCATTAAGCTGCCCTTACCTCATGATTATTAAGTGTGCTTAGTGCCTTGTGTGTTTGAATGATTGATTTGTTTTGAGATGTGTTGCTCATATGCCCTCCGGCAACATGTAGCAACCACCCCAACAACTTGTTTTCTCAAAAGTGTTCTAGTAGTTTTGGCCCAAACTAAATTTTAAACCATACCAACCCCACATTAGAAACCTTTTGAAAGTTGTTCCCTCTAATCTACTGCAGAGCTCCACCCCTGACGCACCTCACATGCTCGCAAGTCCAAACAACTACACCAGGACCCACCCTAGGAAATCTACATTTTGAGTCATATCAGATTCTCTTCAGCTAGGAGCTCAAGTTGTCAAAACTAGCAAAAAGTCTCAATCTCGTAAGAGGCAAAATCAAGCAACAGATATGTACCGTCAAGCAAGTGGATGTCCAACACGCTGCAACGGAGACTATGAGAAGACTCTGCGATCTGGAAAAATAGTTACTGGTGGCAAGACCAACATTACCTGCTATGAGTGCGGAATCAAGGGGCACTACTCCAACGAGTGCCCAAAGAAGCTTAACCTTGCACCCACCACCTATCACAAGTATCCAAAACCCCGTAATTATTGAAGATAGTGCTAAAGGAGTCTACAATCCCAACGTCCGCATACGAAGAAAGCCACCTTCCCAGAATACCGTGAAATAATTTTTCAACCTGAAGGCACAGAGAGAAGAACATCAAGGACAAGCCACCAAGAACCCCGAAGTTGCTCGTAGCCATAAAGTTAGTAAGAACAAGTTGAATCAAGTGTGTGGATCCAAGCCAAGAAGAAGCCTCAGTCACCTTAGTTTGGTACTAGTAGTCTTGTTTATCTGGTTGTAAAACAAGAATGAGACTTATAATCTGCAAGATCGTTATTAATGAAATCCTATGGTTAAAGCCTAAATATTTTGTGTTTGAAAAGTGTGATTGTTTGTTGAAAATGCTATGTGATTGGTGAATATGTGTTTTGGCCCATTTGGCCTTATCACATTTTGGGTGTACCCAATCTTTCTATCTTGATAGGAATCAATATACACTCCATCTCTTATCTGGTAATCTCATCTCTCAATCTATCTCAATCTTAACTTATGAATCTCGGGACGAGATTCTTTTTAAGGGGGGAAGATTGTAACAACACAAATTTTTGAGAAATAGAAATAAATAGATTTATTAAAATACCAAATTTTGGAGACAACAAAAACTTTTATTTTGAATACAAGATTAATCTATTGTCTTTTTAAAACTTGTGAATTTGAGCATTTGCTCCCCTTCTTCAAATAAAAAGATTATGAGACATGTTTGAAATGCCATCCTTTGAGCCTAATTTTTGAAAACCATTATTTGAAAAGATAGTAAAATCGTATTTCAAGAAAACTAGCTTTGTTATAAAAGAGTAAAATAAAAAGATCCTATTTTCAAACTAGTATGTTCTCAAGTTGATGTTTCCAAAAAAATTGGAATAAACATTTTGAAAACTTATTTTCAAAACCTTTGAAAACTCCCAAATGATTTCTTGGCTTAGTTTTTAAGTCCAAAAGAAAACTTTGTTTATAAATGATTTATTTCATTAGAATGGTTTTCTACATATTTAAATCTTGCATGAATGTATGCCAAACCTTTATAGAAAACTCCTAAGGTAAATATGGTCAAATAATCACCACGGAAAGAATAAAAGCCTAGAGAAATAGCAAAGACTCCAAAACCCTAAATAAAAAGGCTAAGAAAATGATCTACAAGATATTATTGACTAGCCTACTTTGCACCTCTGGAATAAGAATTTGTAAACTAAACCATCATGGTTTTCTCAACCATAAACTAGTACAAGTGATGAAATCTTAAATACTGCAAAGTGTGGAACTAGAAACTTTTTCAAACACAATTTAAAATCCTTCCAAACTTTGAATCCTATACAGAAACTGTTCCAAAATCTTATTCTCTTTTCAACCAAGATACCACCTCTGGACAAAGAAATCACATGTCTAGCACTACTATCTACTGCAGTAACTCATCCCATTCAGAAGTTACATAAATTCAAATGTTAGTCATTTCATCAAACACTTGATGGGCAGGAATCAAACCAAGTCAACTTCACTATTGCCCACAGTGGATCCCTGCGTCCCTTTGCGAGCCATCCGTCCCCCATGCCATGCCAGACCTCCCCTCACCGTACCTCACCCACTCCATGACCTCTACGAGCCGAGTCATGGCGAAGTGGAGGAGGAGCTGTCCGCTCAGGAACCCGCCAGTCTCCACTGCTCCCCGCTGTTTCTGCCATCATCAGGCCAAGCTAGCTCGCCACCGACATCACCACAACACCCGCAGACTCCGCCCATGCTCCCTCGGCCATCCCTGCCACTGGAGCAAGACCGAGACCGCGTCACAGCCATGCCGCGACCACGATCTGGCCACCCCGCGCCCCGGCCTCTCTGAGCTATAAATAGACCCTTTGAGCACACTCTAAGCACCACACCACTCACCCGACTCTCCTAGACATCCTCTCCATATCTCTCGTTTCCTCGGCCGAGCTCGCCGGAGCAAGCCGAAGCTCTAGGGCGCCTCCTCTTCCCGGCGTTCCCGGCCACCTCCCGAGCTGCCGCTTGTACCAGGCGGACGAGGAGACGATCCTACACCTTTCTGCTTCCCGCCGTCGATCCCCGCTTCCTCTACGCTGCTCCCCGTTGCCAACCCGTTCCCTGTACTGCGTCGGTGAGTCCGACCTGCAGCGAAGAGGAAGACGGTACGTACCGATTCGACTTAGGTCTGACGAGCCTGGCCCATTGTTAGTTATCTTTTTTTTCTGTTCTCTCCACCAGCCGTGTGAAGCCTAGTGGGCCGGCCCAGATTAGTCTGTATGTCCGGCCCGGGTAAAAAAAAGAGTTATTTCAGTTTTTCGAATTTTAGAAATAATTTTCAGATGCCAACTTAGACAGGAATTTCCCGAAGTTTTATAGCTCAAAATCTAGCATATAAATATGATCTGGAAACCTTAGAACATTAGCTATCCTGTAGAATTGGTTTGAACCCAATTAGATTTACATAGTGGTTGTAGCAAAAATAACAAAACATGATCTTTTCCACCTTAGAAAATCCATATCAAATCAAATAAAAATCCTAAAAATATAAATCCAACACTAGAATTTCACAATTAGTGATACCCATCTGCCTATAGCATTAGATCTCATTTTTGAACCTTTTTAAGTAAATACTATTTACCTATATGGTTATATAAGCATTTGCCATATAGGATTTTATTAAACTCAAACCTATAATCGAAATTTTGATGGAACTCTTATTGTTAAACCACATTTCCAAATACCTATCTGTAGGTATTGATCTTAGTCCATGTGTGCTTGTAGGAGGTATTTGAAAATTTAATACTACATGGTAGTAATTAGAAACTCAAACTTGCACACCTATTTCAAAATAATGGAAATGATATGAAACCGATTCGAATCAACCCCATTTCTAAATATTAATATATAACCCCTGATCCAAGTCAACTAGTATTAATATATCGTACTTGTAGATTCAAACTTGATTACTAAATACTTGCAAACTAGAAATGGCTTCAATAAAAGAAAATACTCCAAATCCTATGAAGCCTCTTTGGTTGAACCATAATCTTGAATATCTACTTGTGGTTTATGACCATGGTCAATAAGGACTTGCAAGAGATATTTCACGATTCAAAGTAAATTAAATCCGCACTTAAGTCAAGAAAGTGATAATTCCATCTATATGAATTCAATTAAATCGAAACCACTCTCCATAGACTACCTAGATCGCACCCCTTACCCAAGTATCCTTATTTGCTTGAATATGTGTTGCTTGTGAATTGAGTGGTGATTGTATGCCTATTTTCTTTCTGACGATTAGATGACAATGAGAGTAAGGAGAATGGATCCCGAAGTCCACCAAGAAATGGAGATGGAGATCAATCAACCCAAGATGAAGATGAAGACTATTTTGACATTGCCAACCAAGGCAAGCCATCTTTTGAATCATAATCAAATACCTAGATTTCAAATTGCATATTTACTTGCTTTCCAAATTAAATTGCATGATTGAATTGCTAGAGTAGAACAATAATGGTGTAGTGATATCTTGCTTAACAAGAGCATCAAACTGAGTTTATCCAATATCCCCTTAGTTGTAGCATCACTCATAGTAGTTGCTTAGTCGCTAATAAGATTGAAGTCATCTATAGGGGAACCCTATTGGAAGTGGTGACTTGAACTTGAAAGCTTGAATGGGAGACTACTCATACATGATGTATTTCTGAAAGAAAATAATCTTGACTAAGGACTATGGAATGTATTTTGAAACGATAATAAGTGATGTACTATGTGAGCCAACCATACAGTATGACCACACTACCCCTAAATGGGAAGGGGCTTAGTCCGTAGCTTGTTTACCCTAGTATAGGAGACCTTGTATCATCCTTTATAGAAGTGCACCGTGCGCGGGTACTTCCGAACCGGGTGTAAATTTCCATTCATGCAGCATCCTGTAACGGGCAAAACTAGAGACGCCGAAATGGAGATGTCCGTGTCTCGGGCTCTAGGAAAGGATCCTATACTAGAGTGAACAAGTGAAAGAGTTTGTTTGATTATCTGAACCTCGCATACTTGGTGTATGACGATCCATGGATTTCTCCCGGTATATGTATCGAATCTTGTGGGTAAAGTGTACCCCTCTACAGAGGTTTCAAAACTATTGGAATAGCCGCGTCCGCGGTCATGGACAGTTGGCAAGCTGTACTTGACTTTTGTTAAGAATGATAACAACTTACGGTGAACTTGGTGAATGATTTGACTTGACTTGATATTTGGTGTTGACCAACACTTGAAGTTCCTCTTTAGATTTAACTTGGAGAATTAAATCTTCTTCTCTACTAATGAAAATTCTTGGGAAACAAACTAGCTTTTTGCAAATAAACTTAGTGCTTAGTCCACCATATCAACCATGCATATCTCTCTCATCACTTTGTTTATAAGATGGTTTGCGAGTGCATCCAATGTACTCATGGCTGTGTCCCTGGCTATTAACTTGGCCAGACTTGAAGGAGCAAGATCAAGAAGGAAGGACTCATTGACGACTTTGCGAATTAGGCTCGTTTCCTACTGTCCGCTTTGCTTGTGCGGTTGAAGCTTGACAATATGGACCCAAAGTGTTATTCCGCTACATGTTGATGTAATGTAGGGTTTGGTCTGTGCGACCACCTATGTAATCCCCTTCATTTACTATTAATGGCTATGACTGTGATATCAACTACGTTATGTAAATCACAACAATGATTCTAGGATTGTGATGGATTACATAACGGGCACTTCAAATTTGTTATAAATTCGGGGGTGTTACTGTGAGCATGCACCAAGTCAACCCAAATAAAGCATCAAGGAGAAAACCAAAATAATGCTTCCATACAATAAAAACAACGCATGATTTTTTTCAAAGGCTCATTAAGCAATCTAAGTTATTTGAGACAAGTCATGCTACAGCAGAACCACTAAGCATACTATCAAAAAGACATCAAGCACGACATGAAAAAGCCTAAGCTGCAGTCTACACAAGCTCCTTGTTGTACCACTTTTTTGCATAAAGCTTTTTCTCTTTTCCAACACCATTTGAAATTTTTTAAGAGACACCTCTTTTGCATAAAACTAGAGCGTTCTTGGCAAATGAAAATGAGTACATCTCCTCCAAAAGAAATTTGTTGGGGTCCAACCATTTATTGTAGCAAACAAAACTAAACTAACTAAGAAAACTAAAACAACTGACGCTCCAAGAAAAACACATAGTGCATAAAGCAAAAAAAAGATAGTGGTTTGAAAGGTGACCTGATTTTTGTCGATGAAGAAGGGGTGCCTCGGGGGCATCCCCAAGCTTTGACGCTTGTACTTCTTGGATATTTCTTGGGGTGATGCATGGGCATCCCCAAGCTTGAGCTTTTGTCCATTCTTCAACTCATCTCATCATTCTCCAATCCCTACACTTGAAAACTTCCTTCATACAAAACTAAACACAATTCTATTAGCAACATTAGTGCAAGCATAACATATAATCAACCTCTTTTTGCTTCAGGTTTCAACCTAAAACTATCACATATAAAGTATATACTACTGTAGAAACTTCCCCAAAAGTTGCATGATCAAAAGAACTCAAAAAGAAAGCGATAAAGCGGCAAAAACGAATAATGGCAGAAATCTGTCAAAACAGAACAGCTGACAAAGGTCGAATTTTTTAGGGGTTTTCTGTTGCTCAAATCAAAAAGTGTTCAACTAACGAAAGTTTGGATATAACCTGGGGCATATGCACAAGAAATCGCAGGTCCAAAAGATATATAGAGAATTTATAGGAATTTTTACGGTGCAGCACCGAAAACAGTTTTAGGACAGCAACATCCCCAAATCTTTACCTCACTCGAATTAGAGGTTTCTCTTGGCACAACAATAAAATAAAAAGGATAAGGAGCGGTCATTACAGTAGTAATGACTTCCAAGACTCAAATAAAAGAAAAAGTACTGGAAATAAAACATTGAGTTATCTCCCAAGAGTGCTTTTCTTTAACGCCTTTGAGCTAGGCGCAGAAAATGGGAATAAGGTAATTTTAGAAGATGCTCACATAAGAAATATGAATGGAAGTAAAAAAGAGCATCAAGGAGCAAATATAAAACATATTTAAGTTTAACCCATTTCCCATGCATAGGAATCTTGTAAGAAAATAAATCAAAGAAGCACATAGTCAGAAGTATGGGTAGATAAAACAAGAGCAACTTCGGAACTTTCAATATAATGAGAGGTATTTTAGTAACATGAGAATTCCAACAACCATATTTTCCTCTCTCATAATAATTTTCAGTAGCATCATGAAGAAACTCAACAATATAAATATCACACTCACCCTCTTTTGTTAAGCATGGAGGGCGATCAATTAAGGTATTAGTTAGAGAGTTACTCTTATTGGGAGGTAGACATGGGTAACTCCATTCTTCCTCCTCTTGATCATCACTCTCCTCCTCTTTTTCATCTAGTGAGCTTCCAGTTTCATCCATTTATTCTTCCATAGGCTCCTTCAAGGCATTAGTCTCTTCCGTTGGAGAGCATCTATTAAGATATTTAAGAATATAGCCATTTCCTTCCTTGTAATTATCAAAGCAAAATGTAAGTATATCATAAACCTCATATTTATAAGGTGCATCATCAGTATTTTCAAGCAAATAAGAAAGTTCGAATGCACCCTTCCAAGCAATAAATTCTTCAATTTGTTCCACATCATAAAATTCATAATTTTTATTAATATAAGAAGATATGGTAACATCATCATTATACTCACATTGAAAAGGGAGGTGTTTATACCTCCTACAACAACAAGATCTATCAAAGCAATAAGTAACATTATAAGTAGAGCACACGTTTCTAGCAATGATATACAATCTATTGATTTGTTCCCATAAGTGTTTCCCTTTTTGTGACAAGCGGTGTTCCTCATAATAATTTTGCTGCTCTTCCGTGAACCCACCTTGCCAAAAAGATTTAGTTTCAAACAAACCAACCATTGATAGAAAGCATGATAAAGCAAGACAATAACAGACCAACAAAAATTACAACTATAAAAGGAACTATTTTTTGTGTGTTTTTGATAAAACGATGCAAGTAAAAATAAAGTAAAGCAAGACTTAAAACAAAGTAAAGGATGTGTGTGCGAAAAACTCCCCTTGCAGAGGTCTTCCACTCTTCCCCGGCAACGGCGCCAGAAAAGAGCTTGATGCTACTGAGTTGATGAAGTAAATAACCGTCCAGTTGGAAACCCCAAGAGAAGGTTTGATGAAGATAGCAGCAAGTTTTCCCTCAGTTAAGAAACCAAGGTATGTCGATCAGGAGAAGAGCAGACAATACGACTGAAGGTGATGCGGACTGGCTTAGCGACAGCTTCGGACAATTTATATATGGCGCCTCGTCCAAGCTTTGCTTTGCTAGCTGCAACGTGGAACCTGCACACACACAACCAAGTACTTTGTTCCCAACTTGCGATGAGGTTGTCAATCTCACCGGTTTGCTTGAAACAAAGGTTATGAGCGTATCGAGTGGAAAACAGTAGAAGTATGCAAGTAAAGTAAACAGTGCGAGTAAAGTAAACAGGTGATAGCAATATGATGGAAATAGGACCGGGGTCCACAGTTCACTAGTGGTGTCTCTCCATAAGATAAATAGCACATGCTAGGTAAACAAATTATAGTTGGGCAATTGATAGAATAAAGATAAACGTGATATGTCAAGAAGATCACTATGCGATTTACTCTGGGCATTACAACAAAATACATAGACCGCCATCCAACTGCATCTATGACTAATAATCCACTTGTGGCGAATCAATCCGAGAACTCCACAAGTATTAAGTTGCGAACAACAGATAATTGCATTAAGCAAAGTGTGTAATGTAAACAAAGTATATGCCCTTGAGCATATGAATGTTGTTTTCTCCCTAGTAGCAACAACACATCTACAACCTTAGAGGTTTCTGTCACTCCCCCAGGTTAAATAGAGGCATGAACCCACTATCGAGCATAAATACCCCCTCTTGGAGTCACTAGCAACTACTCGGCCAAGATAGCTACTAACAACGGAGAGCATGCAAGATCATAAACAACATAGAGATAAAAAAAGATATATTTTAGTATAGCAACTCAATCATAACACCAATATTCATTGGATCCCAACAAACCAAACATGTAGAATTACATAACGGTGATCTCAATCATGTAGGAAAGCTCATGAGATCTAAACATGAAGCACATGGTGGAGGAGACAACCATCTTGCTACTGCTATGGACCCATAGTCCAAGGTAGACTACTCACTCATCGCTCCAGAGGCAAGCATGGCGATAAAGAAGACCTCTGGTGGCAATTCCCCTCTCCGGCAGGGTGCCGGGAAGAGCTTCTGGACCCTCCCGATCTTCGGGTCGACGGCGGCGGCGGATCGCGATGTGTTCTGGAAAATTGATCGGGTCCTTAGGTTTTTTCCGTCGGTGGGTCTTTATAGGCGAAGGGGCATCGTCAGGAGTGGACCGAGGCGGTCTCACACATAGGGGGCGCGGCCAGGGCCTGGGCCGCGCCGCCCTGGTGTGTGGCCACCTCATGGCCCCACTCCGTCTCCTCTTCGGATCTCTGGAAGCTTCCGGGAAAAATAAGACTTCAGGAACTTGTTTCGTCCAATTCCGAGAATATTTCCTGTGTATCACTTCTGAAACACAAAAACAGCAGAAAACAGGGAACTGGCACTGTGGCGACTTGTTAATAGGTTAGTTCCGGAAAATGCATAAAAGTGCCACGAAGTGTAACGAAATAGTAGGCAAATGGTATAAAAACAAGCATGGAGCATCAAAAATTATAGATACGTCGGAGACGTATCAAAGCTTCGCGAAGACCAAAGATGAGACGGTGATTGTGGTGCAGTGTTGATGTAGATGACCGCCTAGTTGGGAACCCCAAGAGGAAGGTATGATGAGCACAGCAGCATGTTTTCCCTCAGTAAGAAAACAAGGTTTATCGAACCAGTAGGAAAAAGCCAAACTTGTGAAGGTGATGCCTGCTAGCTTCACGACAGCTCCAGATAATTTATTAGGCGCCTCGTCTAGGGCTTTGCTTTGCACCAGCAACAACATGGAACCTGCACACAACACAACCAAGAACTTTGCTCCCAACTTACGATGAGGTTGTCAATCTCACTGGTTTGCTGTAAACAAAGGATTGAGCGTATCGAGTGGAAAATAGTAGTAGTATGCGAGAAAGTAAACAATGCGAGTAATACTAAAAGGGTGTAAGCAATGTAAAGGAAATTGGACCGGTGTCCATAGTTCACTAGTGGTGTCTCTCCATAAGATAAATAACAACATGCTGGGTAAACAAATTACAGTTGGGCAATTGATAGAATAAAGATAATGTGCATATGTCATGAGGATCACTATGAGATTTACTCTGGGCATTACAACAAAATACATAGACCGCCATCCAACTGCATCTATGACTAATAATCTACCCACGGGGATATCGTCTGAACACCCCATGAGTATTAAGTTGTGAACAACAGATAACTGCATTAAGCAAAGTGTGTAATGTAAACAAAACGAATGTCCTTGGACACAAGAATGTTGTTTTCTCCCTAGTGGCAACAGCACATCTACAACCTTAGAGGTTTCTGTCACTCCCCCCAGATTAAATAGAGCCATGAACCCAACTATCGAGCATAAATACCCCCTCTTGGAGTCACTAGTATCTACTTGGCCAAGATAGCTACTAACAACAGAGATCATGCAAGATCATAAACAACATAGAGATAACATAAGATAATATTCAGCACATCAACTTAACATAACACCAATATTCATCGGATCCCAACAAACACAACATGTAGAATTACACAAAGGTGATCTCGATCATGTAAGGCAGCTCACGAGATCTAAACATGAAGCACATGGTGGAGAAGACAACCATCTAGCTACTGCTATGGACCCATAGTCCAAGGTAGACTACTCACTCATCGCGCCAGAGGCAAGCATGGCGATGAAGAAGACCTCCGGTGGTGATTCCCCTCTCTGGCAGGGTGCAGATAGAGATTCTAGACCCTCCCGATCTCGGGTCAATGATGGCGGCGGATCGCGATGTGTTTCTAGAAAATTGATCGGGTGTTTAGGTTTTTCCCATCGGGGGGTCTTTATAGGCGAAGGGGCAGCGTCAGAGGTGGACCAGGGTGCCCTCACCACAGGTGGGCGCGGCCAGGGGCTGGGCCACGCCCCCTGGTGGTGAGGCTGGCCCCTGGCCCCTCTCCGTCTCCTCTTCGGTCTTCTAGAAGCTTCGTTAAATATTAGGAGGTTCGGCTTTTGTTTCGTCCGATTCCGAGAATATTTCTTGTGTAACTTTTCTGAAACACAAAAACAGCAAAAAACAGGGAACTGGTACTATGGCATCTTGTTAATAGGTTATTTCCAGAAAATGCATAAAAATGCCACGAAGTGTAACAAAACACTAAGCAAATGGTGTAAGAACAAGCATGGAGCATCAAAAATTATAGATACATTTGGGACGTATCGGCATCCCCAAGCTTAACTCCTGCTCGTCCTCGAGTAGGTAAGTGATAACAAAAGAATAATTTTTAAGGTGACATGCACCAACACAATCTTGATCATCTATGTAAAGCATTGAGTGCTGGGATCAAAAGAACTTAAAACATGGGCATGAAAGACATAATCTTGATAGAAGAAACTTAGCAACCATGTTATAACATGAAAAAGAACACAAACGAAAGATCATGAAAATAAAACAATGAAAGTCAAATGTGTGTTCAAATCATATGGAAAAATATAGCAAATGGTTTTCAGCTTGTCCTTCATGGAATAGCAAAACATAAATACATAGGACACCTTCAAGTTTAAGAGGGCGACTCGATACAAATAATTTAAGAACAAGTGAAACCAAAATCATGAATCAATCAATGATAAACTTTGGGACTATGCACATTAAACTCAGAATGACAACTATGCTCTCTTAGACGGTGCATAAAGGTAAGGTGGTGACTCAACATAAAAGTAAAAGAAAGGCCCTTCGCAGAGGGAAGCAGTGATTGCAAGTTTTATAAACCTTCAAAAATTATGGTACTTACTAGCTTTGAGCTCTCATTACCCCCATCATAGGCATCTTGAATGGTTAAAGTTAATGCGAGTATAATTATGAAGCATATGCTTGAAAAATCATAAGTTGAAAACCTCGTGTCCCGTGAAGTACGAATACCCAAACCTCATGCTACTCGACTTAGAGTCCCAAGCAAGCTCTTGTCATTGTAAGTATACACGTATCATCGAGAACCACCAACAGGGTACCTCCGTGCCCGATGACATGGAACAAGCCCGCATCAAAATGACAGGACAAACAGACAATGAACACCTCGGCATCTCTTTTATTTACCATTGGTATAGCTTTTTATTTTGAGATGCGTCGTCGAATGTTCACTATGGGCATGCTATAAATTTCCACCGTGAATTATGCATGGCTTAGATTGGCATCCTAGGCATTTCTCTAACACGTATACAAACTCCATGATCCTGCAAGATTCCCAATTTATTTCATATCGCGAGTATCCATAAACAAAAGATCACGATATCAACTTAAATAAGAAGTGCAATGTTGAAAGCTTACCCCATGACGGCATGGTTTGGCTAATTTCCGACTTACAACTTGCAAGCATAACAACTCAACATAAGAGAGCCACAATTTCAAATTTTTAAGAATGAGAAAAATAAAGTGTGCCATCAGGTTCGTGAGAGCTTTACTGACCAATTTTTGCATAACACCAAAAGAGTTTGATTTGAAGGATAGATAAAAGCAAGTCAAATGAACTTTGGAATAGCAAATTGCTAATAGGTATGTATGGTGGACACATTGGAACAACTTGGTTTTTGGAAGTTGGATGCACGAGTAGAGCTCATACTCAGTACAAAACAAGGGCTAGCAAAAGACTGGGAGCGACCAACTAAGAGAGCAATAACGGCCATAATCATGCATAGCGACAAAACATTATTAAGAGAAGCATAAGATGGCATCAAAAGTCAAAAACTAAATGATCATAGAGGCTTATGGCAACTTTGTATGAGTCAAACATGTGTAAGCATGCGCCAAGTCAACCCAAATAAAGCATCAAGGAGAAAACCAAATTAATGCTTCCAAATAATAAAAACAACGCATGATTTTTTAAAGGCTCATTAAGCAATCTCAGTCATTTGAGACAAGTCATGCTACAGCAAAACCACTAAGCATACTATCAAAATGACATCAAGCACGACATGAAAAAGTCTAAGCTGCAGTCTAAACAAGCTTCTTTTTGTACCACTTTTTTGCATGAAACTTTTTCTCTTTTCCAACACCATTCGAACCTTTTTGAAACAACTCTTTTGATGAAAACCAACATGGACCAGAGGTCAAAATACACCTTGATATAAAGATATAACAAGATCTGAACAAAAATCAAGGCGAAAAATGAAAGCTAAACGCAGTTCTAGAAAAAGAGAACACTCGTTGAACGATAAGAGTGAAAAACGGAGTGTTCTTGGCAAATGAAAAGCAAGGCAACTTCTCCAAAAGAAATTTGTTGGGGTCCAACCATTTATTGCAGCAAACAAAACAAAACAAAACTAAAAACTAAATACGCTCCAAGAAAAATGCATAGTGCATGAAGCAATAAAAATATAGTGTGTTGAAAGGTGACCTGATTTTTGCCGATGAAGAAGGGGTGCCTCGGGGGCATCCCCAAGCTTTGACGTTTGTACCTCTTGGATATTTCTTGGGGTGCGTGGGCATCCCGAAGCTTGAGCTTTTGTCCATTCTTCAACTCATCTCATCATTCTCCAATCCCTACACTTGAAAACTTCCTTCATACAAAACTCAACACAATTCTATTAGCAACATTAGTGTAAGCATAATAATGAATCAACCCCTTTTTGCTTCAGATTTCAACTCAAAAACCACCACATATAAAGCATATACTACTGTAGCAACTTCCCCAAAAGTTCCGTGATCAAAAGAACTAAAAAAGAAAGCGATCAAGAGGCAAACACAAATAGTGGCAGAAATCTGTCAAAACAGAACAGCTGACAAAGGTCGATTTTTTCGAGGGTTTTTTGTTACTCAAATCAAAAAGTGTATAACTAATGAAAGTTTGGATATAACCTGGGTCATATGCACAAGAAATCTCAGGTCAAAAAGATATCATGAGAATTTTCACGAATTTTTACGGTGCAGCACCAAAATCTGTTTCAGGACAGCAACATCCCCAAATCTTACCTCACTCAAATTAGAGGTTTCTCTTGGCACAACAATGAAATAAAAAGGATAGGGATTTCTATTTTCGTGCCCTCAGGTCGTTAGTTGTACTCAGTTTTCCCCAGCTCCTTAGTTTTTCCTCAGTTTTGTCCAAGCCCTTGGCTGAAACCGTCACCAGTGCTGGAACGGCCAGTTGCCCGGCGGTTGAACACCTTTGACCGTTAACTGCTGACTAGTGGGGCCACGTAGAGCCCGCAAAGACACGTCAGAGCATCCATCTTTGTTTGACCGTAAGCATCGCCGTATCCCTGACCAAAACGCGGACGAGTGGGGCTTCGGTATATCGAATGACAAGTGGGGCCATGACGCTGATACAAGGTGCAATACACGGGTAGGAATAGATTTTTAAACGGAGCTCTACAGCGATGGCACGGAGGAGGTGGCCTGCGGGGTGCCGAGATGAGATCGACGTCCACAAAGAACTGCATGAGGTGAGATCAGACGCATTAGATAGATATGAACTAGACGCGTTTAACCACGCAAAGAAGAGAAGAAATGGTCGAGGACATCGACGACGACCTCAACACTTTGACTGACGGTGTCGGACACGAACGCGAGCAATGTAGAGAAAACTAGTGTCTCTTCTTTCTGGCGTGTATAGATAGGTGCTAGGGGAGTGTGGTGGCGAAGGGAAAGACCTCGCGGTAGTCTGTGGCGTCCAGCATAGCGGGGCGACGTGGCCGTGCCCACAGTGGCGTGCATGTTCGGCATTGGCATCAGCATGTACGTTCGTCATTGGCCTCGGCGGTATCTCTGGTGTGTCAGTGATCGAATGAGGGGACGGGATTGAGGGTGCATCCCGACGGTGACCTAGCAGTGGCGGCGAGCATGCATACCCGTTCTGACCATGCCGATATCGGCATCGGCATCGTTTGGAGGCTGTGGTGCTCGAATCATGGTGGAAATTGCGATTCCCTATTATTTTTACATGCATAATATATAGAAAATAGCTAGATCTATAAATCGATGCATATGAAGCTACATATATATTCTTGGTCATAATCCCCTTAGATGCATGGCTTCACGTCGTCGTCGCTTTCATCGTCAGTATCTTCGTCGTCCGTGTAGTAGTACTTCCTGCACGTTGTTCCGTCGAACACCTTCACTGTGAGCACATAATCGCCTTCATATTTGAAGTGTAGGAAGCAGCCGAAATCCACACCGTGCGCGACGGCGAAATTCTCCCAGCCCTTGTCGAGGTACATCCGGCCTTGTCCGTCAAATAGGACCTCCATGGTCCAGAGACGAGGACCGCAGTCAGCTGCTCGCAGATACACCTTTGCGGGCTCCTGGCCGTCAAGATAGTCCGCAAACTTTTGTGGGAGTGCCTGCAAAGAGATCGAGCGCCGATCGTTTGAAATTAAAGGTTTTTTAGAACATGCACATAATTAATCACATGCATCATATATGTGCGAACGCGTACGTACCTTCTTGGCCAAAGGGTCTTCATAGATGGTGATGAAGAACTCCTCTATGATCAATGGCAGTGTTGACGGTGGTGGTGGCAATGATGATGATCCATCACCCCGGCCGCCCCTTCCCCTTCCCCTTCCCCTTCCCCTTCCGGTCGGCGTCCGAGACGTGGAAGCCATAGCAATGGATCAAGTGTATGTGAACGAAGAAGAGAGAGGCAGAAACGAAGAAGAGAGAGGCAGAACCTATTGACATGAGGGATGGCCGTTGTGGGGGTTTATAAGGGAGAGATGACCGTTGTGGGTTTTACACCATAAATTAAGGTAGAGATGACCGTTGTGGGGTTTACACAATAAATTAAGGAGGAGATGACCGTTGTGGGGTGGTTTATATCTCAACAAAAAAGTAATGCCTAAAAGAAATGGAAATTCTTGAAAGTTCATCATTTTACCGTGAAAAGTAATGCGTAAAAGAAATGGAAATTCGTGATAGTTTATCATTTTACCGTGAAAAGTAATGCGTAAAAGAAATGGAAATTCATGATAGTTCATCATTTTACCGTGAAAAGTAAAGCCTACAAGAAATGGAAATTCGTGATAGTTTATCATTTCAACGTGAAAAGTAATGCCTAAAAGAAATGGAAATTCGTGATATTTTATCATTTTACCGTGAAAAGTAATGCCTAAAAGAAATTCATGATAGTTCATCATTTTACCGTGAAAAGTTAAGCCTACAAGAAATGGAAATTCGTGATAGCTTATCATTTTACCGTGAAAAGTAATGCCTACAAGAAGTGGAAATTCGTGATTACCCAACTTGTTGAATCCGGTGGCAAACTCGTCATTTAGCATACATAGAGGGGTAGTAGTTTGCCACCGACAGATAGAGAGAGGGTGGCACGATCCTGCCCGTTGGATCATAGGATCGACGGTAGGTGGGCACGATCCGTGTGACAACAGCTCGACCAATCAGGCCAAGTTAGGGCTTCTGTGAGAAGGGAGAGGGCAAAACTGAGTAGTATCAAGGATACAAGGGCAAGTAAATAATAAACAGGCTAAGGAATTCAAATAAGAGATTTAGAAAAAGAAAAACACATGTTTTGTACAATGAAACCCAGGTTGGCCTACCTCAAAGTATTAGCAATTCAAATATACATGAGTGTAAAAATTATGGCCTCATTCAGACAAACTATGTTTTCGGTATAGATGTTTTGAGAAGGGGTTTGAGTGGAAAGCCATGAACCTTCATAGCTACTAGTGATTTCAGAAGTGGCCATTTGTGTGAAAACGTGATTTATATATGATTGTTATGATTTCCTACGTGGCAGGTCGCGTAACAAGACTCCATGAGTAGGAGGCACTATGATTTTATTTTTTTGAATTTTTTTGCGCATGAAATGACTCAATTAGATGGCTTAATCCCATCTGTTGACTCTCTGTTGACCAGCCACTTGAGGGTAAAACTGAGTATATTGCACTAGGCAGTATTAGTACTCGAGGGGAAAACTGAGTACAGATATTTTTCCAGTGTAAGATTCGAGGGTAGAACTGAGTACACGTAACGGTGCTGACGTGCAGTCCCACGGACGCGTGTCGCGGTGAGCAGCGGTTAGCCGCGCGGTGCGCGTGCTGAGACCAAAATGTCAACTGCCAGTACAGAGCCCCTCTCCCTCCCTGTGCACACAGTCTCATCATAACTCACGCACGCAACCACGCCTCTCACGTCCCATCACCTTCTCCAAAAAAACCCCAGCCGCCCTACGCGCGCTCCCCTACCGGCGATGGAGAAGAAGAATGCGCCAGCGGCCGTCGCCCCCGAGCCCGTCGCCTCCGAGCCCGTCGCCGCCGAGCCCGTCGCATCCGAGGCCGTCGCCGCCGTGCCCGTCGCCTCCGAGGGCGGCGCATCCAGGCGCGGCGCCTCCATGAACTGGGCCTCTCTCAGGGCTGACGGACCACTTCACAAGATCGGCGCATGCTTACTGGCGAACGAGGAGTACGTGGACACCTACTCTGCTTTGAGGCAAGTTTGTACTAATTGGCGCTCAGATTTACCTGAGCCCGACGTGCACCTGCACGAATGGATCATGGTAGAGCAAGCCCTTCCACGCGCCGCTGAGTTCTCCTTCCTCCACCTCCGCACATCCCGCTACGTCACCATCGATCTAACGGAAGTTCATGCAAGGTTCAAATTCCTCCATATCTATAGAGTTAATCCTTTTATTTTCAATCGTAAACATCTTAGTGCTGAATGTTATCTTCATCAATCCCATATATTTTAGATACTACTTCGTCAGCTTTTGCCGTGGCATCATCGTGCTTGCCCAAAAGAACCAGCCGCACAAGATACGGCTTCTGAACCCACTCACAAAGACATCGAACACTATATTTCAGGCGCAGATGCCATCTGTTATTCTGGAGTCAGTCACTGTAATGAAGTCCCCGACTATGCTCTTCGTTTCCACATATTGCCCGGCAGAAATTGCTTGGGTCGATGAGAGCACTCCAACTAAGGGTATAGATGAAGATTGGGGAGAAGGAAGATTTTCGATCGAGTACCATTCTATGCGTTGCATTACCACGTTCAATGGTGAATTCTATGCACTAGCTGTGAACAATTTTGAGTTCGGAACATTGGTGTGCACCAACAATGCCCAGTTGGAGCAGGGCGCGAGCAATGTCAACATGGAGACACTATTTTCTTTTCCATAACTTGGAAATGACAAGTTCTACCTTGTGAAGTCGGATGGTGATCTGCTGCTTGTGTTGTTGGGCGGTCGTTTGGAGGAAGGTCAAACAGTGGTGTACCGTGTGGACACTGAGAGCCGCTCTCTCCATGCCGTCAGTAACATTGGCAGTCGTGCCTTCTTCGTCCATCATGTCCGGTGTATCTCCGTCGACACCAGAGTGCACCCGACACTTCGACCTGGCTGCATCTACTACGCGGATTTGGGTTATATCAGAGAGTACTTTGATGATATGAACGCCTGGGATGAGTCGCCACTATATGTGGATAGATTACAAAAGTACGGTCTGAAAAAAGAACAAAGGCCATACCGTTTGGAGGATGTATTGGCTGCACACTGCAGACGGAAGGAGTTCAATAAATATTTCTTTCGGACCAGAAAATGGAGCGATGAATATATATATGATGAATGAAGAACAGATACATTGCGTCTTATATTATTTTCAGCTTAGTTTGTCATGAACATTAACATCGTTATTGGCTGCTTTTGGCTGCTGTATGCAGTTTATGTATTATACTTAGTTTTCTAGATTTATTATGCTGCTGTGAATTTATCCTATACTAGCTTCTAGATTTGCTACTAGATTTGTTACCATATTGGGCAAAAAACGAGGGCCAAAAGGCAACAATCATTGAAGAAAGACAGAAATAGAAGCTTCTCTAGATTTGATACTAATTTGGTGAAAAGAGAGAGAACTGTTTACAGAGAGAGAGGGGAAAAAGGCGCTCTGAAAAGGCGCTCTGAAAAGTCAATGCCAATTTGGCCCGAGAGAGACAGAACCGAGCTCTCACATACAACCAAACGCGGTCTCGTCCTGTCCCACGCGGTCCCTTTCTACCAGCCCCACGCGACGCGGCCCCACACGACGCGGCCCCACACGTCAGCACGGAACGGTCAACTTAACGGGATTCCTCCCGTCCGAGCGTCTGCGAGGGGTTTCAAACTAGAGCGAGGGGAAAACTGAGGAAAAACTAAGCGGCTGGGGAAAACTGAGTACAACTAACGACCTGAGGGCATGAAAATAGAAATCCCAAAAGGATAAGGAGCGGTTATTACAGTAGTAATAACTTCCAAAACTCAAATAAAAGAAAACAAACTGAAAGTAAAACAATGGGTTATCTCCCAAGAGTGCTTTTTTTAACGCCTTTGAGCTAGGCTCAGTAATTTGAGAAGATGCTCACATAAGAAATATGAATTGAAGCAAAAGAGAGTATCAAGGAGCAAATATAAAACACATTTAAGTCTAACCCACTTCCTATGCATAGGAATCTTGTAAAAAAATAAATCAAAGAAGTACATTGTAACAAGTATGGGTAGATAAAATAAGAGCAACTCCGGAACTTTCAATATAAAGAGAGGTGTTTTAGTAACATGAGAATTTCAACAACCATATTTTCCTCTCTCATAATAATTTTTAGTAGCATCATGAACAGACTCAACAATATAAATATCACACTCATCCTCCATTGTTAAGCATGGAGGGCTATCAAATAAGGTATTAGTTAAAGAGTTACTCTTGTTGGGAGGTAGACATGGGTAGCTCCATTCTTCCTCCTCTTGATCATCACTCTCCTCCTCTTTTTCATCCAATGAGCTTCCATTTTCAGCAATTTCTTCTTTCATAGGCTCCTTCAAGGCATTAGTCTCTTCCGCTGAAGAGCATCTATTAAGATATTTAAGAATATAGCCATTTTCTTCCTTGTAATTATCAAAGCAAAATTTAAGTATATCATAAACCTCATATTTATAAGGTGCATCATCAGTATTTTCAAGCAAATAAGCAAGTTCGAATGCACCCTTCCAAGAAATAAATTCTTCAATTTGTTCCACATCATAAAAGTCATAATTTCCATTAATATAAGAAGATGTGGTAACATCATCATTATACTCACATTGAAAAGGGAGGTGTTTATACCTCCTACAGCAACAAGATCTATCAAAGCAATAAGTAACATTATAAGTAGAGCACACGTTTCTAGCAATGATATACAATCTATTGATTTGTTCCCATAAGTGTTTCCCTTTTTGTGACAAGCGGTGTTCCTCATAATAATTTTGCTGCTCTTTCGTGAACCCACCTTGCCAAAAAGATTTAGTTTCAAAGAAACCAACCATTGATAGAAAGCATGATAAAGCAAGACAATAACAGACCAACAAAAATAACAACTATAGTAGGAACTATTTTTTTTGTATTTTCGATAAAACGATGCAAGCAAAAGTAAAATAAAGCAAAACAAAAACAAAGTAAAAGATTGTGCGTGCAAGACTCCCCTTGCAGAAATCTTCTTTCTCCCCGGCAACGGCGCCAGAAAACAGCTTGATTGTGGTGCGGAGTTGATGTAGATGACCGCCCAGTTGGGAACCCCAAGAGGAAGGTATGATGAGCACAGCAGCAAGTTATCCCTCAGTAAGAAACCAAGGTTTATTGAACCAGTAGGAAAAAGCCAAACTTGTGAAGGTGATGTCTGCTAGCTTCGCAACAGCTCTAGACAATTTATTAGGCGCCTCATCCAGGGCTTTGCTTTGCACCAGCAACAATGTGGAACCTGCACACAACACAACCAAGAACTTTGCTCCCAACTTACGATGAGGTTGTCAATCTCACCGGTTTGCTGTAAACAAAGAACTGAGCATATCGAGTGGAAAATAGTAGTAGTATGCGAGAAACTAAACAATGCGAGTAATAGTAAAACCGTGTAAGCAATGTAAAGGAAATTGGACTGGGGTCCACAGTTCACTAGTGGTGTCTCTCCATAAGATAAATAACAACATGCTGGGTAAACAAATTACAGTTGGGCAATTGATAGAATAAAGATAACGTGCATATTGAAAGATCATATCGAGCCTCATGTGTGGTTTTGGTAATTAATGACAATCCCTATGGACTAATGGTTGCATTGAGTTATATGTGTAGGACTTGTCCATAGACAATGCTTGAACCATTTGTTGGAGTCAAGGTTGTAAGAAGAAGATTATGTGTTGACCAAGGTGTTATTCAAGGAGTGATCCAAAGATTGGTCTTAAGGGAGTTGAGCTTATGTCAAGTGTGTCTTGAAGAATAAGATTGAGTGAGCTCTCATGTGTATCCTCAAGACACCATCATTATGGAGAAAGAAGAATTGATTCGAGGATTGATCAAGTCAAAGCGCAAGTTCAAGATGAGCAACTAGAAGAGAACATATGCTTGAAGCTTGCCATCTATATTGTGTTTATGGATATGTGAAGATATGCTTAAAGAGAGTCTCTTCCATAGTGGAGTATGGGGGAGCAATCCGCAAGACTTCACCAAGCAAGCTCAATCAAGAAAGGTGGTCCAACTTGAGAAGATCAAGATCGTCATTATCCACCTCAAGTGGAATGCTCAAGGCAAAGGTATGATATTGATAGGGTTTCTTTCTTACCGGTCTCATGGTGTTAGTTGTGAGACCAGGTTATAGGATCGGTAGCCGTACTATCAAGAGGGGCTCTCGAGTGAGTAACTTAATCGTATCGTTCGGAGAGAGCTCAAACCTTTGCATACTTGGCATCATCTTTCTTGGTTCTTATTTGGATTTTATCCATGTGAGGTTCTAGAGCTTGTGGTTATTTCCATGACAAGCTCTAGCTCATCAAAAACGGATTTCGCATAAAACTCTTATTGCGTTTTTGATGTTTGGAGGTTTTACCGGTTTGTCTTCGTAGAGAGGTCAAACCTTTCATCATTTGGTTTTATACTCCCTTGTTGTACTATGATGTTTCTATGGATGAAGTTGTAGAGCTCGTTGTGGTGATTCCAACGAGCCCAAGATCATCGAAAACGGAGTCCGGATGCTCAAGTTATTGCCGTTTTCGTTTTGGTATTTCTGCTGTTTCAGTGGGGGCGGAAATAGCCGGCCCGGGGCCGGAAATAGCCGGTCAGACCGGCTAAAGCCGGTCTGAGGGCCGGCTTTAGCCGGTCTGCCCAGTTTCGGAAGAAGCTCTGCGCCTCTGGAGTAACCCGGCTTTTTGTCCGGCTATTCCTGGCCAGGGCCGGATATTTCAGGCCGGCTTTAGCCGGTGTGGAGGCCGGCTTTAGCCGGTGTGACCGGCTTTAGCCGGACTTAACTCCGGCTTTAGCCGGACTTTCCTGGCTGGCAACGGTCAGATTTTTGGGGGGGTATAAATACCCCTTCTTCCTCCTTGGAACAGCAACGTTTTGGGCTTCTCTCTCCTCCATTGTTGACTTTGCAAAGCTTGCCCTTCCTCCTCCATTCCTCCCATGATTCTTGGATATTTTTGAGGGAAAAGAGAGAGGAGATCTAGATCTATCTTTCCACCAATCAAAATCTCCTCTTAGTGAGGGGAACCTCTTGTGGATTTAGATCTTGGAGTTCTTTGTGGATTTCCTTTGTTCTTCCTCTCATATCTCTCCATAGCATTAGTTGCTTTGGTAGGATTTGAGTGAGAAGGATTTGAGCACCTTGTGTGCTCTTGCCATTGCATAAGTTGCATCGGTTTGAGTTCTCCCCGGAGATTCGAGTAAGTGAAAGTTTGTGAGCTTATTACTCTTGGGTTCTTGGAACCCTAGACGGCTTTGTGGCTTTGTGGAGCCTTGGTGGCTATCCTTGGGAGCCTCCAATTAAGTTGTGGATGCGTGCCCCAAGATTTGTGTAAAGGCCCGGTTCCGCCTTGAGGAACCCCTTAGTGGAAGAGTGAGCTAGGCCTTTGTGGCGCAAGCTCACACCGGAGAATAGGGTGAGGCCTTTGTGGCGTTGGTTAGGCCTTTGTGGCGATACCACACCCCTCCAACGAGACGTACTCCCTTTCAAGGGAGGAACTCGGGAATACATCATCGTCTCCGCGTGCCTCGGTTATTTCTATACCCGAGCTCTTTACTTATGCACTTTACATTGTGATAGCCTTCGTGCTTGAAGTCATATATCTTGCTATCACCTTGTTACTTGTATTGCTTAGCATAAGTTTTTGGTGCACATAGGTGAGCCTAGTTTATTTAGGTTTTATGTGCTTGACAAAATAAACGCTAGTTTAATTCCGCTTTTGTTCAAGCCATTCGTAAAATTTGATATCGCCTATTCACCCCCCCCCTCTAGGCGACATCTGTGTCCTTTCACATATGTCACGAGGATCACTATGAGATTTACTCTGGGCATTACAACAAAATACATAGACCGCCATCCAACTGCATCTATGACTAATAATCCACCCACGGGGATATCGTCTGAACACCCCACGAGTATTAAGTTGCGAACAATAGATAACTGCATTAAGCAAAGTGTGTAATGTAAACAAAACAAATGTCCTTGGACACAAGAATGTTGTTTTCTCCCTTGTGGCAACAGCACATCTACAACCTTAGAGGTTTCTGTCACTCCCCCAGATTAAATAGAGGCATGAACCCAACTATCGAGCATAAATACCCCCTCTTGGAGTCACTAGTATCTACTTGGCCAAGATAGCTACTAACAACAGAGAGCATGCAAGATAATAAACAACATAGAGATAACATAAGATAATATTCAGCACATCAACTTAACATAACACCAATATTCATCGGATCCCAACAAACACAACATGTAGTATTACACAAAGGTGATCTCGATCATGTAAGGCAGCTCACGAGATCTAAACATGAAGCACATGGTGGAGAAGACAACCATCTAGCTACTGCTATGGACCCTTAGTCCAAGGTAGACTACTCACTCATCACGCCGGAGGCAAGCATGGCAATGAAGAAGACCTCCGGTGGCGATTCCCCTCTCTGGCAGGGTGCCGGGAAGAGCTTCTGGACCCTCCCGATCTCGGGTCGATGACGGTGGCGGATCACGATGTGTTTCTAGAAAATTGATCAGGTGTTTAGGTTTTTCCCGTCGGGGGGTCTTTATAGGCGAAGAGGCAGCGTCAGAGGTGGACCAGGGCACCCTCACCATAGGTGGGCGCGGCCAGGGGCTGGGCCGCACCCCCTGGTGGTGAGGCTGGCCCCTCTCCATCTCCTCTTCGGTCTTCTGGAAGCTTCGTTAAATATTAGGAGGTTCAGCTTTTGTTTCGTCCGATTCCGAGAATATTTCCTGTGTAACTTTTCTGAAACACAAAAACGGCAGAAAACAGGGAACTGGCACTGTGGCATCTTGTTAATAGGTTAGTTCTGGAAAATGCATAAAAATGCCACGAAGTGTAACAAAATACTAAGCAAATGGTGTAAGAACAAGCATGGAGCATAAAAAATTATAGATACGTTTGAGATGTATCAGACGGAAGGGGCCAGGAGCCAGGCTCACCACAGGGGGGCGCGGCCCAGCCCCTGGCCGCGCCACCCCATGGTGAGGCCAGCTGGCCCCATCTCTGACGATACCCTTTTGCCTATAAAGTCCCCTCGACGGGAAAAACCTAAGGGACAGAACGCTTTTCCTCGAAATATAATGCAAGCCGCCGCCATCATCGAAGCAAGATCGAGAAGATCCAGGAGCTCTTCCCGGCACCCTGCCGGAGAGGGGAATCCCTGCCGAAGGCCCTCTCCACCACCATGGTCGCCTCTGGAGTGATGTGTGAGTAGTCTACCTTGGACTACGGGTCCATAGCAGTAGCTAGATGGTTGTCTTCTCCACCATGTCCTTCATGTTTAGATCTTGTGAGCTGCCCTACATGATCAAGATCATCTTTATGTAATCATACATGTTGTGTTTGTTGGGATCCGATGAGTATTGGTACTATGTCAAGTTGATGTGCTGAATTATATATCTTATGTTATCTCTATGTTGTTTATGATCTTGTATGCTTTCCTCTGCTAGTAGATATCTTGGCCGAGTAGATGCTAGTGACTCCAAGAGGGAGTATTTATGCTCGATAGTTGGGTTCATGCCTCTATTTAATCTGGGGGAGTGACAAAAACCTCTAAGGTTGTAGATGTGCTGTTGCCACTAGGGAGAAAACAACATTCTTGTGTCCAAGGACATTTGCTTTGTTTACTTTATGCACTTTGCTTAATGCAGTTATCCGTTGTTCGCAACTTAATACTCAAGGGGTACTCGGATGACTCCCCGCGAGTGGATTATTAGTCATAGATGCAGTTGGATTACGGTCTATGTATTTTGTCGTAATGCCCAAAGTGAATCTCATAGTGATCCTCATGACATTTGTACGTTATCTTTATTCTATCAATTGCCCAACTGTAATTTGTTTACCTGGCATGTTGTTATTTATCTTATGGAGAGACACCACTAGTGAACTGTGGACCCCGGTCCAATTTTCTTTACATTGCTATACCATTTTACTTTACTTGTACTGTTTACTTTCTTGCATACTATTATCCTTTTACCACTCGATACGCTCAATCCTTTGTTTACAGCAAACCGGTGAGATTGACAACCTCATCGTAAGTTGGGAGCAAAGTTCTTGGTTGTGTTGTGTGTAGGTTTCATGTTGCTGCTGGTGCAAAGCAAAGCCCTGGACGAGGCGCCATATAAATTGTCCGGAGCCATCGTGAAGCTAGCAAGCATCACCTTCTGAAGTTTGGCTTTCTCCTACTGGTTCGATAAACCTTGGTTTCACAACTGAGGGAAGACTTGCTGCTGTGCTCATCATACCTTCCTCTTGGGGTTCCCAACGGGCTATTATTTACAAGCCATCAGTAGCACAATGCTCACCAAACGCCACAAAGGCTTACCTCAAGATGCGGAGGTATGCTACTCACCAAATGCCACAAAGGCTCACCTTATTCTCCTCGCGCTCTCGCACAATGCAAGATGACACGATCCACTATGGGACACTCGAGGGCGGTCACCAAACCCATACAAGCTTGGGGCAATCTCCACAACTTAATTGGAGGCTCCCAAGAATCCACCAAGGTACCACAAAGCCACAAAGCCATCTAGGGTTCTAAGAACCCAAGAGTAACAAGCTTCTTATTTTGAGTTCACTTTCACGAATCTCCTAGGAGAACTCAAACCGATGCACCAAATGCAATGGCAAGAGCACACAAAGTTTTCAAATCCTTTTCACCCAAATCTCACCAAAGCAACTAATGCCATGGAGAGATATGAGAGGAAGAACTAAGGAAATGCACAAAGAACTCCAAGATCTAGATCCAATAGTTTCTCCTCAATTAGAGGTAGTGTTCAAAAAATTGCCTGATATGCCGATTAATATCCCGATTAGTCATGAATCGTTGAGTGAGCGATAAGATTACATCTTATCAGTCTGATTTATCGCCTAGGCCGATATGCCGATCCGATAGCCGATATTTTGGCCAAAAGATCCCGAATTTCACCAATTACCATGATTTGGCAACCGATTTATTGATCTGAGAGATGATTTTTTTGGCCAATAGTCTTGTAGAAGTGTACATTATCTTGAATTTTGCCATCTTTGTTGAGTCAAATGCAAGGAATCAAGGTAACACGTTTGTCCAATACTCTAGTGTTGTTTTTGCATAGCATATTTTGAACTTTTAGTGCCAATACTTGGGATATATGAAAAACTAGTCGATAAATGGTCGACCAATAAAATCGATTCATCGGCCGATAAATGATTAATCTCAAATCTCAGGCCGGTCGAGAAGTAAATGATAAACGATTTCTTGAACATTGCTTAGAGGAGATTTTGATTGGTGGAAAGATAGATCTAGATCTCCTCTCTCTTTTCCCATAAAAAGATGCAAGAATCATGGGAGGAATAGAAGAGGGAGGGAAAACTTTCAAGGTCAACAATGGAGGAGAGAGAATACTCAATTCGTGGCTGGCTCAAGGAGGAAGAAGGGGTATATATAGCCCCTTCTAAAATATGACCGTTACAGCATTCCGGCCGGATTATCTGGCCCGGGGGAAAAAATCCTCCAAAAAATCCACCCCTATATAGAGAGTTGCACGCTCTGGTCCTTAGCAGAAATTCGAGGGCGGGATGATTCAAATAATCCGCCCCCCTCTCAACCCGGATTATCCGGCCGGGAAAAAAATATCAATATGAAAACGGCAATAACTTTTGCATCCGGACTCTGTTTTTGATGAGCTTGGGCTCGTTGAAATCACCACAGTTAGCTCTACAACTTCATCCATAGAAACATCATAGTACAACAAAGGAGTATAAAACCAAATTATAAAAGGTTTTACCTCTCTTCAAAGACAAACCGGTAAAACCTCCAAACACCAAACACGCAAAAAGTATTTCATGCAAAATCCTTTTTTGATGAGCTAGAACTTGTCATGGAAATAACCACAAGCTCTAAAACCTCACATGGATAAAATCCAAATAAGAACCAAGAAAGATGATTCCAAGTATGCAATGGTTTGAGCTGTACAATATGATTAAATTAATCACTTGAGAGCCGCTCTTGATAGTACGGCTACCGATCCTATAACCCGGTCTCATAACAAACACCATAAGACCAGTAAGAAAGAAACCCTATCACGAACATACCTTTGCCTTGCGCATTTCACTTGATCTAGATGATGACGGTCTTGTCTCCCTCAAGTTGGAACACCTTTCTTGACCGTGCTTGCTCGGTGAAGTCTTGCGAATTGCTCCCCATACTCCACTATGGGAGAGACTCTCTTTAAGCATGTCTTCACATATCCATGATCACAATATATATGGCAAGCTTCCAACATATGATATCTTCTAGATACCTATCTTGAACTTGCATTTCGACTTGATCAATTCTTATTTCTCTATAATGATGGTGTCTTGAAGATACACATGAGAGCTCACTCAATCTTATTCTTCAAGACACACTCGATATAGGCTCAACTCCCTTATGACCAATCTTCAGATCACTCCTTGAATAACACCTTGGTCATTACGTAATCTTCTTCATTGTCTTCTTCCTACAACCTTTAATCCAATATATGGTTCAAGCATTGTCTATGGGCAAGTCCTACACATATAACTCAATGCAACCATTAATCCATATGGATTGTCATTATTTACCAAAACCACACATGGGGCTCCATATGTTCTTTCACTATGTAGCTCTTGCGTCTTGCACCGCTAGCTTATTCTATTCCTCCCAGTTGGGAGGCAGCTTGGCCTAAGGCAACTTCCTATAACTCCGGCAAGGTGCTGGTGGTAGGTGGATGACAATTACCCTCCTGTCCCAAGTGGTTCCATCCGTGGTGATGTGCTCATCCTCGGAGGAAGTCCAATTGGATCGAATTGCGATCTATTTTTTTTGTTTTCAGTTCCTTTATGTAGTAGCCAAGGAGCAAGCTGTAATTTATATATTTCTTTCGGTCCGATTGTAAGATGTACTCATATTATGGTGATATTAATTTAGTTTTTGGGTTCTTTGGGACCCTTCCTCGTTTCAAGAAAGCGACCTTTTATGTGGCTTATGTAAAAATAATAAAATTTAGTGCTAGCCTTTTCGCGATGCTTTTATTTATGTTTTTTGCACATGCTATGAAAAATATTAGTTTTTCATAAAACTTTGCGCGAGCACATAGAATATAGAGATATATTGGGAAATATCTTTTTCTAACATTTTAACATTTTAAAATTTGTTTTTTTTTTGGTAAAGAGAGCGTATACACCCGAGATCAAAACTGTGTTCTTGTTATGGTTCACATTTTTTTCCAGAGATTGCTTGTATATTATATCTTGCTGAACATATTCGTAATCGTAAAGTTCTCCAGTTCAACAAAAAACTAAAGGAAAACTACAAAAGATGTTTTACAGAATGTGGCATTAAGCGCTTGATCACTCAAAGAGGGAGAAGATGAGAAAAAAAGGAGCGAGGATGAACGGTTGTGCAAGTGCAACACAAGCGGCTGTTGGGAGAAAGCTGGCAGCAGCTCATGAGTAGGACTGTCCAGAAAACATCATCTAAACAAAGAACGCTCGGAAAGTGAGTCCCTAGTGGCGCATGGCGAAATGCCGTCTCCCACAGCAACTCCAAGCCTAGATCCCACATTTTCACCACAGATCCCAAACTCGATCCCAGCTCGAAGCCCCACCCCACCTCGATCCAGTAGCAGCAACCTCTCCACGCCACCGCAAAATCCAACTCCAGTCACATCACCGCAGCTTGTCGGCCACGGGTTGCCTCCGGAGGGAGCAACCAACTTGCAGCTGCCGGAAATGGAAGATCTCCAGATTGCCCCTGCTGGGCAAGGGAGTTCAGCAGCAGGCAGCTCCAATGCCATCCAAGATCCGGTGATTCCAAGGTTGGAGCTAGACATGCAGTCAATGTCGATCTCCAGCACAGAAGAGGAAGAACAGGAGGAATTCCACCAGTTCAGCCTCTACATGAAGCTTGCAACAACTCAAGGCTCCCCAAGGATTCTCTCCTTGGATATCATCAAGAAGCAGATGCAGCGTGCATGGAGGGCAAACTTTGGCTATATCACCCAGGTACACCAGTTTGTCTTCAAGGCCTCCTTTCAGTCATTCAATGCCATGATGTGGGTGTTCAAGAGACAGCCATGGCTGATGGGACAAGACACGCTATTGTTTGAGTTTGCTTATTCCAATGGTGAAAGTTTTCAGAGAGAGCAGTAGAAATCCCTTGCTACAGGTAACCAGCTCAAATACACGTTCAAATTCATCTATGTCACTGTCAGAGTCTATGGAGTGCCGTGGAAGTGTAGATCTCTGTCCCTTCTTGCGGACATTCTCAGAATGATAGGCACACCATCAGAGCTGCATGAGCTGAAGGACATCATGATCTACTCCCACCAAGATTATATCTGGGGGGGGTGATCAAGCATGACATCCTTGCCCCTGTGGTAGATAGAATCAAGCTTGGTTCTACCAATGGAAGTGACAACCTGGTCTATGTTCATTATGAAAAAATAAGCAGAATCTGTTTGTTTTGTGGAGTCATGTTTCACATTGCTGGAAACTGTTTCATGAGGCAAAGACTGGTCACTCACAGGATGAAAGCAAAAGAAAGTGCTCAGGAAATCCCTTTCCAGCGCTATGGGCAATAGATTATAGATGAGAAAAAGATCCCGGCTGTCAGAAGAGTTGAACCTCCAATGCTTAATCAAGCTCCAAGGATTCAGCAGAGTTCAAAGATTGCTGCTAGCAGCAGCTTAATCATGGCAGCCCAGGAAACTTTGAATCTGCCAGACGAAGAAGCTATCACCAATGCCATGAAGAAGATGGAGATGAGTAGGGGAAAATCCTAGAGATCTCAAGAACTAATCCCAGCGAAGAACAAGGAGACGATTCAAAGCAACACTGTAGCAGTAATCGCCGGAAGCCAGCACATTCTCTCAGCCCCGACAACCCTAGCCATGCAGGATGCCCACGTCCCCAACTCCCTAGCTGCATGGGAGGCGCGTGGCAAGAGCAGTCAGTGCAATCCAGGTGAGGGAGACAGCAGCAGACAACACCCTCTCCGCCGTGAGCAACCAGTGATAGCAGAGCGCACTGTTCAGTCCATGGAGTTGGACCTTGTCCCGGCTCGATTGGAAGGAGGCCCTCGTGCGGATGCTGATAAGATACCATATACAGAGATAGAAGAGAGAGCCATTTTGTAGGAAGCAAGGTCAAGTCGTGTCGCTGGCCACCCTCAAAGCCCAAGCCCAGCAAGTGGACAGCCAGCCCATCAAGCCTTTATGCCGGCAAACCCACTCCCCCCCCGAGGGGAACTAATTACACCACCTATTGTTCCTCTGATGGGAGGTATAACATCCCCAATAGATGATATCCCTTGCCCGGAGAAGAAGAGAACTATCGCCTCCACCACCACAGAGCACAACGCCATAGACAGAACTGCACCATAATCCAGCAAAGGGAGACACCATGGCCTATCTATTAAGGTAGCGCAGAGTTCCCCACCCAGAGACCAATCTGCCCCCAGAAAATTCCCCACCAAGCGTGTCGCGTCGCCGCCGGGCTCTCTGCTACTCGGTGATGACGCCAGAAAAGAGCTGTGGCGTATAGTTGACGTGGGAGCAGTAAGTCCTTGTGCGTGGTGATGACCAGCCCGTTGGGAACCCCAAGAGGAAGGTATGATGAGTGTAGCGGCTAGTTTTCCCTCAGTTAAGAAACCAAGGTTTAATGTCGATCTTGAAGAGGAGAGACGGTGACGACTGAAGGTGATGCAGACTGGCTTAATAACACTCCAACAAGGGCGCCGTTAACGATACTTGTTGACTCGTCTTCGGCCAGCAGCAACGCGGAACCTGCACACACACAACCAAGTACTTTGTTCCCAACTTGCGATGAGGTTGTCAATCTCACCGGTTTGCTTGAAACAAAGGTTATGAGCGTATCGAGTGGAAAACAATATAATATGCGAGTAAAGTAAACAGTACGAGAAAAGTAAACAGGTGATTGCAATATGATGTAAATAGGACCGGGGTCCACAGTTCACTAGTGGTGTCTCTCCATAGATAAAATAACACATGCTGGGTAAACAAATTACAGTTGGGCAATTGATAGAATAGAGATAACGTGATATGTCAAGAAGATCACTATGAGATTTACTCTGGGCATTACAACAAAATACATAGACCGCCATCCAACTGCATCTATGACTAATAATCCACTCCCGGGGATATCAATCTGAACACCCTAGAAGTATTAAGTTGCGAACAACAGATAATTGC
Organism: Dactylis glomerata; assembly: GCA_007115705.1. NCBI lineage: Eukaryota > Viridiplantae > Streptophyta > Magnoliopsida > Poales > Poaceae > Dactylis > Dactylis glomerata. Next base: position 159,770 of record QXEO01001903.1, on the reverse strand, counting down.
ATTAAGCAAAGTGTGTAATGTAAACAAAGCATATGCCCTTGAGCATATGAATGTTGTTTTCTCCCTAGTAGCAACAGCACATCTACCACCTTAGAGGTTTCTGTCACTCCCCCAGGTGAAATAGAGACATGAACCCACTATCGAGCATAAATACCCCCTCTTGGAGTCACTAGCAACTACTCGGCCAAGATAGCTACTAACAACGGAGAGCATGCAAGATCATAAACAACATAGAGATAACAAAAGATATAATTCAGTACAGCAACTTAATCATAAACACCAATATTCATCGGATCCCAACAAACCAAACATGTAGAATTACATAACGGTGATCTCAATCATGTATGGCGGCTCATGAGATCTAAACATGAAGCACATGGTGGAGAAGACAACCATCTAGCTACTGCTATGGACCCATAGTCCAAGGTAGATGCTACTCGTGTGATGATGACGTGGGAGCAGTAAGTCCTTGTGCGTGGTGATGACCAGCCCGTTGGGAACCCCAAGAGGAAGGTATGATGAGTGTAGCGGCAAGTTTTCCCTCAGTTAAGAAACCAAGGTTTATCGAACAGGAGAAGGGAGACGATGACGACTGAAGGTGTTGTGGAACCTGCACACACACAAACAAATACTTTGTTCCCAACTTGCAATGAGGTTGTCAATCTCACCGGTTTGCTTGAAACAAAGGTTATGAGCGTATCGAGTGGAAAACAATAGAGTATATGCGAGTAAAGTAAACAATGCGGGAAAAGTAAACGGGTGATTGCAATATGATTAAAATAGGACCGGGGTCCACAGTTCACTAGTGGTGTCTCTCCATAGATAAAATAACATGCTGGGTAAACAAATTACAGTTGGGCAATTGATAGAATAAAGATAACGTGATATGTCAAGAAGATCACTATGAGATTTACTCTGGGCATTACAACAAAATACATAGACCGCCATCCAACTGCATCTATGACTAATAATCCACCCCCGGGGATATCATCCGAACACCCTAGAAGTATTAAGTTGCGAACAACAGATAATTGCATTAAGCAAAGTGTGTAATGTAAACAAAGCATATGCCCTTGAGCATATGAATGTTGTTTTCTCCCTAGTAGCAACAGCACATCTACCACCTTAGAGGTTTCTGTCACTCCCCCAGGTGAAATAGAGACATGAACCCACTATCGAGCATAAATAGCCCCTCTTGGAGTCACTAGCAACTACTCGGCCAAGATAGCTACTAACAACGGAGAGCATGCAAGATCATAAACAACATAGAGATAACAAAAGATATAATTCAGTACAGCAACTTAATCATAAACACCAATATTCATCGGATCCCAACAAACCAACATCATAGAATTACATAACGGTGATCTCAATCATGTAGGGCAGCTCATGAGATCTAAACATGAAGCACATGGTGGAGAATACAACCATCTAGCTACTGCTATGGACCCATAGTCCAAGGTAGACTACTCACTCATCGCTCCGGAGGCAAGCATGGCGATGAAGAAGACCTCCGGTGGCGATTCCCCTCTCCGGCAGGGTGCCGGGAAGAGCTTCTGGACCCTCCCGATCTTCGGGTCGACGGCGGCGGCGGATCGCGATGTATTCTGGAAAACTGATCAGGCCATTAGGTTTTTCTCGTCGGGGGGTACTTATAGGCGAAGGGGCGATGTCAGAGGTGGAGCCAGGGGCTCTCACACAGGGGTGGCGCGGCCAGGGGCCAGGCCGCGCCGCCCCCTTGTGTGGGGCCCTGGTGGCCCCCCTTCGACACTTCTTCGGATCTCTGGAAGCTTCCGGGTAAAATATGACTTCAGGAACTTGTTTCGTCCAATTCCGAGAATATTTCCTGTGTATCACTTCTGAAACACAAAAACAGCAGAAAACAGGAAACTGGCACTGTGGCACTTCGTTAATAGGTTAGTTCCGGAAAATGTATAAAAATGCCACTAAGTGTAACGAAACAATAGGCAAATGGTGTAAAAACAAGCATGGAGCATCATAAATTATAGATACGTTTGGGACGTATCAAGCATCCCCAAGCTTAACTCCTGCTCGTCCTCGAGTAGGTAAGTGATAACAAAAGAATAATTTTTGAGGTGACATGCACCTACACAATCTTGATCATATATGCAAGCATTGGTGAGCTGGGATCAATAGAACCTAAAACATGGGCATGAAAGATATAATCATGACAATAAGAACTTAGCAACCATGTTGTAAACATGTAAATGAACACAAACAAAAGATCATGATAATGAAACAATGAAAGTCAAACGTGTGTTCAAATCATAAGGAAAAACATACAAATGGTTTTCAGCTTGTCCTTCAAAGAGAGCAAAACATAAATGCATAGGACACCTCAAAGTTTAAGAGGGCGACTAGATACAAATAATTTAAGAACAAGTGAAACCAACAATATGAGTCAATCAATGAACTTTGGGACAATGCATATCACACTAAGAATGACAACTATGCTCTCTTAATGGTGCATAAAGAAAGAAGGTGGTGACTCAACATAAAAGTAAAAGAAAGGCCATTCACAGAGGGAAGCAGTGATTGCAAGTTTTATAACCTTCAAAAATTATGGTACTTACCGGCTTTGAGCTCTCATTGCCCCCATCATAAGCATCTTGAATGGTTAAAGTTAATGCGAGAACAATTATGATGCATATGCTTGACAAATCATAAGTTGAAAACCTCGTGTCCCGTGAATACGAGTACCCAAACCATGCTACTTTACTTAGAGTCCCAAGCAAGGCTCTTGTCATTGTAAATATATGTGTATCATTGAGAACCGCCAACGGGGTACCTCCGTGCCCGATGACATGGAACAAGCCCACACCAAAATGACAGGACAAGCAGACAATGAACACCTCGACATCTCTTTTATTTGCTATATTGTTTAGCTTTTTATTGCGAGATGCTTCGTCGAATGTTCACCATGGGTGTGCTGCAAATTTCCACCATGAATTATGCATGGCTTAGATTGGCGGCCCGGCGTTTCCCTAACACATATACAAACTCCATGATCCTCACAAGATTCCCAATTCATTTCACACCGCGGGCATCCATAAACAAAAGATCACAATATCAACTCAAAAAGAAGTGCAATGTTGAAAGCTTGCCCCATGACAGCATGGCTGGGCTAGAATCCAACTTACAACTTGCAAGCATAACAACTCAACATAAAAGACCACAATGTCAAATTTTTAAGAACAGGAAAAAGTAAAGTGTGCCTTCCGGTTCATGAGAGCTTTACTGACCGAATTTCGCATAACACTGGTAAGAGTTTAATTTGAAGAGAAAATAAAAGCAAGTCAAATTTACTTGGAATAGCAAATTGCTAGTAGGTATGTATGGTGGACACTTTGGAAAACTTTGGCTTTTAGGAGTTGGATGCACGAGTAGAGCTCATACTCAGTACAAGGCGAGGGCTAGCAAAAGACTGGGAGCGACCAACTAAGAGAGCAATAATGGCCATAATCATGCAAAGCGACAAAACGACATTAAAAGAAGCATACGATGGCATCAAAAGTCAAAAACTAAATGATCATGAAGGCTAATGGCGACTTTGTAAGAGTCTAACATGTGTGAGCATGCGCCAAGTCAACCCAAATAAAGCATCAAGGAGAAAACCAAAATAATGCTTCCATACAATAAAAACAACGCATGATTTTTTCAAAGGCTCATTAAGCAATCTCAGTTATTTGAGACAAGTCATGCTACAGCAAAACCACTAAGCATACTATCAAAAAGACATCAAGCATGACATGAAAAAGCCTAAGCCGCAGTCTACACAAGCTCCTTCTTGTACCACTATTTTGCACAAAGCTTTTTCTCTTTTCCAACACCATTTGAAATTTTTATAAACACCTCTTTTGATGAAAACCAATAAAGATCAGAGGCAAAAATACACCTTGATGAAAAGATATGACAAGATCTGAACGCATATCAAGGCGAAAATGAAAACCAAAAGCAGTAGCAGAAAAAGTAGAACGCACGATTTTTAATAAGAGTGAAAACTAGAGCGTTCTTTGCAAATGAAAACGAGTACATCTCCTCCAAAGGAAATTTGTTGGGGTCCAACCATTTATTGCAGCAAACAAACAAACTAAACCAACTAAGAAAACTAAAACAACTAACGCTCCAAGAAAAACACATAGTGCATGAAGCAATAAAAATATAGTATTTTGAAAGGTGACCTGATTTTTGCCGATGAAGAAGGGGTGCCTCGGGGGCATCCCCAAGCTTTGACGCTTGTACTTCTTGGATATTTCTTGGGGTGATGCATGGGCATACCCAAGCTTGAGCTTTTGTCCATTCTTCAACTCATCTCATCATTCTCCAATCCCTACACTTGAAAACTTCCTTCATACAAAACTAAACACAATTCTATTAGCAACATTAGTGTAAGCATAAAATATATTCCACCTCTTTTAGCTTCAGGTTTCAACCCAAAACCACCACATATAAAGTATATACTACTGTAGCAACTTCCACAAGAGTTCCATGATCAAAAAGAACTCAAAAGAAAGTGATAAAGTGGCAAAAACAAATATTGGCAGAAATCTGTCAAAACTGAACAGCTGACAAAGGACGAATTTTTGAGGGATTTTCCGTTGCTCAAATCAAAAAGTGTTCAACTAAGAAAAGTTTGGATATAACCTGGGGCATATGCACAAGAAATCGCAGGTCCAAAAGATAAACAGAGAATTTTCACGAATTTTTACGGTGCAGCACCGAAAATAGTTTCAGGACAGCAACATCCCCAAATCTTTACCTCACTCAAATTAGAGGCTTCTCTTGGCACAAAAACGAAATAAACAAGATAAGGAGCGGTCATTACAGTAGTAATGACTTCCAAGACTCAAATAAAAGAAAAAGTACTGAAAAGAAAATATTGGGTTATCTCCCAAGAGTGCTTTTCTTTAACGCCTTTGAGCTAGGCGCAGAAAAGTGCGAATCAAGTAATATCAATAGATGAAGCATTAAGATCCATAGGAACAAAGAAATGAATATTATCCAAATGAGGTTTTGAGTACCCCTTGTAGTCATGCCTTGGTACACTATTTTCATCAAAAAGATTTTCAGGACAAATCCAACTAAAATTAGTTTCCAAGGCATCATGAATTCCTACAAGTTTATAAGGTATTGGCATTCTAGAATCTTCATTGGGCGTACCAATAACCTTAACAGGCGAGCCAAGCTTATTAAACTTCTTAAAAACTTTCCTAGCCTCAATTGCAACATCTCTAAATTCTGTGCGCAAGGTTTCTAAAATAAAAGCTTTCTTTTCGGGATCCTCAATTTCATGAAGCTTAAGGAACATGTATTGCATAGAAGGATTAAGACTAGCAAACCTAGCTTCTAACATGTGAACTAAATGAGCAGAAGCAACTTCATAACTAGGAGCTAACTCAACCAAATACTTTTCCTCAACTTCCTTATGCATACTAATGTGATTAAAGAACTCCTCAACGTTACTTTTGCCAATAATCAAACCACTACCTACAGAGAGGTCCTCCAGAACGAACTTAGGGAACATCATGATAAACTAAAGTAAAGAAATAACAACTACCAAGGATTCTAATTTTTTTGGGTTTTTGATATAAAAAGCAATGCAGGTAAAATAAAATAAAGTAAAGCAAAACAAATAACAAAGTAAAGAATGTGTGTGCGAAGAACTCCCCTCGCAGAAGTCTTCTCTCTTCCCCAGCAACGGCGCCAGAAAAAGTGCTGCTACTCGTGTGATGATGACGTGGGAGCAGTAAGTCCTTGTGCGTGGTGATGACCAGCCCGTTGGGAACCCCAAGAGGAAGGTATGATGAGTGTAGCGGCAAGTTTTCCCTCAGTTAAGAAACCAAGGTTTATCGAACAGGAGAAGGGAGACGATGACGACTGAAGGTGTTGTGGAACCTGCACACACACAAACAAATACTTTGTTCCCAACTTGCGATGAGGTTGTCAATCTCACCGGTTTGCTTGAAACAAAGGTTATGAGCGTATCGAGTGGAAAACGGTAGAGTATATGCGAGTAAAGTAAACAATGCGGGAAAAGTAAACAGGTGATTGCAATATGATTAAAATAGGACCGGGGTCCACAGTTCACTAGTGGTGTCTCTCCATAGATAAAATAACATGCTGGGTAAACAAATTACAGTTGGGCAATTGATAGAATAAAGATAACGTGATATGTCAAGAAGATCACTATGAGATTTACTTTGAGCATTACAACAAAATACATAGACCGCCATCCAACTGCATCTATGACTAATAATCCACCCCCGGGGATATCATCTGAACACCCTAGAAGTATTAAGTTGCGAACAACAGATAATTGCATTAAGCAAAGTGTGTAATGTAAACAAAGCATATGCCCTTGAGCACATGAATGTTGTTTTCTCCCTAGTAGCAACAGCACATCTACCACCTTAGAGGTTTCTGTCACTCCCCCAGGTGAAATAGAGACATGAACCCACTATCGAGCATAAATACCCCCTCTTGGAGTCACTAGCAACTACTCGGCCAAGATAGCTACTAACAACGGAGAGCATGCAAGATCATAAACAACATAGAGATAACAAAAGATATAATTCAGTACAGCAACTTAATCATAAACACCAATATTCATCGGATCCCAACAAACCAACATCATAGAATTACATAACGGTGATCTCAATCATGTAGGGCAGCTCATGAGATCTAAACATGAAGCACATGGTGGAGAAGACAACCATCTAGCTACTGCTATGGACCCATAGTCCAAGGTAGACTACTCACTCATCGCTCTGGAGGCAAGCATGGCGATGAAGAAGACCTCCGGTGGCGATTCCCCTCTCCGGCAGGGTGCCGGGAAGAGCTTCTGGACCCTCCCGATCTTCGGGTCGACGGCGGCGGCGGATCGCGATGTATTCTGGAAAACTGATCAGGCCCTTAGGTTTTTCTCGTCGGGGGGTACTTATAGGCGAAGGGGCGATGTCAGAGGTGGAGCCAGGGGCTCTCACACAGGGGTGGCACGGCCAGGGGCCAGGCCACGCCGCCCCCTTGTGTGGGGCCCTGGTGGCCCCCCTCTGACACTTCTTCGGATCTCTGGAAGCTTCCGGGTAAAATATGACTTCAGGAACTTGTTTCGTCCAATTCCGAGAATATTTCCTGTGTATCACTTCTGAAACACAAAAACAGCAGAAAATAGGAAACTGGCACTGTGGCACTTCGTTAATAGGTTAGTTCCGGAAAATGTATAAAAATGCCACTAAGTGTAACGAAACAATAGGCAAATGGTGTAAAAACAAGCATGGAGCATCAAAAATTATAGATACGTTTGGGACGTATCAGTAGACTACTCACTCATCGCTCCGGAGGCAAGCATGGCGATGAAGAAGACCTCCGGTGGCGATTCCCCTCTCCGACAGGGTGCCGGGAAGAGCTTCTGGACCCTCCCGATCTTCGGGTCGACGGCGGCGGCGTATCGCGATGTATTTTGGAAATCTGATCGGGCCTTTAGGTTTTTCTCGTCGGGGGGTATTTATAGGCGAAGGGGCGTCGTCAGAAGAGGGGCCAGGTGGCCTCACAAGGCGGTGGCGCGGGCCAGGGGCTGGCCGCGCCACCCCTGTGTGTGGGCCCCTGGTCCCTCACCTCCTACTCTCCTTCGGATCTCTGGAAGCTTCCGGGTAAAATAAGACTTCAGGAACTTGTTTCGTCCAATTCCGAGAATATTTCCTGTGTATCACTTCTGAAACACAAAAACAGCAGAAAATAGGAAACTGGCACTATGGCACTTCGTTAATAGGTTAGTTCCGGAAAATGCATAAAAATGCCACTAAGTGTAACGAAACAATAAGCAAATGGTGTAAAACAAGCATGGAGCATCAAAAATTATAGATACGTTTGAGACGTATCAAGCATCCCCAAGCTTAACTCCTGCTCGTCCTCGAGTAGGTAAGTGATAACAAAAGAATAATTTTTGAGGTGACATGCACCTACACAATCTTGATCATATATGTAAGCATTGGTGAGCTGGGATCATAGAACTTAAAATATAGGCATGAAGATATAATCATGACAATAAGAACTTAGCAACCATGTTGTAAACATGCAAATGAACACAAACAAAAGATCATGATAATGAAACAATGAAAGTCAAACGTGTGTTCAAATCATAAGGAAAACATACAAAAGGTTTTCAGCTTGTCCTTCAAAGAGAGCAAAACATAAATGCATAGGACACCTTAAAGTTTAAGAGGGCGACTAGATACAAATAATTTAAGAACAAGTGAAACCAATCAGCATGAGTCAATCAATGAACTTTGGGACAATGCATATCACACTAAGAATGACAACTATGCTCTCTTAATGGTGCATAAAGAAAGAAGGTGGTGACTCAACATAAAAGTAAAAGAAAGGCCCTTCGCAAAGGGAAGCAGTGATTAAGCATGTGCTAGAGCTTTTCATTTGTAAAACAGAGAGATAAAACTTGATTTTGAGAGGTGGTTGTCTTTGTCAACGACTGGCAATGGGGTTCTTACTATCTTCCATACAAAAATGAAGCAAGTTTTTGAGAGAGAGATTGGCACTTTTGTGCTCTTTTTATAAAACTTGGCACTCCTCCCCACCTTTTCCTTTCACATACCATGGCTAACCGATTCCATCGGGTGCCCACCAACATTCACATTCTTTGGAGGAGTGCCTTTTTTCTTTCTTTTTTCTTTTTTTTCTTTTTGGAATAAGCAATATGGAAGATAGCAAATCCGACCACTACGTCCCCATGAGCTGAAAACAGTGTCACAAAACGAGAAGTATTTTGAAGGTTTTTGAAAGGTAGCACATGAAAATTTTACTTTGGAATGGCTTACAAATACCATGCATAGGAATTTATAGTGGACACAATGACAAACTTGGTTTTTAGGAGTTGGATGCACGAGTAGAGCTCATACTCAGTACAAGGTGAGGGCTAGCAAAAGACTGGGAGCGACCAACTAAGAGAGCAATAATGGCCATAATCATTCAAAGCGACAAAGCGACATTAAAAGAAGCATAAGATGGCATCAAAAGTCAAAAACTAAATGATCATGAAGTCTATTGGCGACTTTGTAAGAGTCTAACATGTGTGAGCATGTGCCAAGTCAACCCAAATAAAGCATCAAGGAGAAAACCAAAATAATGCTTCCATACAATAAAAACAACGCATGATTTTTTCAAAGGCTCATTAAGGAATCTCAGTTATTTGAGACAAGTCATGCTACAGCAAAACCACTAAGCATACTATCAAAAAGACATCAAGCATGACATGAAAAAGCCTAAGCCGCAGTCTACACAAGCTCCTTCTTGTACCACTATTTTGCATAAAGCTTTTTCTCTTTTCCAACACCATTTGAAATTTTTAAAGACACCTCTTTTGATGAAAACCAATAAAGATCAGAGGCAAAAATACACCTTGATGAAAAGATATGACAAGATCTGAACGCAAATCAAGGCAAAAACGAAAACCAAAAGCAGTAGCAGAAAAAGTAGAACGCTCGATTTTAAATAAGAGTGAAAACTAGAGCATTCTTGGCAAATGAAAACAAGGTAACTTCTACAAAAGAAAATTTGTTGGGGTCCAACCATTTATTGCAGCAAACAAACAAACTAAACCAACTAAGAAAACTAAAACAACTGACGCTCCAAGAAAAACACATAGTGCATGAAGCAATAAAAATATAGTGTTTTGAAAGGTGACCTGATTTTTGCCGATGAAGAAGGGGTGCCTCGGGGGCATCCCCAAGCTTTGACGCTTGTACTTCTTGGATATTTCTTGGGGTGATGCATGGGCATCCCCAAGCTTGAGCTTTTGTCCATTCTTCAACTCATCTCATCATTCTCCAATCCCTACACTTGAAAACTTCCTTCATACAAAACTAAACACAATTCTATTAGCAACATTAGTGTAAGCATAACATATAATCAATCCTCTATTTGCTTCAGGTTTCAACTCAAAACCACCACATATATAGCAAATACTACTGTATCAACCTCCCCAAAAGTTCCGTAATCAAAAGAACTCAAAAGAAAGCGATAAAGTGGCAAACACAAATATTGGCAGAAATCTGTCAAAACTGAACAGCTGACAAAGGTCGAATTTTTGAAGGATTTTCTGTTGCTCAAATCAAAAAGTGTTCAACTAAGAAAAGTTTGGATATAACCTGGGGCATATGCACAAGAAATCGCAGGTCCAAAAGATAAACAGAGAATTTTCACGAATGTTTACGGTGCAGCACCGAAAACAGTTTCAGGACAGCAACATCCCCAAATATTTACCTCACTCAAATTAGAGGCTTCTCTTGGCACAAAAACGAAATAAACAAGATAAGGAGCGGTCATTACAGTAGTAATGACTTCCAAGACTCAAATAAAAGAAAAAGTACTGAAAAGAAAACATTGGGTTATCTCCCAAGAGTGCTTTTCTTTAACGCCTTTGAGCTAGGCGCAGAAAATTGCGAATCAAGTAATATCAAGAGATGAAACATCAAGATCAACAGCAGAGATCTTTTCAACAATGAAGGAAAATGTGTTCAACTGAGTTTTTGAAACTCCTTTACGATCACGCTTAGGCACACTACTTTCATCGAAAAGATTTTCAGGACAAATCCAACTGGAATTCTTTTCCCAAGCATCATGAATTCCTATAAGTTCATAAGGTATTGGTACTTTAAAATCATCGGGCGTACCAACAACCTTTACAGGCGAGCCAAGCTTATTAAACTTCTTAAAAACTTTCCTAGCCTCAATGGCAACATCTCTAAATTCTGTGCGCAAGGTTTCTAAGATAAAAGCTTTCTTTTCGGGATCCTCAATTTCATGAAGCTTAAGGAACATGTATTGCATAGAAGAATTAAGACTAGCAAACCTAGCTTCTAACATGTGAACTAAATGAGCAGAAGCAACTTCATAGCTAGGGGCTAACTCAACCAAAGACTTTTCCTCAACTTCCCTATGCATACTAATGTGATTAAAGAACTCCTCAATGTTACTTTTGCCAATAATCGAACCACTACCTACAGAGAGGTCCTCCAGAACGAACTCAGGGAACAGCATGATAAACTAAAGTAAAGTAATAACAACTACCAAGGATTCTAATTTTTTTGGTTTTTTGATAAAAAAAAGCAATGCAGGTAAAATAAAATAAAGTAAAGCAAAACAAATAACAAAGTAAAGAATGTGTGTGCGAAGAACTCCCCTCGCAGAAGTCTTCTCTTCCTCCCCGGCAACGACGCCAGAAAAGAAGCTGCTACTCGGTGATGACGCCAGAAAAGAGCTGTGGCGTATAGTTGACGTGGGAGCAGTAAGTCCTTGTGCGTGGTGATGACCAGCCCATTGGGAACCCCAAGAGGAAGGTATGACGAGTGTAGCGGCTAGTTTTCCCTCAGTTAAGAAACCAAGGTTTAATGTCGATCTTGAAGAGGAGAGACGGTGACGACTGAAGGTGATGCAGACTGGCTTAATAACACTCCAACAAGGGCGCCGTTAACGATACTTGTTGACTCGTCTTCGGCCAGCAGCAACGCGGAACCTGCACACACACAACCAAGTACTTTGTTCCCAACTTGCGATGAGGTTGTCAATCTCACCGGTTTGCTTGAAACAAAGGTTATGAGCGTATCGAGTGGAAAACAATATAATATGCGAGTAAAGTAAACAGTACGAGAAATGTAAACAGGTGATTGCAATATGATGTAAATAGGACCGGGGTCCACAGTTCACTAGTGGTGTCTCTCCATAGATAAAATAACACATGCTGGGTAAACAAATTACAGTTGGGCAATTGATAGAATAGAGATAACGTGATATGTCAAGAAGATCACTATGAGATTTACTCTGGGCATTACAACAAAATACATAGACCGCCATCCAACTGCATCTATGACTAATAATCCACTCCCGGGGATATCAATCCGAACACCCTAGAAGTATTAAGTTGCGAACAACAGATAATTGCATTAAGCAAAGTGTGTAATGTAAACAAAGCATATGCCCTTGAGCATATGAATGTTGTTTTCTCCCTAGTAGCAACAGCACATCTACCACCTTAGAGGTTTCTGTCACTCCCCCAGGTGAAATAGAGACATGAACCCACTATCGAGCATAAATACCCCCTCTTGGAGTCACTAGCAACTACTCGGCCAAGATAGCTACTAACAATGGAGAGCATGCAAGATCATAAACAACATAAAGATAACAAAAGATATAATTCAGTACAGCAACTTAATCATAAACACCAATATTCATCGGATCCCAACAAACCAAACATGTAGAATTACATAACGGTGATCTCAATCATGTATGGCAGCTCATGAGATCTAAACATGAAGCACATGGTGGAGAAGACAACCATCTAGCTACTGCTATGGACCCATAGTCCAAGGTAGACTACTCACTCATCACTCCGGAGGCAAGCATGGCGATGAAGAAGACCTCCGGTGGCGATTCCCCTCTCCGGCAGGGTGCCGGGAAGAGCTTCTGGACCCTCCCGATCTTCGGGTCGATGGCGGCGGCATATCGCGATGTATTTTGGAAATCTGATCGGGCCTTTTGGTTTTTCTCGTCGGGGGGTATTTATAGGCGAAGGGGCGTCGTCAGAAGAGGGGCCAGGTGGCCTCACAAGGCGGTGGCGCGGGCCAGGGGCTGGCCGCGCCACCCCTGTGTGTGGGCCCCTGGTCCCTCACCTCCTACTCTCCTTCGGATCTCTGGAAGCTTCCGGGTAAAATAAGACTTCAGGAACTTGTTTCGTCCAATTCCGAGAATATTTCCTGTGTATCACTTCTGAAACACAAAAACAGCAGAAAACAGGAAACTGGCACTGTGGCACTTCGTTAATAGGTTAGTTCCGGAAAATGCATAAAAATGCCACTAAGTGTAACGAAACAATAGGCAAATGGTGTAAAACAAGCATGGAGCATCAAAAATTATAGATACGTTTGAGACGTATCACTCTCCTCCGGGAAGCGCGCCGCCCCGCCCAAGAGCTGGAGCTTCTCTGCTAGAGGCTATGGCGGATCTGCTCTGCTGCAGATCAGTGATGGGGCTCCCGCCCCGCGACCGGAGGACCTGGGCGGCGGACGAGGAAGCAGCCAGGAGGAGATCGGCACCGGCGGACCGGCAGCCAATCTCGAAGGAGGAAACAGAGCTGGAGATCGCCAGCAGCCTGAAGGAGGTGAGAATCGAGATGCCCCAGCTCTTGCTTCTCCCAGGCCCTCCCTAGTTGACTGCCGCCGCCGTGGAGTTGCCGGCAAGGGGACCTCCTCTGCAAAGACTCGGTCTCATGGCTGATGGTCTAGATGGGATCAGGCCGACCCGTCTAAAGCTGGAGCTCTCATCCGATCTGGTGCTGGACTTACTGTCCATCGCCCTGGTGCCGTCTCTTGGAGACGTGATTCAAGCCCCGTGGGAATGGGGGCTGGCAGCAATTTGTGCAGGTTTGGTGACACTGATCTGGGAGGAGCTCTGTTCTCCGCCACTCATGCAGCTCGCCATGGCTCTCCGTCCATCTCCTCCAACACTGCCGAGTTCGACCCCTGGCCCTCTCGTCTCCAACGCATTCGTCAGTGGGTTCAGAGATTTCCAGGCGTGGTGCTTTCTCGCCTCCTCAAGAACTCAGCGAGCACTACGTGGCTAGCTATGCTACTCCTCCTCGTGCTAGCTCCAGTCACCAGGGACATGATCTCCACCAGGTTCAATCTACAGTGGTTTATGTAGATGCTCAGGCTGGCCGGAGAGGCCACGGGGATCAGAATGTTACTTCGCAGATGCAGGCATTGGCGCCAGCCTTCAAGGCGCCACGGGTGCCATGAGGACCCTTGGATGGAATTGCCAGGGCGTGGGCAAGGGTCTTGGCAATCCTAAACTCCGACACCTTGCCCGGATGATCAGCGCTACAAATCCACAGGTAACCTTTATTTTTGAAACAAAGAACTCTAAGCTTACTGCCTCTCAAATATCTGCTCATTTTAATATGCACGATAGCATTGTAGTGCCAGCGAAAGGTCGTGCAGGGGGGCTGTGGATGATGTGGTCTGATGATGTTGAAGTGACGATCCATCTCACGTCATTTTATCTAGTATTAGCTGTAGCCAAGGATAAGCCTAAGAACCTTGAATTTGGTCTTATTTGTATCTATGGTGACCCGTACCATCAAAACTCCTCGATCATCTGGCAGCAGATCGCTAATTTTGTGTATTATAACAATGGGCTGCCGATGCTCTGTATCGGAGATATGAACGAATTGCTGTATGACTCTGACAAGAGCACTCCGAATGTTAATCGTAGGCGCATGGCTTCCTTTAAATCTGCTGTTAAACTTTGTGGCCTCTTTGACCTAGGTTACAGTGGCCCGGCCTACACCTGGACTAACAGAAGGTTTGCTTCTAAACCCTTATTCCAAAGACTGGATAGATGCCTTGTGAATCATGAATGGTGTATGAATTACCCTGCCTCGAATGTTTATAACATGCCGCTTTTACCTTGCTATAGTGATCATGCTCCAATTCTTCTATCCACCAATGGGAAAATGAGAAAACCTAGAAGAACCTTTATGTTTGAAAACTGGTGGATGAAAGAAGAAGATTTCAAAGATTACTCCAAAAGTTGTTGGCCGCAAAACCCTAACATGCCGTTTACGAATAAACTGTCTCATCTTGCCTCTAGTCTCAAAGTTTGGTGCAGGAAAAAGAAGCCCTTGCAAGAGGAGCTCCAAGATCTGGAGAAAGAGATTGAAAAAATCCAAATTCTCCCTCTAGATCAGCAGGACCATGCGAAGGAGGCTTCACTGGTGCAAAGGTATGAACAAACAGTCACGAAGGTAAATGATTCTTATTTGCAAAGGGCTAAAAAGAATTGGGCTAAGGACGGAGACAGAAATACTGCTTATTTCCACCGTTCCATTGCAAAAAGAAGAAGGAAAAACTCTATTTTCTCAATAAAAGATGAATAGAATCTTTCTCATTTTATGCCTGATAAAATCGCGGAGGTGTTTAATTCTTACTTCAAATCCATTTTCACCACCTCTAAGTCGGGCTCTTCTTCTACTCACTTCACTGACACCGGAGAACCCCCTTCAGATGATCCTACTTACGCTAAACCTGATAAACAAGAAATTTGGCAAGTGTTAAATGATATGAAGCGCAATGCCCCTCCTGGCCCAGATGGTTTTAATGTGGAGTTTTATCTTGCCACTTGGGACTGGATTGGTGATGAAGTGCACAAGCTTGTTGTGGATTTTTTTAAATCTGGCCTTCTCCCAGATAGAACCAACGACACTCACATTGCCCTTGTTCCTAAGAAACTGGTCACTACTATTCCCACAGATTTCAGACCCATCAGTCTCTGTAACGTGATCTACAAAAGCATAGCCAAATGCATTGCTAACAGATTGAAACCGCATCTCCCTGATTACATTCACCCTGCTCAACAAGCTTTCATCCAAGGGAGAAGAATTAGTGACAATATCATTGTTGCCTAGGAGATCTCTCACTCCTTTCAGCTCTCCTCCTGGAAGCACAAGGCTTTTATGCTAAAACTTGACCTTGCCAAGGCCTTCGATAGAGTGGAGTGGAGCTTCATTGAGGCAGCTCTTGCTCGTAAAGGGTTGCATGGGCATTTCATAAAATTGGTCCATGCCTGTGTCTCTTCTCCCAGGTTCTCGGTCATCATCAATGGCCAAGCCTATGCCTTGTTTCGGAGCTCGCGCGGAATAAGGCAAGGGTGCCCCCTTTCCCCTTATCTTTTTATCCTGGCCATCAACGAGCTTTCCATCGCCCTGGGAGAGGCACTGGCGACTGACAACCTCTCTGGTATCCTCCTTGGACCAAACTGCCCTCCAATTCATTCGCTGCTCTTTGCTGACGATCTTCTCATATGTGGCCAAGCCACTACCGTTGAAGCAGCTGAGATCAAACGTGTCCTTGCTGATTTTTGCATGGCCTCGGGCCAGCTCCCAAACTGGGACAAATCTGGAATCCTCTTTAGCTCATCTGTTGATAATCCCACGAGACAGGACATCCAAGCGATTTTTCCTGTTCCCATCATGGACGAAACCTTTATCCATCTAGGACATCCGCTTGTTCTCCCAGCCAAAAACAGGAGTGATGCCTATGATTTTATCCTGCAAAAATTTAAAAACATGCTCTCAACTTATAAGGCTAACTCCTTATCCCACGCTGCCAGAGTAGAACTGATTAACTCAGTCTTTTCCTCTATCCCGGTGTACTACATGTCCAACATAATATTCTCCAAGAAATTCATAGCTAAAATCAATGAAGTCATTAGAACCTTTTGGTGGACTGGTGTTTCCTCTGAGCCTATGACAAAAGATCTCTGCCTCGCTGCTTGGAAAAACATTTGCGCGCCAAAAAAGGATGGAGGGCTAGGAATTCAAAATCCGTGGGCCGTAAATCATAGTCTCATCCTTTCTGCGGCCTGGAGAATCGCTGAAAAGCCCAATATCCATCTCCATCTCATTTTAAAATCCAAATACTTTCCTGAGACCAGCTTTTGGCGCCCCAACTACACTGCTCCCAAATCTGCCTTTTGGGCCTCTGTGATGAAAGTGATGCCCATTCTCCAGAGAAGCTCTTTCTATCAGCTTGCCAAAGGAAGCATCTCGATCTAGAGCTCGCCCTGGTGCTCGGCTTGGCAGCATGTTTACGACGATCTTATTATCCAGCAGCCTGGCTTCCAGTATCTGGCGTCTCCAAGAGACCTCTGGATTCTGGGAGAGAAGGCTTGGGACAGTAATCTAGTTAGGTCTCTGTTCACGCAGAGAACTGCTGACAGCATCCTGGACACGCCTATCCTTCCTGTAGAAGAAAAAGATATCCTTTGCTGGAAGCTAACCCCGAACGGCAAATGTTTGACCAAAGCTGCATACAAAATTTGCTTGCAGGTTTTGCAGGAGAATGGAATGCCCACCCCAGCGCCAGTTAGTGATGACATCAAGCAAATGCTGGCGCAGGTTTGGAAATCCAAGGACATGATCCCCAGAATAAAAACTTTCATCTAGAGAATCCTTCGAAGGGCTCTCCCGTCAGGTAACAGAGCTTCTAGGTTTTCCAGGCATATTGAAAAAGACTGCTGCAGATGTGGTGTCCCTGAAACGGACATGCACCTGTTCTTTCTTTGCCCATTTGCCAAAGCTGCTTGGTTTGACAAGCCCTGGTTCCTCAGAACAGAGGTAATTACACAGAATGTGCACTCGGTGGTCTTGGTTATCAAATCGCTGCTTTGGCTTAACCACCCTGAAGCTAACCTAACCTCGATCGCCACCTTTATGTGGTCCATCTGGAAGGCAAGGAACGATGAGCTTTTTTGCAGGAAGAAACACAAGCCCCAGCAGATGGCTATGCAAGCCAAAGCGTTGATCAACAACCTGGAGACTCAGCCTGCAATCACTCAGCATCAAGAGCAGGCTACTCGCACTCCGAATGAAAGAACAGCCCAACCAAAATCTGGCGACTCGGTAAGCACTGACTTCTATTTTGCAGGACCTAAGTTGTACGTCGATGCGGCATGGAAGCTCTCGCGCCATAGAACCGAGACTACTGCGGGCCTTGGAATCTACCTCACCTTCAAGGAGCAAAACTCACACATTGACGTGCTGATCCTGGCGATAAAACACGGTGTCCCCTCGCCGATCCAGGCGGAAGCTCATGCCCTCACCCTGGCAGGGCGTCTCGCTGCTGCCCTTCACCTGCAGGAACCTACTTTCTTCTCAGACTGTGCAAACTTGGTGAAGGCAGCAGCAGCCCAAGGTGTGTCAAACCTGGCCATGCTCTGGGAAATCCGTCGCCAGACGATTGAATTCCAGGAAGACACCAAGTCGTTGCAGCCCCGGATTTTCCATGTCAGAAGGGAGATCAATGGGGTAGCACACAATTGCGCTCAGCAGGCGAAGCGATCCATGCGATCCGAGCCTACCCGTTCTTGCAGGAACTCAGCTCATAGCAACAGCTCTTGCCCTGTGCTTGCTGTGTGTCTCACGCTTGAGGCGTTGTAATCATCGATGTACAATGCTTATGAGTTGAATGAAATCTTGGGTGCCTTGGCACGAATTTTTGACAGATGAGACCACCTGCGCGAGTGAAATGGCAGAAAAGACCACCTGCGAAAATTTTTGTCAAAAAAGACCCCCTGCGAGTGGCAGCACCCCCTGGCCAGGCGACACGTGGCACGTGCCGCCTGGGCCAGTGGCGGCAGGCCCCTGCCGCCGTTGCCATTGGCGGCACGTAGCCTCCGGTCGGCCAGGTGGCCCTGCACGCCAGGGTGCCGCCAGTGGTGGTGGCGGCATGGTGATGTGGCATGCTGCCACCTCACCTGCCGCCAGTGGTGATGGCGGCATGTGCTGCCACCTCACCTCCGTCCACCGCATGCAAGGGCATGCCGCCAATGGCAACGGCGGCAGGGGCCTGCCGCCACTGGCCCAGGCGGCACGTGCCACGTGTCGCCTGGCCAGGGGGTGCCGCCACTCGCAGGGGGTCTTTTTTGACAAAAATTTTCGCAGGTGGTCTTTTCTGCCATTTCACTCGCGCAGGTGGTCTCATCTGTCAAAAATTCCCTTGGCACCCCTTTACCGTTCAAAAAAAAAACGGCTGTTGCAAGTTGCAACAGTACCGTAACACGCCTCGTTCCTACCAGGAGAACGGTCGTCATCACGGGCGGTCCTTGATGAAGCCGAGGAGGAGGTCGTTGAGCTGCTCCGGGAACTGCTCCTGCACGAAATGGCTCCCATCCGGGACGAAGGCGACCTTCAGATCAGGCGCGAAGGTGTTCATCATGCCGCCCCTCACAGCGGCCTCGAACCCCGGCAGCTTGAAGGCGTAGTCATTCTCCCCCATCACCATGAACACCGGCACCTCGAACTTGGCGTCCAACTGGGTTGCCATCTTATCTATAGACCTGCCCGCTCCAAGAAAGCAATCGGCTCATTAATTCCCAATATCGGAGTTGCCCGAGCAAAATCTAACAGAAACATCTGACTTGATCGCGAGTACCTGTATGGCATTCTGATCGGGTACCCGAAGCCGGACTTCTCGTAGAGCGAAGCGTACTCGTCAAGGTCCTCCTGGGTGAACCACTCCGGCAGAGGCGTAGAGTCGTCGGCGAGGTCCATCGTCTCCTGCCCTTCTTTCGCGATCGGGACCTCGCTGCCGGAGAAGAGCACGTAGATGGTGCGCACCACGCGCCTGATGTCGTACCGCCCGAAGTCGGCCTCCGCCCTCCCCGGCTGGCGCCACCGGAGCGGGTAGAAGCTTTCAGGCATGGTGCCGTCGAAGTTGAAGGGGACGGGGCTGAAGGGCATGCCCAGGCACATCACGCCGCGGGTGCGTGTAGGGTGCCGCAGCGCGAAGTCGTACGCTGGTATGGTACCGAAGTCCTTGCCCACCAAGAACGCCTGCAAGCACGCGCACGTATGCACTCATGGTCATACTCATGGACATGGGAGGGACCATGGCACATTTACCGTTTGTTTCTTGGTCACCTACCTTGGGGACGGAGAGGGCGTCGAGGATGCCGAGCACGTCGGCTACAAGGTCTTCCCAGGGGGTCTCCTCGTCCTGCGGCTGGTCGGACAAGCCATAGCCGCGGCTGTCCGGCGCAATGGCGCGGTACCCGGCGGCGGCCACGGCCTGCATCTGGTGCCGCCATGAGTACCATATCTCCGGGAAGCCGTGCAAGAATACCACCGTCCCGAGCTCACCTGCAACACAGAAAACAAATCCATTAATCGATTTGCTTGTCTGCTTGTCCATTCCTACCGGTAGATCGATCACGATGGCTATTGCCCAACGGAAGAAAAGCTCTCTCACCTGTGCCTACTTGAGCAACGTGAAGGTTGAGGCCGCGGATGGGGAGCTGGATGTGCTATCAGTTGCGCCATTGCTGCTGCAGCTCCTCCAGATCTTGAACTGCTTTTTCTTTATTTCTTCTGCGATGGGATGCAGACCTTTGAACTGCCGAGCACACACGGCCCACTCTTTACTATAAGAAGTAGGGAAATTCTGCACGGCGCAGCTGCGAGAAAACGGAGTTCTCGTCGCACGCTCGTGGTCGTATACCACGATTGACCTTCTTCCCCATCTCCCTCTCGACATCCCGCATCGCCCTTTCCGCCGTGTCGCTGACCACCGCCCTTCCCCATCCCCTCCCGTCCTCACATCGTGCCGCCCCGCCCTCCAATCCGTGCCTCCTTCGTTCAGCCTCAGCTGCCACCCGCCGGAGCACCGCCTCCGTCTTCCTGGGATGACGGCCATGGCTCCCGGCGTCGGCGTGGTAGAACCGGTCAGGTCCAGTGCAGGAGCGACCCCCCACGCGGCACCTCGACTCCTTCCTCCCACCCTCAGCGCCTCGCCGTCCTCTCCACCTCCTTCTTGATGACCTCCTCCTCTCCACCTCCTTCGGCGCGCCGACGACGGCGAGGGCATCATCTCAAGGTCCTGACCACGCCCGCGAGGCCGTCATGTTCCCCCTGCTCGCCTTTCCCCTTCTGAGATGCTCCTCGTCGTCCACTCCTGCGGCTGGTCGCGGCCATGCTTGGAAGCGGCGGCCGACGCTCCTCGAGAGGATAGGCGCCGCGCGGCCCCTCGTCACCGGGTCGGCCACAGCTCGGTTATCTGGCAAGACTCCAATACAGTAGGCCGGCACAACAACTTTGTTCATGGGGATCTTGGATAAATTTTCAGCAAAGCAAAGTTCAGTCACAACAACTACTACTGCTAATTAAGGGACGCAGTTTTTCCACTACACTATGGACGTCTTGGGCTTATCTCCACCATACATTGGTCTATTCGAGATTGGTGCAGTACATTTTGCAATTTAACCCTGGACTTGTACATCTCCCACGCCCTATAGGACCGAAAGTGTCCCAGTACATCTTGTTTCGGCTGTCTCCCACGCCCGAGAAATCCGCCCCCGCGCCTCCCACCTTCCTCAACGAGCGCCGCCGCCAGCTCCTCCTCGAGAAGCGCCGCCGCCACCTTCTCGATGCAGGACTCCGCCGCCATGGCCAGCCACGGCCCCGCACCGCCCCCAGGACGGACGACTCGAATAGCAGATCTCGAGGCGATCTCCGGATCCGCCATGACGGTAAACCACATGGAGGCAGCGGCGGCGGCGGCCGCGGCGCCGTATCCCACCTTCGAGATCCCGACGCTCCAGCCTGGAAGGTGAGACCTTTTGCCCCGAACCTGTTCTTCTAGTATTAGGTTTTGCTTCTGTTTTGGGGCGGTCAAAATTAATAGTGGACATGGTCCCGGGAGTGTTCAATTCATCGACGGTTGAGCGGATTCGGCTTCTTGAGTTGGGGATCCCTTGGATTCGATGGCCGGATCAGTGGGACTTATAATCTGGGGTTCCTTTCTCTAAGGAACTGGTGATGAGTACACAATTGGGAATTTTTCGGAATTGTTGATGAGTCTACAATAGGGAGAAAACTGACAGTACAGCTTACTGAACAGAGGAACAACTGACGTTACTACCAAATAAAACAGTATCACAGACTATTTCTAGATCAAATCCTAGTTCAGAATTGTTAGCTTACTCTGTTTCAAAGCATTGAAGCCCTTTCTGTACATTTCGCTTCGTAGGAGATGTATACACCGATGATGTGTTCCTCATGCCCGCAAACGCCGCCAATCTGATGCATCCAGCCTCCGTTTCTGAATCTTTCCACTAATGTGGGGCAGAGAAGAGGAGTGAAGATGAGGAGGCGGCAGCCCCATACGATTCAGGCGTCCAAGATGGAAGTTGCGGCACCGACCGCGGCGGTGTCATTGATTCGGCCGGGCACGAGAAAAGGTATGATGCAAAATTTCCCTGGCAATGGCTCTGTGCTCTCTTTGAATATATGAAACATAAAATGGGTTCCGCTGAATATATGAAAGAACTAGCGCGCCACTGGCCCTGCAGTCTGAGTGTGTTTGCTTAATTTTCGAATCATTGCCTGTGGATCATGTAGGATTAGAGGCAAGCTATAGCGACGGGCAAGTCTTGTTCTTCATACCTTGCATTCATTTATGTATGGCAAGATTCTGCATTTTCAAAGACAGTCTTGAAGGTAAGACACTGATGCCTCTTGTTTCATCTCTGTTTCAGACCTGCCATGGTGAGTCGGGATATGAAGTAGACGACGGGGTGAATATTGGTTTCAATGGGGGTGGGTTACAGGACTAGGACGACCCTGATGGCGGAGGGGCACTGGGGGATGCCTCTGTTTCAGCTTGTCGGAGGTGAATTTGGTTTGTTTTATGATCTGTGAAACATGAAGCGAAGCAGATGTTCAATTTGAGTACAGTTTTTCATCCAAAAAAATCAGGCTGGTGACGATGATGGCGGTGCGCTTCAGGTAGGGGAGACATGATCGACGACGCTGACAAATTAGCATCCTGTGAGGTGCCGCTCGAGGACAGCAACTCTTCTTACCTTGGTAACCAAGCTGTCACATGGCGACAATGACGATGTACTGAGTCGCCGGTGGCATTTTTGGCGACGATGGGCGAAACGTCATGCAACAGGGGTCCACGCTCGACGAGTGTACTGGAGTGGAAGCCAAGATTTTTGTACTGGGGAAGATGTTATTATTTGTTTCAGTCTTAGTTAGTAGTTAGCTATGCACCAGTTGGCAGATAGTTTTGGAACACTCACATGTAATGTATCAAAGGTTTACTGCTGCGTAAGCCGTTCCATGAACTAATAGGCAGATAGTTTTGGAACACTCATGTTTGATGTATCGATATTAATGGATGATATGTACTGTGACGTTTTGTTCCAAGGGTTATTGTCGCCTAAGCTGTTCTGTTATATGTTTTGCGAACTGCTGTCTGAAACATTATATTTGTCAGGTCTCAGGTGTGCTCTCCTTCAACCCATCAGAACCTCCTCGAAAAAACATGTTCGGTGTGCGCTGACAGACAACAATTTAGGGACACAGGCCACATGCACAAATTCATTGCCCTGTAAATTTGTTTCTGTTATAGTAGTACTTCCTTACGCACGTGGATGGTTTACCAGTAAGCTAGTGGATGATTTGGCAGTAAAAATCTCCTGTATGTTCCTCTTGATTTCTGTATGGACTATGGAGTGGATACAGTCGATCTGCCTCTTCATGTGTTCGAATCCATGGCCTTGTGTTCGTGTGCCACTTCATGTGTTCGTGTGAAAAGAGGAAACTGGCAGGCCTGAGATCGAGAGACGAATCGGTTTGGACAGAGAGACGAATCGGTTTGGACAAGAGACGATGCAGGGCTTGGTCCATGCCGGGCTGCCTTCTAGGAGGACGGCATGGGCACCCGCGAAGGTGAGCGCCTCCTCCGCCGATGCGCCGGCGGGCAGCCGCCCACCACGGCCACGCGCAGCGGGCGCGCAGGCGCAGAGGAGATGGAGGTGCAAGCTGGACAACGGCATGAGGAGGCGCTCGGGGGAGAGGACGGCAATGGCGAGATCAACGTCTCAGCGCGGTGGGGAGGAGAAGGCTATGGCGTAGCCGCGTAGCTGGCTCAAGCTCAGACTATAATCTGTAGAAAAGGAGGGACCGACTGATTGCAAACTGAAGTAACATAAGGTGTTATCTGCAATGCGCAGAAGTGTTTGCAGGAACCAAGATGCCGATTTGGACGACCAGGATAAGACCCAGACGTCCATAGGTATGTGGTTTTACTTTTTCGCTAATTAAGCTCTCGTCAGAAGAGATAGTCTGTATGCTTGATATATAGTGGAATTTTTTGCTTGTGTGAGACATGAAGTATGGTTGGTTTAGAAAGTTTTTAGGTCAGATTGATTCATCTTTGTGAATTTGTTGCCTAAATGTAAATATTATTTGCTCATTTCCACCAATTTATTGCCTAAAATCAATTTCTTGATAAGGCCCAACGGAATCATGTCGTTCTGTCCACCGCCTCTGTGGCCCAAAACCCAGGAGCCTCTCTTGTAGTCGAGTTGCACCTCGTGCCACCACTCGCGGCATCGCCACACCCGTGCAACCCTGCGCCATGGTCGTCCAACTTCTCCGCAAGCTCCTCTCGCAACGAAGTTTCTTACGATTGTAGGGAAGTTGCATACCCTTGTTACAAAGTTGCATACCGTTGCCTCGGAGTTGCTTACCACTTCAGTGAAATTACCTATCGTTGCAATCAAAGTTTACAACGCTACTGAAGTTTCCTAGTGCTAGTGCGAACTTGCTTATCGCTGTTGTGAAGTTATCTGCCACTGCAACGAAGTTACATACCGTTACATCAAAGTTTCTATAGTTGCACCGAAGTTGCCTACCATTATACTGAACTTGTTTATAATTGCACTAAACTGGACTACTGTTCCAACGAAGTTTCCTACACGTTGCTAAAGTTACCTAGTGTTGTTCCGATGTTGCCTACCGTTGCAATGAAGTTGCCTCCTATTGTCCTAAAGTTGCTACGTTTGCTTTTATTGTATGCAACTTCGCAACAACACAAGGCAAAATTAATGTTATTGTAGGCGACTTGCTTGTACTGGTAGGCAACATCATTATGGTATGGCGCTGGTGGTCGTGAAGTTGCCAACCGACTTTCTAAAGTTGTTTATCGCCACTGTGAAGTTCTCTACCACTATTCCATAAGTTGACTATCGTAGGTGTAAAGTTTCACTATTTTGATGGTTGTGCAGTTTGATTAGTTGTTTTTAGTTGTTAAAGTTGCCAACCGCTGATATGAACTTGCTTATGGTTTATATGAAGTAGACTATTTTATAAAGTAGCTTGCCAAAAGGCACCAAATTTGCGTCGCCGGGCACCAAAGTTGCATTATCGAGCACCAAAGTTGTTTTATCCCTCAGCAAAGTTGCATCGTCGGGCACCAAGGTTGTATTGTTCCAAACCAAAGTTGCTTCTTCGCGCACCAAACTTGCATCATCGGGCACCGAAGTTTGATCGCTTCCGTCGGCGGTAAAGATGTGATTCATTGGTCGCGGAGCAAGAGCGTGGGTCATTGCCTCGATGGGCGGCGCCGTTGGCTGTGAAATTGCCAACTGCTTTTTTAAGTTGTTTATCGTAGTTTTGGAGTCGCCTATCGCCACGGTGAAGTTGCCTACCGGTGCTAAAAAAAATTCTATAGTTGATGTGAAGATTCACTATTGATGTTGTGTAGTTAGCTAAGTTGATTTTAGTTGTTGTGAAGTTGCCAACCTCTGATATGAACTTGTTTCTGCAAATATGAAGTAGACCATTTATAAAGTAGCTCGCCAAAAGGCACTAAAGTTGCTTCATCGCACACCAAAATTGCATTATTGAGCGCCAAAGTTGTTTTGTTGCACACCAAAGTTGCCTCGCCAGGCACCAAAACTCCATAGTCGTGCACCAAAGTTGCATTGTTCCAAACCAAAGTTGCTTCCTCCCGTACGAAAGTTGCTTCCTCGCGCACCAAAGTTGCCTATTATTGTGAAGTTGTCTACCGCTACTTCAAAATAGCCTACTGTTGTTATGAATTTTCCTACCACCGCAGCAAAGTTGCCTCCCACTATAACAAAGTAGCTCGTTGATGTTGGGAAGTTGCCCATCCCACCCGATTATGTTCCACCTCGCTGAATTATAGGTCCGCCAGCGACATGAACATATAGTCAGGTGGATTCCCGGTGCACCTCCTGTGTTGAGCTCTAGATTCGGCACTAGAGTTCTTGAGTGACTTCCTTGCAAGTGCCGCACTGCAGTTCACGAGCACCTCTTTAGACCTCCTCATGTGCAGCTATGAAGTTGCCTATTGCAATAGTGAAGTTGCAGATTGTTTTATGAAGTTGCTTATCGCAATAATGAAGTTGCCTACTGTAGTAGTGAGAGCCGCACTGAAATTACCGATCACTTCTCCGAACTTTGCATGGGCCGCTCCAGACTTTCAACAGCAATGGCGACAGCAAATGCTTTTTTGCATCGCCGGGAACCGAAGTTGTATTGTTCCAAACCAAAGTTGCTTTTCGCGCATCAAAGTTGCCTCTAGTTATTGTAAAGTTGCTTATTTGCGAACCAAGTTGCCTCGTGCTGCTTCGAAGTTGCCTACCACTGATCAGAAGTTGCGTACCTCCAACGACATGGAGGTACCACTGAAGTGTATTTGCCTACAACTGCACTAAAGTTTCCTCGTGCTGCTGAAGTTTCCTACCTGTCACCGATGTATTCAAGATCTCCCACCAGATTCGTGGTTCTCCAAATGAAGGAGCACATGGTCGGGTGGATTCCCAATGCACCTCCCCCAAACATGGCCGAACTTAACCGCGAGCGTGCATCAAGAGTTCCTAAGTGCCTGTTACAACTTCCCCGAGGCCCACTCTAAAATATCGACCATCGTTAGTTGTGGAGTTTGTCTTATCGTTGGTGTGAAGATGTGGAGTTGCTCTTAACAATTTCAACATTGTCTACTATCGTTGCGAAGTTGCCCTCAATGGCATCATAATTGCTGGTGATGTTGTCTACCACTGAAATATAGTTGCTTGCCATTGAAGTAAACTTGTCTAGTGTTATTATAAAGTTGCCTACTTTTATTTGGATGTTGCCTACCACTTTTGTTCATCTAGTTTCTTCGTCCCGAATAAAAGTTAGCTATCACGGAATCGCCTATCATTGTTGTGAAGTTGTATGTAGCTACAATTAAGTTGCATACAAATGCATTAAAAAATCAGTAGTGTTGCTTTTAAGTTACCTACCACCGTGGTGAAGTTGCCTATCGTCACAACGATGGTGCCTGTTGCTGCAGTGAAGTTGCATACAACTGCACTAAAGTTGATTAATGTTACTGCGAAGTCTTCTACCAATGTAGTGAAGTTGGCTACCCTCTACCATTGCAGTGATGTTGCATGCCACTACACGACTGTAGTCAAGTTGCCTACCGCTCCACTAAACTTGATTAGTGTTGTCGCGAAGTCGTCTAGCATTATAGTGAAGTTGCCTACCCTCTACTGCTAGATCCGAGGTATGCCCACCACGGGACCACACATGGTCATATGGATCCCCGGTGCACCTCCTCTAAGAGGTCCGAACTTCCCCATGAGTGACATGCTAGAGTTCGTGAGCGCCTCTTTGTTCTTCCCCCAAGTGAAGCGTTGACCTTCATTGGTGCGACTCGATTTTGTACCAGCACCAATGGGTATGGTTGCTATCTTGACCGTCCACGTACATTTTGGGATCTGCACAATTTTTTGCAACTCCTCGATTTTGAATTTGGGCCAGCATTTTTGCGTCAAGTCGGAGGTAACTTTCCTCCTTACTTTACGGCGGCAGAACCGGCTGCTTTTCCCCTACTCTAGGTTTCTGTCTTGCTCTATAGGTGCATCGTGTTAGATTCAGATGGAGAGAGCGACTCCCTCTTTTCTCCAATCTACGCCACAGTCCACTCGTACGCCATTGTTCTCCCATATCAGCTCGAGTTAGCTCCCATCAAATCCACCGCCGGCGAGGAAGAAAAACTCATTCTTACAAACCGCCCAGATTCCTCCTCCTCTGTTGACACACTTGGGCCGCCCCTGCTCCTCCGCCGCCGCTCCGCGGCAGCATCCGGCAGGTGCTGTTCCTCCGCCGCTGCGGTTCCTTCGCCGCCGCGTCGCAGGTACAGGACGTCGCTCACCGAGAGACCGTTGTTTTTTCTCCCGCAGTCTCCTCTCGCATGTACAGAAAGCGCTCATGTGTTCGCATTGCAGGGGGTTGTATAGCTCCGTACGATGCCGACGACCATCCAGATGGCAGCGGCGTCTGCCACAGCATTGCTGGCGAGGAGGGCAACGTCAACGCGCAGGCATGGCTGCACAAAAGGGCAAACGGCGATAATCGAGGCATGTTCTGCTGCTTGGTCATGACGAGAATATGCAATGGAATTCGCACAAGAAAATTGATCAAGCAACTAAGGATAGCTGAGATCCCAGTTCTGCTGCTTGGTCATGACGAGGTGAGTTTTCTTTGACACCAAATTGTTCTGCTGCTCCCGGAAACAAATATGTACTGCGGAACATCTTGAACTCTGAAAACTGCAGCTTGGTGCTATCAATGGCGACGAGGCGGAGCAGGTGGCTGACAACGTCGATGAAGGCGACGCCGAGGTGCTGAGCCGCCGACGGCGCAACGATTACAACGGCACCCGGAACCTGATGCAGCTGCGTGTCCGCGCTCGGCTGAATTGATTCCGGTTCAGCCATCAGAAAGGTCTTTAGTCATCTGTTAGCTAGCAAATTAGCAAGATCATTGTTAGTTAGATGGAATGAGAACCAAAAATCGTAGTATGCTTTGTAACTCGTTAGCAAGTGTTCTGTTTTGGACGATGGCGCCTAGTTGTTCTGTACACGGATTTGACCACGTCTGTGTCTGCTTTTGTAAGTTGTTGAACGAGAAAGATGAAAATCGAAGTTCTTTTGCTAGTTTGAAATGTTCAGATGGCTTGAAATATGCAGTTCTGCTGATGCGGTTGCTACACATTGTAATCAAAGATGAGTCCATCTTGAATGCGCTTGCTGCCGAGTGAGCATGCGCCGCTGCAACCGCCTCCGCTACGGCAGTACCCAGGTCCGCCACTGCTCCGACTTGGTGAACCGAGCGACATCGCCTCCTAGCGAAGGATAGTGCGTGTGACCGGAGGAAAAAGAGCTGCCGGACGCAAGCAGGCGAAGCAGGCCCACAGGCGACTCAGAGCGGTGGATGGGCGGGAGGAGAGGGGTGAAGGGAGTCCGCTGAGCGGCGCGCGGCAGGAGGACGCGACAGGCCAGTAGCGGGATCGCGATATGGTGCGCAGACGGCATGAGCGGCAGAAGAGGCGAGA
The DNA here is from genome assembly GCA_007115705.1 of Dactylis glomerata. Classification (NCBI taxonomy): domain Eukaryota; kingdom Viridiplantae; phylum Streptophyta; class Magnoliopsida; order Poales; family Poaceae; genus Dactylis; species Dactylis glomerata. The sequence goes on along the minus strand of QXEO01001903.1, from coordinate 130,986 downwards.
TACGAGATGGAGAGGATGAAACGAAAAAAAGGATGAAACGGTGGGGAAGATAGCCTGCGGGATGGAGAACAGGAGAAGCACATGGAATCTCTCAGTGTAAGTACGCTTGGCTTTTCCGGGAATCATGCGCGTCCTGTACTCAAAAGGTACTTTTCCCCTTTGTTTCAGGGACTGGCAAATGCAGAAAAAGGTTAGCCACTTTTTTTCTGTGTAGCATATTTCTGTCGATCTCAAAGCAACGTGGAGCCATTGGACGCACGAGATAGCATCTGTACCCATTGATGCCACTACAATTGTATTTCCGATAAGGAATTTCACAACATTTGTAATCAACTTTATAACATCTCTCTGGAACTTCAAATTTTTGTAAATACTGGGCAAATTGCAACTAGCACTTGACACCAAACTAGCATAATTTCCAGCAACTATTACTTAATCTTATGGAATTTTTTAAAGATACTATCACGTGATCTTAGGCAACAAATTAGCGTTACTATTTCGAAAAAATTTAAGTTGCTTTTAGTTGCTTCTAATTTGTCTCCCGCTTTTTTTGAAGTTGCATGCCCGGTGATGTTGCATAATTTTATACCGTTGATGTGAATTTTTCTATCTATTGTTGTGAATTCTACCGCTATTTATTAAGGTGTTTGCCTATCTTGTGAAGTTGCAAGTTGCATACGGTACTACAAAGTACCTCAGGCAGCAACTAGTGCAACAAAGTTGCGGCTGACTCAATCGGTGTGAGATGTGCGTGTACCAAAGTTGTTTTTTTGTGTATCAAAATTGCATATGTGGAATATTACAACTACGACATGCCCCTAGGCAACAAACAAGAATATTTTTGAGGAATTTTCGTGTGATTTTAGCCAACAAATTGATGACTATTAATTGAGAAAAACCCAACTTTTCTTACATGTGGGACCTCCTCTCTCTCACGTTATCTTCTTCCTCCCACATATCTCCCCCTTCTCGATTTTAGTCCTCTGCTTCCCGTCAACGGCGACCATGCCGCCGATTCTGGCCGCCGCCGGCCTCCACTCTCGCCGCCTTTTGCCCACGCGGCCTCGTCGGCCTCCTCTCCCCCAGTTCCCACCAGCGCAGTGTTGCGGACGACGAGCTCCAGTCCTAGGCGATGGCGGATGACGCGTTCCAGTGGAGAACTCCGGCCTGCCTCGTCTCCCCCAATTCTCTACCAGTGAAAAACCTAGTGTGGCAAGCATGAGGAGGACGGAGGCAGCCGCGAGAAGAATCAGAGGAGGGCGGCGCGCTCAAGCGTTCTGGACCGCGTGCGTTCGAGATAGGATTTCCGCTTTTACCAGGACCATACCTGACCAGACATAGACTTTCCATATTTGAGTGTGCGATGAAGGTCAATGATCGCACGTGCGATGCCTAGACGAGTCCTAAGAAGTAAGGAAAGAATATGCTCTTTCATTGACCTTCGCGTCTAGGCTTCGTATACCCTTTGGCGTTTTCTGAAGAGCGGCAAAGATGACACATACTAGATGGACCTAGCGCGCTTTGCCGCGCCCGTTCTTCGCTACTGGCATTTAGATTTTCAGTGCAATCTGTGTGCTTCTAGGTGCGGTCTTTGCAACAGAAAGGCATCTACGCAAGCGTGCACCCGGGAGCCACAACATCTGAGAAAATCAAACCAGAATCCACACTAAGAATCGGGACACAACACAAGAAATCGTACCAGAATCCACACTAAGAATCAGGAGTCCAGGACACAACACAAACAAGTAGAAAAGCGTCCCATTTGAAATCTAAACCTAACAGCCCTACATGATCCATCTAAATCAAATCATCTAGTTATGCATCACCACCCACAAAAAAAAAGTTATGCATCACAAAATTAATCCTGATTGTTTGTTCCACTCACGAAACTCTAGTACAATAAAAGCACCTCATAATAATGCATCATCTTCATGTAAAACTGTGTCAATAAGTTAAGAGCGCCAGAAGAAGCCGGTTGATTTATCCAACTAAAACCACATTTAGTAATAATACAAAGTCCACATAAAAGCTCTTGTATGGTCTCTTGCTCATCTATCTATGATGAAATTTATATTTGCTTATAACAAAAAAAAAAGGAGCAATGCCACATAAAAGCTCTTGTATGGTCTCTTGCTCATCTATCTATCTATGATGAATCCTATATTTGCTTATAACAAAAAAAAGGAGCAATGGCATAATGCTTATAAACTGATGATAATGGCTAATAAAAAACTGAGAAAGAACATTACTTGTTCTTCTCTTAAAGCTATCAAGAGAGTACAATTATCACGACAATTAGAAGAATTTTAGGCTCTGAAAACCAATACCAATCCCTTAATGCCTTGATGGGAAGATTCTTCCATATTCATCTATGTCGATGTTATTGCCATCTAAATTTGTTTGGTAAGACAATGATATGTATGCAATTACAGAGTGAAGCTCCCCCACTTGAACCATCTACCAGTCTCCAAAGATTAAATTATCGGTCATCAGATTTTACCTATAATGGGGGATTGTCTCTGAGATAGGAGTTCTTTATATGCATTTTATATATAATCTCTAAAGAAAGTTTAGGAGGTAAAATACCTCACGAGCTTTTCTGAGCCAAAATATAGTTTGGCGCATAGATTACAATATAGATATACTCAGTTATCTAAAATGTATTTCCTCTTTCTTAAAAATATTATTTCACATATGAGGTATACAATAATACAGTACAGAGGACACGTCCAGTTTTAACACAAAACATGTCTACCTCTTTTCTGCACTATGCCTAGCCCATTCTAACATTTTGGTCAAATTCCCCTTAATGAACATCAAAGCGTAACTATTCATCATCTGTACAACCATATAACCTAGCTGCAAGCATGCTGAGTACTGATGTTGTGTGCTAACCAGCACTATTATGCAGTGGTATTTAACCCCGGATGGAATTTTCAGTCAGATCCTTCATCAGGCACATCTATGTGTGTATAATTCTGAACCAATGCATAAAATTAATGAGGCAATCTCAAAAAGATCAGATCAACAAGCTAAATTTTAATGACCTTACATAGTATCTTTTTCCCAGACGAAGCAATGCTCTAGGTTCCATTATCAAGATAACTGAAAAAACTTCAGTTGTCCTATCATCAAGCAACAAAGTTAGCAGCACCTCAAACCAACTAAACAATCAAACCACAAGAAGCAATATCACCGACACCCTGAATTACAGTTATCCGCACCAAAACGTGCTCAACGACAATGAAGCTTCAATAGATATGCATAACCATCTCATGGTACTTTACCAGCTATGCAATAAGAAACATCAACTAATGATCTAACTTCATCATCCTGCTTTCGTAATACACACAGTGTAGGAGGCTAAAATAATATGCACAACATAGATGAAAAAAAATATCTATGCTTTAATAATGAACAAAATAAATTTCAGAAATAATATAAGTGAAACTGTACATTTTTTGCTAAACAGTATTGAACATATGCTATATTTTCAGTCCTTTCATATCAAGGGGAATCTGTAGACTACTTAACCCTGGTCTTTGATATAAAGAAAAATCTTCTACTCGAGTACTCGTAATACAGTACAGACAATAAAATTGCAATGTTTTTTGTACAGTTTCTAGTGCGAGGAGGTTGTGCAAATACATCAAAGATTGCCCACTGTTCACATTCTGCCAAGCCGGCATGTCTAAGGACAGTTCTAACTATGTATTTGTCCCATGACATTTCATATGTTTTGAAAGCTAAAATAAAATACTCCCTCCGTCCACTAATACATGTATTTATAGAGATGTACCTGGACACTAAAATATGTCTAGATATGCCATGTAAAGACAGGTATTAGTGGTTTGAATTACCAAAAAATAAATGAGGGACACATATATATCTCATGGAGGTTCTACCGCGCAAAGCAAAGGTTCCTAGAAACCATAATGGTATCGGGTCTTTGGAAAATGGAAATATGGTGTAGTCTAAACGACCTCGTACACAGCAGAACAATTTGTATCCCTTTTACAGAAAATTATGCAAGTTGTGCTTCCGTTAACAATACAATGGGATAGGAAAACCTTAAACTTAACAACTCATCATATACTAATCTAATACCAGGCAATAGTGTAAATCCTATACCATGGAAGAATTATTTTTTATTAGCTGAAGCCTGAAAGGCAAGGAAGTGCACATGACAGCTACAGGAAGAAAATGAAGATCACAAAACTGGCTACATCTATATGCTCGTGATGGCAAAAATCAAGACCGTAGATGCACTGACATATCTATCTATATAGTTGATGGAAAAAAGAGAACTTACTCTAAGCCCATGAAACATAAATTCATTTTAATAGAGCCAGATGAATGGTCTGGAAGACAAATAGTCATTCAGGTCTGAGGTTGTTGTGATTGTGCTAATAGCATCTGTTACCAATTACGTCAAATGATCAATCGTTAAATCATAATGCAAGTTAAGATCTGTGGTTCCTATACCTACACAATGATTGACTCCAACGAAAAACTGATCCTCACAGCTATGCAACAATGTTTCTGGAGACAATAAGTGGACCTCTAGAATCTTGTAATCTGAACAACTTAAGAGGAAGGCAAAAAATTGAAGTGGTAAAGGATCAATAATGTACATCCAATAATAACGTAGCATGTTCCTGAAATTGCAGACCACAGATCTTCCTTAGTCTTCCAAGCATCTAATTGCCAAGGATAAATAATGTATATCCAAAAATAACATAGCATGGTCCTGAAATTGCAAACCATAGATTTTCCTTGGATTTCCGTAGCACTGACCATATCCTCTCCGCAGAGGAACAAGAGGAGAACATCGTCAACGGCCTAGTCCAATCTGAGATCCGCAAGGTGAATTTCTTAAGCTGTCGCTGCAGAGCAGAAACGTCCTCCACGCTGATCTGAGGAGCTCGACATGAGCAAAAAGACACAATCATAATTGATTCCATCAAAGATAGATCCCCTATTCTTCCAATATATAAATCCTTCAGGCCTAGTGATGTTAGGAGAACAGGATAAATACTATTCTAATGCCAGATTAATTTTAGCAATGTTATATCACTCTATTCCTCCTATATACATTTAAAATCGATGTTACAGCTTCCAGATATATATAAAAAAGGGGCAATTTTAGTAAGCCATTTACTTAATCACTCTTGTAACCAAACAATACATGAAATTTTATTGTCCCAACTTACCTTTGAAGGTGAAACAATCTTATGGAGTAAAATAAATGGCTACTGCTGAATGCAAAGCATTCCCTCCAACGAAAAAAATCATCATGAAACATGAGACACGTCAACATATTCTTGTCCACCTTTATCTTGTATATTTAGAAGTACACAACACACTACTGCTATAACTGCATTCCATCAAACACCTAACGAACACATATAAAAAACTGAGAACAGGTTCCTCTCGGTGAAGTTGTGAAGGGAAATAAGACACCATCGGAAATGCAAGGTTATCTAATAAATTGCAAGCTGCAAGATGAAAATCGTGGATCACCAAACCAGCACAAAGATTTGCATAATCACTTCTTCCCTAAAGCGGCGTTGGGAAGTTTAAAATGATTGATCGGTGACTAATCACCATGTACACTATTGTACATCAACATCGTGGATTCGCACAGATAGTGTTGCGCACGAGGAGGGCCATCAAATCGGGTAAAATTGCCACGGTTTTCCTTCGAGAGCAAATCAGGATCTAACTTTTGAAGCTCATATGGTTCATCCCAGGAGAAAGCAAGGTCATGAGGTGTGTGTGTAAGAGACATGTGAGATGGGACGCAAACCTTGCCAGATTTGGCGGGGTCGAGGTAGAAGACTCAGCCCTAGAAGGGGCGGATGTCCCGTCAAGCGTCGCCGCAGGCCGCAGCACATCCTTGTCGGCAGCGCGGCATATGGTGAGGGCTGTGGCGGCCTTCTGCAGATCTTGCGCCACCTGCTCCTCCAAGCTCCGATGCATCTAGGTCGCCGTCCATAGCCTGGCCACGGGAGACGGATGCCCAGCTGGGGAGGCGGCAGAAATCCCGTCCAGCGCCGCGCGGTGAGGCACACGGCGAGGTCCGTAGCGGCCTCCTGCAGCTCCCGTGCCTGCTCTAGAGCCTCCAGTGAGTTGCCATCACCGACCAGATCCTCGCCGCGGGAGAGGGATAGAGAGATTTTGAGAGTTGGACTGGGCAGGGGTACGACGGCGACCTACGGGTTGGGGAAAAACGAATCGAGTCTCTTCGCTTCTAGTCGGTTGGCACCGAGGCGTCCCAGCAAACGGGCCAGCTGCGCGGCTTGATCAACACACACGTGCACAGGTAGGCATGAACGAGCGCCACGTACCGAGCAAGGATAGGCTCTCAAAACCCAGGGAGCTTAGAGCTCTTTTAGGATTTGTAACTGACTAGGAATTTTGACGCGGCGGCACACCGCGCGTCTTATCTTAATCTTCTAGCATTAGTAGTTAGTGGTAACTATCTTCTTTTATATCTTCTAAAAATTTGCGGAGTGGTATATTTTATGTGGTACGGTCTGATGGAGCGAAGTGTGGCGTGCCTTCAAGACTTTCTCGAATAAGTAAAAAAGTAAAGAAGAGAGAGAACGCTAGCGCATCTCGAATAAGTGGAGAAGCAAAGAAGAGAGAGGTGGGGCAAAACTCTTGGTCATTGCTGAAAATGACTATTCGTGCACCGATGAGAAATTACCGCCGGAGAGTTTAAGGTTAACTAACATCGAAGAATTGTCGCAGAGATTTACTACCGGGAAACCATCCTTTGGAAATAACCGTTAGCGGTGAAAACTTCTGCTAAAAATTACTATTCGTGAATAGGTGAGAAATTACCGTTGGAGAGTTACGTATAATCATCGAAGAAATAACGTAAGATATCTACCGCAGGAGAATTGCCGCATCGATTTACTACTGAGAAGTTACAACTAACAAATTACCGTTGCGTCACGGGTAGAAGCGACTTGTTCGTGCATAAGTGAGAAATTACCGTTGGAGAGTTACGTATCATCGTCACGGCTAGAAACGAATTGTCATGCACGGGAATAAATTATCATTGAAAAGTTACGCAATATTAAAAATTACCTAAAATAATTACCATCAGAAAATTACTTAAAATAATTACCACCAGAAAAAATAAGTATCGGTAATTTTGTTCTAGCTTAGTACAAAGTTTGTACTAAGTCCCCGACAGTTATTTCCGATCGGAGAGAGTAGTATTATTAAGCACTAGCGGTTATATCCTCCAGTAATTGTGGATAAAAAACACTTGAGAACATCTTCGGCTGGCGCCGGCCTCCCAATATGCCGTTCCACAGTACTGTTACACTCGCCCCTTGCCGGTAAGGTGGCCAGCGTGAGGCACCCAGTCGCGCGATTTTTTTTTTAATAGTGCACTTTTTTTCAGCTTTTCCAAATATATCATTAATATGTAGCTAATTTCATAACTAGGGCACCGTTGCGTCCGTCGGACGCGATTAGGAGGAATTGTATCCGCCGGATACGAGTAGCGGAAAACGAGGCGGCCGACGCATGCACGGCCTGCTATTGTATCCGCCGGATACAATAGGTGGTTTTCGGGCTAAACGCACCCAACCGGCCAAGCAACGCGCATCCAAAAACTCGCTATTTCCATTACTTTGCATTATTTTTAGTAGCGGCAAATATTTTGGAAGTTTTATCTTAGAGTAATATTTAAGAATATATATTGGAAGTAACATTTATATTAATATAGAAAGTGCGTGATACATCGGTATTACATACCGCAAACTAAAATATTAAAAGTGTGTGATACTTCGGTATTATATACCGCAAACTAAAATAGAAATACATGATTCGGGACAACTAAAATTAAGATACAAATATAGTACGAATAACTAAGGCTTGGTGACTCTCTTGCCCTTTGTTGAAGAAGATTTTTTGGCCGAGTCGCTAGGCATGAAGTGGTCGTCGTCGTCGAGATCGTCTACGTCGCTCAACCATGACGGTGCAGTTTCTTTGCCCTTGCAAGCAGCGCCCTTGGGCTTAGACGAGGTAGATTCTTTGCTCTTCGATGACGCCCCTTTCTTCTTGGCCCAATCGCTAGGCATGAAGATATCTTCATCTTTGTGGCTGTCGTTGATCCAGAGCGCGGTATGTTGAACCCACCAGCTCAAATTAATTTTAGTTGTCCCGAATCATGTATTTCTATTTTAGTTTGCGGTTTATAATACCGATGTATCACGCACTTTTAATATTTTAGTTTGCGGTATGTAATACCGATGTATCACGCACTTTCTATATTAATATAAATGTTACTTCCAATATATATTCTTAAATATTACTCTAAGATAAAACTTTCGAAATATTTGTCGCTACTAAAAATAATGCAAAGTAATGGAAATAACGAGTTTTTGGGTGCGCGTTGCTTGGCCGGTTGGGTGCGTTTAGCCCGGAAACCACCTATTGTATCCGGCGCCTCGTTTTCCGCTACTCGTATCCGGCGGATACAATTCCTCCTAATCGCGTTCGGCGGACGCAACGGTGCCCTAGTTATGAAATTAGCTACATATTAATGCTACATTTGGAAAAGCTGAAAAAAATTGCACTATTAAAAAAAAATCGAATAGAAGAAAGAAGCACAGAGATAGCGAGAGATAGACAGAGTGGATTTTCTATTCCATAGTTCAGACTCGGTTTCTTCTGTTACAACCTGGTGCTTAACGTGCACCCACTGGCCTCCAGCCCCCAAACACACACTCAACTCTCGTGTCACTGGAATTACGTAACTTCCATGACACGACACGTACAGCTATGGCGCTTGGCGATGCATCCATGCTTGGCGTGACAATACCTTGGAGGAGAACTTGTTTGTCCCCAAGCAAGCACTGATGGAAAACGCACTTTCAGGACCTCCCAATCTTCCTAGGTTGCCATGTTCTAATCATGTCCATTTGATCAGCATATGTGGAACTACCGTGTTACCTTTCTTTACCAAACGACGATCGAGTATTGCTTCAGGTTCTATGTCCAGAGCATCCAGTGTTGGACATTTGGGCAATTCTGAGAAAACTGCGCTGTAGTCGGGCCTGTAGTCTTTCAGCTGAGACACATGAAAGACATTGTGGACTTGGCAGTCTGCTGGTAGCTTCAGGCGATAAGTAGCCTTGCCAATGCGCTCCAAGATCGAATAACACTACTGGGAAAAGGCTTATAGCCGCGATGTCACTAGTAGCAAAAAAAGAAAAATAGTCATCGATAATCGGTATAAATGAAAGGCCCAAAAAAAATACGTCACAGGTAGGTCGCGTTCTAGTCTCCACCGCACATAACGATGACGCTCGAAATAAAAACGTGTCGTTGGAAGTTCGTTCGGGGGTCCTCCTGGGCTCGGGAAAAAGGCCGTGACAGTGCCCAATTTGCACCGTCATGGGTTTAGGATGTACCACTAAAATAAAAAAATTAATTGTGTGTCGCTAATTCTTTCATAAAATGAGTGACCCGACTAATTTGTCAATCGTCGGTGCTTGCAGGCAGGCATACACGTGATGAGCCTCTAGTGTTATACGTTGTTGGATTATGCAGGCTACTTGCGATATTCGTTTTATATAGACGCAGCAAATAGGCGCATACATCGTTGGATTATGCGGGCTACTTGCGACGTTCTATTCATAGACGTAGCAAGATGTGCATACATCGTTGGTTTCTGTTGGATCCTATATATCTTACTCAGGTCCTATTTACTGTTCAGTACATCGAAGACAAGTAGATGCTAGGTACGATAGTACAAGATATGCTAGTAATTATAGTTCTGATTGTCTGTCCTATTTATGAGATGAAAATGTTTTAAACTCTCTGGTTATCTTTGATTACAATGCTGTCATATTTTTTTTCAAGAACAACCCAACTAGAGAAACTGCATTGCCACTATAGAGGATTCAGATTTGTATTGCAAATAAACTATAAGAACATAGGTGCTTCTAAGCAAACTATTGGATTGCGAGCACATACACATATAGATAGATAGATAGATTCCAAGCACATATAAGATTGGTAGATACAAATAAAATATACTGGGTTATTAAGTACCCTCTAACTCATACCAATAAGAGTTACTTAAATAGCCACTCAAAAGACATGTACTTGTCAACCAACAGCTACACAGGATGCTGAGCTTGCAGTTCCTGGAGTTGCTTGAGTAGAGCCTCGTTGTTAGCTAAGGCGATGTCTAGGTCTAACTCCAGCTCATCAACCATATTGAAGGCTAGCGGGAGATCGCTGCGGGCTACTGAATTAGCATCCTTCATTCGCTTCTTAATAATTCCAGCGAGGTCATTGCGGAGGCTGTTGCATTGGTTCTACAACAACTGGCAATCCTTCCACGGTAGATCGATGAGAGTACGGGTGTCATTCTGCATCTGGTAATGGTCCGCTGATAGCTTGGCCCACCTGTTGATCTCATCATGTAGCTTGTGTTTACGGTCATGAAGATCGGTCACTGCCTGCAATAGAGACTTGGCAACCGAGTTCATGTTGGCCAGCTTGGTCCTGGGGCTATCAATCTCCAGGTTTAGGGAGAAGTTTATATGTACGGCCGTTGAGATCTTCGCATTTATCTCAGCCATCATGTCCTCGTTCCTGCCCATGGCTTCCTGCTGGTAAAGTTTGAAGCATGATTAGTGAGGAGATAACAAAGTAAGCAAATTGATCTTTTGTTGAAAGAATGCAGTACATAGAAGATATCAAGTTCCATATTGTTCTGATTACAAACTAGTTTTGCACCAAGCACACATGTATAGACCAAGGCTTCTTTGATTCATAGGATAGGAAATATGTAGGAAATGAAATGTGTAGGATTGGGATGCCATGTTCACCTAAATTCTATGGGTAAAGGAATTGGTGAAGGAATTTTTCCATGAGGTCCAACCTCATGTTAGTTTCCTATAAAATCTTCATTGCAAGATTCCTACAAGATAGAATCATATGAATCAAACGGCTTCCATAGGAAAATTTCCATAGGATCTCAATCCTCCACAAATTCTTTAAAAATCCTATGAATCAAAGGAGCCCATAACCAGAGGCTAAGCTAGAAATTTTAAATATGGGTTCAACACACTCTGTAGAGCTATATAGATGGGATCAAACTAGCAATTTGGAGCAAAATCAATAGCACATATACAAGGGTTAGTGAAATTTCATTGGGTTTAGCTTAACCTGAATGCTTATGTGCTGGCTCCACCCCTGTACACTATGTACCAGGTCAACATCCTTTGTGTCCGAGAAACTAAACAATAATCACGCATTCTTCGCAGTCTACACACGACAATCACTGGCGTACTCAAACTATATTATATAACTTCACTCTAGAGGGTTGTTGAACAAAACAATTAAGTAGAGATAACTTTCACCCTAAGATGAACTAGATCTAGCACTGACCTCGGCTACAAGATGTTGGGGGCACTTCAGGGTCGACGGGGAGGTGCTGGTGCAACTGCTGCCTTGGGGCCACTTCGTAGTTGTCGGCGAGGTCCTGGCACGGCTGTTGCTGGGGGGCTACATGGGAGTCGACTGAGAGGTCCTGGCATTGCCGCTACAGGAGGGCCAGCACGAAGCTACGGCTCACACCGGCGTCATGTTCTTCCCTAGTGGCCGGTTTCATCGCGCCGGCTAAAGGGGAATACATGGTGGCGATAGTCTGGCGGTTGTGGAACTTAGAGAGAGGCGCCGGTGAGGGGTGCACGGGCGTTTGGGGTTTCCGGATTAGGGATTTGGAAGAAGAACGGCGACGGGTCCCCTATGTCCGATATGGGGAGAAAATATCTAGTACGAGTTGGATATAATGACGAGCTAAAAAAATCTATTCATGATGATCACTACAATAGTATAAATGACAGACTTATTTTCTTGTCACTAATACTTTAAGGGTCAACCAGCCTTGACTGTTCCACCGTTTCCTCCCCCATCTCACTATTTCCACATCTTGCCGCCGCTGCCTGCCTGACGCCCCCCGACGCATCCATGGTTAGCTGGAACGACGGCGAAACCTCTGAGGAGTCGATGATGTGAGTCACCTCCCCCCACCTTTTTTTGTGGTTAGGTTGTTACTATTCCCAATGTTGGAATTCCCTTGCTGATTTAGTTGACCTAAGACTCATTGTTCTTTGTCCACATAGATGTGTAGTTCACTGACCTAGACTACGCACCAGAGTCCATCCCGACCTGGATTCCTACGGGATTGCGGCTGAATCTAGAGTCCTATGTCGCATCCATAAGTCGCTGCCGGAGAAGTGTGTGGATTTCGAAGGCACTAACACCGGGAGGCATTTGTATTGTTGTGCACACAAGAATGTGAGTTATATGTCCATTTACTTGATATTTTCAATTTTCTTAGTGAACTATCTGTTCATATATGCTAATGACAAATCAGACCAGCTGCAAATTGATGCCAATTAGTGCGGTCATTAATAGAAAACTCAAGCTAAGTATTGTAGTAATCAGTGCAAACTTCTTATTTAGCTCACATGTTTTGTTCAGTGAACTAGGAATATAAGATGTTTTGGCAGCTCAAACTGAATTTCCACAATATCTTATATTTAGGAACAGAGGAAGTACTATCTCAAGTTAATGAATGTGCAAAATGAACTAGGAATATTCAGTGTTAATATTTGTGAAATAAATGGAAGCTTTATCTCATTGCTTTCTTATTATTTCTTCAGTCCGTCTTGAACAGTGGCTTTTTTGAGTGGGTGGATCCTGAATGACCTGAAACAATGCAGAAGGCACTAGCTAGGCTATGGGAAATGTATGAGGGTGTCAACAACGCAAAAATGGAACAGAAAATAAAGCATGTTGAGTTGATCTTCTAACTAACTGGAGAGAAGAAGAATCTAGAGAAGGCATACACTACTGAGCGGGCTGATGTCAGCAAGTGCATCAATGACACAGCGAATAGGCTATTGGAAAATAAGTATCGTATCAAGGACGGCAGTGTAGAACAAAAGCTAGTTCTGTCTGCTTTTTTTACCTTTTTATAAGGAGCTAGCAGAGGGATATTTGTGTGAGGTTGAGCAGAAGAATAACAAGCTGAAGAATCACATCGAGCAGCTGGAATTTATTCTAGATTGTGAAAAGGATGCCATGACAGTGAACGTATGGAAGTGGGGTGCAGAAAAGAATGCACTCAACAAAGAGGTGAAGAAATTGGAGCACAAGATTGCTGAGCTGCTGAAAGCTGATGATAAGCACAATGCTAAACTAAAGACGATCAAGTCCATATGTGACAAATAAATTATAATAATTTAGCTCGCTATGTTTCTGTTAGACTATTTAAAGTTTGTAATCCAGGTAATGTTGAATTATCAAAAAGTTGTATGAACAAACAAGGGGGATGAACTATGAAATATTGCAGTTCTGAGTTATATGTGACCTATTTTTCCATTCTTCTCAACTGAACAAAAGCCAGTGAGTTGTATTGTTGACCTGCTATATGTGGACCTGTTTTTAGATTGCACTTGCTATGAACTCTTATGCAATCCTACGAATGGAATTGAAGTTATGCTATGGAATGTCATCTAGCATTTCATATTACAAAGGTATTCTAACAACATAAGTAGCATAAATAAGGTTTTATATATTAGCTCACGAAGTCACAGGACAAGGTAATTCAGATAAGCTCTTCTACACATACGAAGAAGGCATATATAGTAATGGGGTGACTTGGTTTCCATGGATCGAGGGGACCGACTCCTCTACTGGACGGTCTACTCAACCACCTTCTCTACAGGCCGCTGGGCAGACCTTCACATAGGAAGAAGATAACTTGAGGCATGAATAGCAAAATGGGGGACTTGATTTCAGGGCTCGGTCTACTCGGTGACCTTGGAACTCAGGGCTTCAAGATCCTCCTTCAACTTCTTTGCCCTGTTCAGCACTCGCATTGTGTTATTACGCCTGTCGATGGTGGCCACTATGTCAAGATTGAGATCCTCGACTTGCTCCCGCATGAAGGATAGACACTCCTCATCTAGCTCCATATTATCACGCGTGAACTTGCTCACCTCCTTCTTCAGAGACCGGTTGTCATCTTTGAGCATGGTCGTATCATCCTTGAATCCGCTGATACGGCCTGTGATTTCCTGCAGGTAAATAAGAGGTGATAAAGATAAAGAATTTTAGAAAATGGCAGGCAACATGTAGATCATCTCATGCCAACAATAATGCACTAACCAAAACAAATAAACAACCAAATATTGTTGTCATACTAGTAATGCAACAAGCAGAACAAAATCTGTAGGATTAAAGAGTTTCAAAAAATGGCAGGCACCATGTAGATCATCTCATGCTAGCAATAACACACTAATCAAAACAAATAAACAACCAAATATTATTTTCATACTAGTAATACAACCAGCAGAACAAAATCTATAGGATTAAAGAATTTTAGAAAATGGCAGGAAACATGTAGATCGTTTCATGCTAGCAATAATGTACTAATCAAAACAAATAAACAACCAAATATTGTTGTCATGCTAGTAATGCAACAAGCAGAACTAAATCTATAGGATTAACTGGGCATAAGCCAGATCGAAACCAAATGTAGGATTAACTAGCTTTAACCCTGGAATAAACTAGATCTACAACTAAACTGAATTTGATAAATTGTTGGGTTCACTTGAACCCAATTCTTACATACCAACTCCGCCATCGCATGGGGAACGTCGGACAGATTCGGGTGCAAATCGAACTCCACGACAAGGACGCCCTTGTGCTGCTTAGTAGGGGCGGCCGGGTAGGGAGCGAGATCCTCGAGCTGCTGCAGCGGTAGCATGCCCGAGTCCACAGCGAGGTTGTCGTGTTGAGGCTACTGCTGCAATCACATCTGAGTCCTCGGTGGTAATGTCGTCAAGCCGTTGCCTCTTGGGGGGTACATCATACTCGACAATAAGGACGCCCCGGTGCTGCTAAGGAGGGGCATCTGAGTCGACTGTGAGATCTTGAATATGCTGCTGGGGGGCACGTCGAAGTCCACGACGGTGAGCTCATGGATCCGTTGCCTCTTGGAGGACACATCGTAGTCGGTGATGGGGCCACCCTACTTCTACTGCTGTTGCTGGCGGGGGCATCCGAGTCGACGGTGAGGTCCTGGTGGTGCAGCTCCCGCGGATGCTAGGGGGAATGGCGGTGGGCCTCGTACCAGCTTCGCCTACTAGACCGCTAGCGAGCTCTATCGCCGGGTACTCAGGGTGCAAGGCGATTCTGGAATCTGGATGGGAGAGACGCCGCCGGCGAGTGGTGAGAGAGGTTGGGGTTTCGATTTGAAAATTGGAACAAGGAATGTATAAAAGTAGTAGCTCTCCCATAAAACATAATTCCAGTGACGGCTAAAAGTAGCACGACGATGGGCAAAACTAACATGTTTCGTAATTATGACAGCTCAAACCATTTTCCCAAAAAATGAATTACCAAAGTAGACATTATATCACAGATTCACCGAGAGATTTTACACCTTCACCTTTTCCAAAAATCATCTTGGATTTTCAAACAGTGTTGTAGAGGGATCTTCCAACTTTTTAGAGAAAATATACATTTTTTATTATATATATTCCAGAATTGGTTTATTTAGTGAATAAATGTAGAATATATATGTTGCATAATGCCACCACCCAATATTTCACACAAGGTATGCCATGTTTGATGCTCAGTGCCCAAGTTCTATGAATTTTCAAGCTACTCCCTCCTTCTCGGTTTATAGGTTTTGTGTGTACTTCTAGGTCATTAATTTAACCAATATAATATAATATATATGTATTATGAAAAATATATTATTAGAAACTTTAGATGTTCTACTTTCTAATAATATTTTTTGTTATATAATTTATATTATAGTGGTCAAAATAGCAACCTAGGGATACGCGTAGGCCGTATAAACTCAGGAGGAGGGAGTATCTAAGTCCTATATCTAAATGCCTACATGTTGACTTTTATACAGTAATTAAGTCAACTTTGAAATGCAAGTTTAGTGATCCTACATTATGTCTAAAATTATTCTAAGGATACCCAAGTAGTCATTATGTAAAAGGACTAGCAAGCTAAGGAATTAACAATGCAACCTCTTCATAGGAATTAATGGCCATGCCAGCAATTTCTAAACCTGTTACGAAGCAGACGTAGAAAACGAGAGAAAACTAAATCATTAAAAAATTGTGTATTGGGTCCTTTTATGCACAACTAGTTGTAAAAACAATAGCTAAATGAAGAGTGTGACCAAACAATTCGAAAGGTGTTCTCAAACTAGGCTAACAAGTATGAACGTTCATGGTTTTCAAGCCATATGACCTAGTCATGGCGATACATATGGAATACTCTATTGTAATGTTCCTATATTTTGGGGGTTGTTGTATACTCACACATTGCAAACAATACTCAGAGGGACCTTACAATTTTTTAGAGTAAATATGACATTTTTTATTTTATATGTGCCAGAATTGGTTAGTTCATGAAGAATGTACATAGACCATGGTGCAAAATGCTACCACCTAAATATTTCACATAAAGTAGGACATTTTTATGCAAAATTCCAAGTTTTATAAATTCTCAAGCTTTCAAGCTAAGTCCTATAGTTTAAATGACTGCATGTCAATTTTTCGAAGGTAAGACAACTTTGAAATGCAAGTTTGTGATAGCTTGATCATACATTTGGTCAAAAACCATTATTCCAACGGTAAAGTAGTCATTATGTTAAAGTACCATCAAGAGTTTTAACAAGCCAACCTCTTGATAGGAGATAATGGCCATGCCAGCAATTTCTAAACCTGTTACGAAGCAGACGTAGAAAAGGAGAGAAAACTATATAAGTAAATACTAGCTTGTGCACTGGGTCCTTTTATTTACAATTTGCTGCAAAAATAGTAGCTACATGAAGAATATGACCAAACAATTTTATAGGTGTACTAAATTCTGGCTAACAAGTATGAATGTTCATGGTTTTCAAGCCTAGTTATGGCCATACCTATGGAATACGGTGTTGTAATGTGCCTAAATTTGGAGGATTGGTGTACCCACACATTGCAAACAATGTTCACATGCATCTTACAACTTTTTAGAGTAAATATGACATTTTTAATTTTACAGGTGCCAGAATTGGTTAGTTTGTGAAGACTGTACATAGACCATGGTGCAAAATGCTACCTCCCAAATATTTCACATAAATTACAACATGTTTGATGCAAAATGCCAAGATTTTTGAATTCTCAAGCTTTCAAGCTAAGTCCTGCAGGTTAAATGACTACATGTCGATATTTGTAAGGTAAGACAACTCTGAAATGCAAGTTTGTGATAGATTTGATCATACATTTGGTAAAAAACCATTTATTCCAAGGGTAAAGTAGTCATTATGTCAAAGTACCACCAAGAGTTTTAACAAGGAAACCTCTTGATAGGAGGTAATGGGCATGCAAGCAATTTCTAAACATGTTACGAAGCAGACATAGAAAACAAGAGAAAACTAAATAAGTAAAAAACTTGTGTATTGGGTTCTTTTATGTACAACTAGTTGCAAAAACACTAGCTAAATGAAGAATATGACTAAACAATTCTAAAGGTGTTCTCAAAATGGGCTAACAAGTATGAATGTTCATGGTTTTCAAACCATATGACCTAGTCATGGCTATACATATGGTGTAGGATACAAGGGTTCTAACCTGCTGTCTTGTGTGTGGCGGCTAGGGTTTCTTAAGAGGGGCAGAACACACACACAGCACATATATACTAGGTAGGTGGGCCAAATGGGCCAAGCCAATAACATGTCCAGAATACCTCTTCGGCCCAATACCTCTTCAGTTAACACTCCCCCTCAAGATGAGTGATATATATTGATCATTCCCATCTTGCTACATGCTGCATTGCTCTGCTTTGCTGCCAATCCTTTTGTTAGACAGGCTGCAACCTTCTGTCCTGTGGGTATATAGTTTATGTTGATTATACCTGCATCTAACTTCTCCTTGATGAAGAATCTGTCTATCTCCACATGTTTAGTCGTGTCATGCTGAACTAGGTTATTTGCAATGCATATAGTAGATTTGTTATCACACCAGACATTTAAGTGCCCTGACTTCAACACCTTCAATTCATTTAATTAGAAGATTTCTAACCCACAACATTTCACTTAGCCCTTGGGACAAAGCTCTGTATTCTGCCTCTGCGGTTGACTTCGACACAACTGATTGCTTCTTACTTCTTGATGTCTACACACGCTTCTGTTCTTGTAGACAGTGTTGGGCCTCCAAGTGCAGAGGTTTGTAGAGCAGCAGCAAGTTTCCCTTAAGTGGATCACCCAAGGTTTATCGAACTCAGGGAGGAAGAGGTCAAAGCTATCCCTCTCAAGCAACCCTGCAATTACGATACAGAAAGTCTCTTGTGTCCCCAACACACCCAATACACTTGTCAGATGTATAGGTGCACTAGTTCGGCGAAGAGATAGTGAAATACAAGTAGTAGTGATGATTATAAGTAGCAAATGTGACCTGAAATAAATATCGCTGTGAGCAAACATGTAACAAAACAGCAAGTAAACGGTGTGCAATGCTTGGAAACAAGGCCTAGGGATCATACTTTCACTAGTGGACACACTCCCAACAAATATAACATAATTGAACAAATAAACAACTTCTCATCACTATGGTACTCTGAATTACTCTCCTATTGAATAACACTAATCATTGTGTAGTGGCTACAGAAGCACCCCTTAAAGTTCATCAAGTACATGACAAACACCACTCATAGAGATATCCAAATCAAAGCACAACTCAAGATAGATATTATTGCAACTTAGACCAAGTACTAACACGGTGCACACACTGTCAACATTACACCATGAAAGGAGGAATAGATCACTTCAATACTATCATAGTAATAATTATTCTCATAATCCATAAAAGATAACAATTGTAGCCTAGACCAAGTACCACCATGATGCACGCACTGTCACCGTTACACCATGGTAGGAGGAATAGATTACTTTAATAATACCACTAGAGTACACATAATATCTGAATAATAACATCTACTTGTTCAACATGATACAAAGCTCACGATCACATAAAGATCACATAATGAGAGAGAGGTGAACCACATAGCTACCGGTAGAGCCCTCAGCCCCGGGGATGAACTACTCCCTCCTCATCATAGGAGACAGCAAGGTTGATGGAGATGGCGGTGAGGTCGATGGAGACGGCGGAGACGGCGATGGAGACCGATGGAGATGGCTCCGGGGGCACTTCCCCGTCCCGGCAGGGTGCCGGAACAGAGACTTCTGTCCCCCAAAATTCGTCGGCGATGGCGGCGGAGCTGCGAAACTCTTTCTGGAAAATTGCCGATTCCCCTAGGGTTTTTCATCCCAAGGTTTCTTATAGGCGAAGGGGCGTCGTCAGGGGGCAGCCAGGGGCTCCTCACACCAGGGTGGCGCGGCCAGGGCCTGGGCCGCGCCACCTATGTGTGAGGGCGGCCTCTGGCCCCCCCTCCGGCTCTCTTTCGGTCTTCAGGAAGCTTCCGGAAAAAATAAGACTTCTGGAACTTGTTTCGTCCAATTCCAAGAATATTTCCTGTGTAGCTTTTCTGAAACACAAAAATAGCAGAAAACAGGGAACTGGCACTCTGGCGACTTGTTAATAGGTTAGTTCCGGAAAATGCATAAAAGTGCCACGAAGTGTAACGAAACACAAGGCAAATGGTGTAAAAACAAGCATGGAGCATCAAAAATTATAGATACGTTTGAGACGTATCAGCATCCCCAAGCTTAACTCCTGCTCGTCCTCGGGTAGGTAAGTGATAACAAAAGAATAATTTTTGAGGTGACTTGCACCTACACAATCTTGATCATAAATGTAAGCATTTGTGAGCTGGGATCATAAGAACTTAAAACATGGGCATGAAAGATATAATCCTGACAATAAGAACTTAGCAACCATGTTGTAAACATGCAAATGAACACAAACAAAAGATCATGAAAATGAAACAATGAAAGTCAAACGTGTGTCCAAATCATATGGAAAAACATAGTAAATGGTTTTCAGCTTGTCCTTCATGGAGAGCAAAACATAAATGCATAGGACACCTTCAAGTTTAAGAGGGCGAATAGATACAAATAATTTGAGAACAAGTGAAACCAACAATATGAATCAATCAATGAAAACTTTGGGACAATGCACATTATACTCAGAATGACAACTATGCTCTCTTAATGGTGCATAAAGATAGAAGGTGGTGACTCAACATAAAAGTAAAAAGAAAGGCCCTTCGCAGAGGGAAGTAGTGATTAAACATGTGCTATAGCTTTTCATTTGTAAAACAGAGAGATAAAAATTGGGTTTTGAGAGGTGGTTGCTTTTGTCAACGACTGGCAATGGGGTTCTTACTATCTTCCATACAAAAATGAAGTAAGTTTTTGAGAGAGAGATTGGCACTTTTGTGCTCTTTTATAAAGCTTGGCACTCCTCCCCACCTTTTTTCCTTTCTCAAACCATGGCTAACCGATTCCATCGGGTGCCCACCAACATTCACATTCTATGGAGGAGTGCCTTTTTTCTTTTTTTTCTTTTTTTTCTTTTTGGAATAAGCAATATGGAAGATAGCAAATCCGACCACTACGTCCCCATGAGCTGAAAACAGTGTCACAAAATGAGAAGTGTTTTGAAGGTTTTTGAAAGGTAGCACATGAAAATTGACTTTGGAATGGCTTACAAATACCATGCATAGGAATTTATAGTGGACACAATGGCAAACTTGGTTTTTGGGAGTCGGATGCACGAGTAGAGCTCATACTCAGTACAAAATGAGGGCTAGCAAAAGATTGGGAGCGACCAACTAAGAGAGCAATAATGGCCATAATCATGCAAAGCGACAAAGCAACATTAAAAGAAGCATAAGATGGCATCAAAAGTAAAAAACTAAATGATCATAGAGGCTATTGGCGACTTTGTATGAGTCTAACATGTGTGAGCATGCGCCAAGTCAACCCAAATAAAGCATCAAGGAGAAAACCAAAATAATGCTTCCAAATAATAAAAACAACGCATGATTTTTTCAAAGGCTCATTAAGCAATCTCAGTTATTTGAGACAAGTCATGCTACAGCAAAACCACTAAGCATACTATCAAAAAGACATCAAGTATGACATGAAAAAGCCTAGGCCGCAGTCTACACAAGCTCCTTCTTGTACCACTTTTTTGCATAAAGCTTTTTCTCTTTTCCAACACCATTTGAAATTTTTAAAGACACCTCTTTTGATGAAAACCAATAAAGATCAGAGGCAAAAATACACCTTGATGAAAAGATATAACAAGATCTGAACATAAATCAAGGCGAAAAAAGCAAGCTAAACCCAGTAGCAGAAAAAGAGAACACTTATTGAAACGATAGGAGTGAAAACTAGAGTGTTCTTGGCAAATGAAAAGCGAGTTCATCTCCTCCAAAAGAAACATGATGTGATCTAACCATTTATTGAAGCAAACTAAACTAAACTAATACTGAAAACAAAAACAACTGACGCTCCAAGAAAAACGCATAGTGCATGAAGCAATAAAAATATAGTGTTTTGAAAGGTGACCTGATTTTTGCCGATGAAGAAGGGGTGCCTCGGGGGCATCCCCAAGCTTTGATGCTTGTACTTCTTGGATATTTCTTGGGGTGATGCATGGGCATCCCCAAGCTTGAGCTTTTGTCCATTCTTCAACTCATCTCATCATTCTCCAATCCCTACACTTGAAAACTTCCTTCATACATAACTAAACACAATTCTATTAGCAACATTAGTGTAAGCATAACATATAATCAACCCTTTTTGCTTCAGGTTTCAACCTAAAACCACTACATATTAAGCATATACTACTGTAGCAACTTCCCCAAAAGTTCCATGATCAAAAGAACTCAAAAGAAAGCGATAAAGTGGCAAACACAAATATTGGCAGAAATCTGTCAAAAAAGAACAGCTGACAAAGGTCGAATTTTTGAGGGGTTTTCTGTTGCTCAAATCAAAAAGTGTTCAACTAATGAAAGTTTTGATATAACCTGGGGCATATGCACAAGAAATATCAGGTCCAAAAGATATACAGAGAATTTTCACAAATTTTTACGGTGCAGCACCGAAAACTGTTTCAAGACAGCAACATCCCCAAATCTTACCTCACTCAAATTAGAGGCTTCTCTTGGCACAACAACGAAATAAAAAGGATAAGGAGCGGTCATTACAGTAGTAATGACTTCCAAGACTCAAATAAAAGAAAAAGTACTGAAAAAAAATAATGGGTTATCTCCCAAGAGTGCTTTTCTTTAACGCCTTTGAGCTTGGCGCAGTAATTTGCAAAGATGCTCATGTGGGCGCCATATAAGAGCTTGAAGCAAAGGCACCATATAGGAACTTAAAGCAATAGAGAGCATCAAAAAGCAAGTATGGAACACATTTAAATCTAAACCACTTCCTATGAAAAATAGTCTTATAAAGAGACAAGTCATAAAAGCGCAAAGCAAAAAGCATAGGAAGGCAAAACAAGTACAACTTCAAGAATTGCAACATAAAGAGGGGAAACTCAATATTGTTGAGATCCATCAAACCATGTTTCCCTCTCTCATAATAACTTTCAGTAGCATCATGAATAGAAATAATAATATAACTATCACATAAAGCATCCCTATCATGAGCCACATGCATAAAAGAATTAATACTCCCCACATGAACAACCGTAGTAGGAGCAGATTCAACAGAATAATTATTCTCATCACCATAATCATCGAAAACAGGAGGCGTATTGTAATCATAACTAATTTTCTCCTCAAAAGTAGGTGAACTGAAAATATTATACCCATCATCACAAGCTAGAGAACTACTATGTCGCAAAGCATACTCGTCAAACATATCATCATAAGAAGGAACAGGGATAGCACTAATGGTACAACAATTATTAACCTTAGAATTGGTACCAAAAAGATTTTCAATATCAAAAGTAGAGTGCTTTTCCCAATCATGATCACTAACATAAGTAATAGGCATAGGAACATCATCCCAATCAGAATTATCATAATCTATAGCAGGATCATAACGCTTAGGGGAAGATACCGTGTCCTCTCGCCTCTTACTCCTCTTCTTCTTCTTCATACTCTTCTTACTCTCTCCTTTAGGAGGGACAGACTTGAAGGGCATCTTCTCCACATAATCTGGTTTGCTGACAGAAACAACAGAAGAAACTTTAGAGGATTCCTCCTCTCTATTAATAATATCGAAACATCTGTTAGTCCTGTCATAGTTTGGCAAAACATCATGTTTTATAAGATCTTGTAAGTAAGTATTTGCGAGGCAATCTTTAGCACAATAGAGACGACAACCACGAAGGGTGCTATTAATATCAACATCATTCATGTCTACCAAAGCAATCTTTCTAGATATCTCTTCACAATTCAAAAACAAAGTAAGCTCATCATGCTGATTGAGAGTAATCTTATCATCACAATACAAATTTGCGGTACTCGTTCGATTAATTGGGCATTGAAAATTAAAGTGACCCTTTTCACCGCAAAATTCACAAAGAAAAGGATAAAGCTCACAAACCCTTTCACCAAGCACATCTAGATCCTTGAGCCACATACTGGTTTCTTCATTTGCGTGGGTGATGCAATAATCTTCCTTGTTGTAACTCTGTTCACAAGGTCTATGTACTCCACAAAAATTAACATGCTTATAAGAAATAGGACTTTTAGAAGTTTGAGCATGTTTATTGCAATCATCAATAAAAATATCACTTTCTATGCAAGTATCCTTAAAAGGTTCATGATACACGTCCCCATTTCCTTTAGGAACATTCATATGGGAAGCAAAGGCTTTAAAGCAATCAACCATAATTTGAGGATCAAGACCATATTTAGCACTAAGCTCTTGAAAATTAGCAGTTTCAGCGAAAGACTTAATGCAATCAAACTCGTAATTCATACCTGATCCTTTACCTTTGTCGCTATCCCAACCTTCAATATTGTTTTGAATTGTTTCAAGAAGACCCCACTTGGTGTCGACATCCTTGCTTGTGAAAGACCCATCAAAGCATGCATCTAGATAGTCCTTGTAATGTCCTGAAAGCCTTGCATAAAAATTATTAATAACAATATTACGGGGAAGATCATGAATAGGACATTTATGCATTAGTAACTTCAATCTTCCCCAAGCTTGGGCAATGCTTTCTCCCTCATGCGGATGAAAATTATAAATGTAATTCCTATCTTTATAAACCTGACTAGAAGGATAGAATTTAGAATAAAAGAGAGGTTCAATTTCCTCCCAATCAATAGATCGGCTATCCTTCAATGTTTTATACCATTCCTCAGCTTTGCCTTTCAGCGAAAAAGAGAATAGCTTCTTCTTAACTTGGTTCATTGAAATACCTGCACACTGGAACAACTCGCATAATTCATGTATAAAAAGCAAATGGTCACCGGGATGGACAGTTCCATCTCCTAAATAGCAGTTATCCCTAACATGTTCAACAATCTTCATAGGTATTTTAAAAGGATGAGGAGCACAAGCATCACTAAAAACATCACATATGGGAGATAAAATATTATCAGAACAGACCTTCTCCACTAAAGCTGGGGGACTAAAAATATCATACTTAACAAAACTAGCTTCCCCAAGCTTAGACTTTTCTATAGCATTAGCATTAAAGGTATTCAAAGCATTCGTACTAATAACATTGCTATGCGAAATAAGCTCCAAAGGATTTTCAATTTTCTCTTCAAATCTAAAATCAGGAAAAAGACTAAAGAACTCTTTGTTTTCCATTAAGCCTAACTAGTGAAAATAAAAACAAGAAACAAAAAGATGTAATTGTAGAATCTAAAGGAAATAACTCCAAGCACTCACACAGGAGGATGCGAGTACCTTTTACCTTACCTCCCCGGCAACGGCGCCAGAAAAGAGCTTGATGTCTACACACGCTTCTGTTCTTGTAGACAGTGTTGGGCCTCCAAGTGCAGAGGTTTGTAGAGCAGCAGCAAGTTTCCCTTAAGTGGATCACCCAAGGTTTATCGAACTCAGGGAGGAAGAGGTCAATGCTATCCCTCTCAAGCAACCCTGCAATTACGATACAGCAAGTCTCTTGTGTCCCCAACACACCCAATACACTTGTCAGATGTATAGGTGCACTAGTTCGGCGAAGAGATAGTGAAATACAAGTAGTAGTGATGATTATAAGTAGCAAATGTGACCTGAAATAAATATCGCTGCGAGCAAACATGTAACAAAACAGCAAGTAAACGGTGTGCAATGCTTGGAAACAAGGCCTAGGGATCATACTTTCACTAGTGGACACACTCCCAACAAATATAACATAATTGAACAAATAAACAACTTCTCTTCACTATGGTACTCTGAATTACTCTCCTATTGAATAACACTAATCATTGTGTAGTGGCTACAGAAGCACCCCTTAAAGTTCATCAAGTACATGACAAACACCACTCATAGAGATATCCAAATCAAAGCACAACTCAAGATAGATATTATTGCAACTTAGACCAAGTACTAACACGGTGCACACACTGTCAATATTACACCATGAAAGGAGGAATAGATCACTTCCATACTATCATAGTAATAATTATTCTCATAATCCATAAGAGATCACAATCGTAGCCTAGACCAAGTACCACCATGATGCACGCACTGTCACCGTTACACCATGGCAGGAGGAATAGATTACTTTAATAATACCACTAGAGTACACATAATATCTGAATAATAACATCTACTTGTTCAACATGATACAAAACTCACGATCACATAGAGATCACATCATGGGAGAGAGAGGTGAACCACATAGCTACCGGTAGAGCCCTCAGCCCCGGGGATGAACTACTCCCTCCTCATCATAGGAGACAGCAAGGTTGATGGAGATGGCGGTGAGGTCGATGGAGACGGCGATGGAGACCGATGGAGATGGCTCCGGGGGCACTTCCCCGTCCCGGCAGGGTGCCAGAACAGAGACTTCTGTCCCCCAAAATTCGTCGGCGACGGCGGCGGAGCTGCGGAACTCTTTCTGGAAAATTGCCGATTCCCCTAGGGTTTTCCGTCCCGAGGCTTCTTATAGGCGAAGGGGCATCGTCAGGGGGCAGCCAGGGGCTCCTCGCACCAGGGTGGCGTGGCCAGGGCCTGGGCCGCACCACCTATGTGTGAGGGCGGCCTCTGGCCCCCCTCCGGCTCTCTTTTGGTCTTCGGGAAGCTTCCGGGGAAAATAAGACTTCTGGAACTTGTTTCGTCCAATTCCAAGAATATTTCCTGTGTAGCTTTTCTGAAACACAAAAACAGCAGAAAACAGGGAACTGGCACTGTGGCGACTTGTTAATAGGTTAGTTCCGAAAAATGCATAAAAGTGCCACGAAGTGTAACGAAACACAAGGCAAATGGTGTAAAAACAAGCATGGAGCATCAAAAATTATAGATACGTTTGAGACGTATCACTTCTCCATGCTACTAAGTTGCCTCCAACAAATACACAGTATCCTGATGTGGACCGTCTATCATCGAGACAACTCGCCCAATCTGCATCACTATAACCATCAATGGTGAGATGTCCATTACTTCTAAATAGCAGACCCTTCCCTGGTGTCCCCTTTAGGTATCTTAAGATTCTCTGGACTGCATCCATATGTGCACTCCTAGGTTCATGCATATATCTTCTTACTATACTTACAGTGTAAGCAATGTCAGGCCTTGTGTGACATAAATAAAGTAATCTCCCTACAAGCCTTTGGTACTTCTCCCTGTCCACAAGTTCTCCAGACTGAGCTGTGATCTTATCGTTTTGATCACTAGGGGTAGCAGCAGCTCTACATCCTATCATCCTAGACTCCCTAAGGAGATCAAGGGTGTATTTCCACTGTGATAAAACAATTCCTTTCTCTGACCTTGCCACTTATATGCCCAGAAAATATTTCAGTTGACCCAAATCTTTTACTTCAAAGGTCTTGCTCAAACACTTTTTGAGTTTCAATATCTCCTCATCATCATCACCAGTAATTATGATATCATCAACGTATACTGCTAGAATAGTAATCTTGCATGATGAATGCTTGTAGAAGACAGTGTGGTCACAATTGCATTGCGCATACCCGATATCACATATTGCACGCCTAAATCTGTCAAACCAGGCCCTTGGAGATTGTTTCAAGCCATATAAAGATTTCTTGAGTCTGCACACTTTTCCTTTAGTTCCAAAAGATGCTAAGCCTGGAGGGACTTCCATATAGACTTCTTCCTGTAGATCACCATGCAAAAATGCATTCTTCACATCCAACTGATGCAAGGGCCATCTGAAATTAGCTGCGCATGAAATTAGTATCCTTACTGTATTCATCTTAGCCACCGGAGCAAAGGTCTCATCATAGTCAATACCATATGTCTGACTATGCCCTTTAGCAACCAATCTTGCTTTGTATCTCTCAATCTTCCCTTTAGGATTTTGCTTGATTGTGAACACCCATTTGCAGCCGACTGCTTTCTTGCCGTTTGGAAGATTAGTTAATTCCCAGGTTTGGTTCTTCCTTAATGCCTCCAACTCTTCTCTCATTGCAGCACACCATTTTGGGTCCAGTTTAGCTGTTTCCAATCTGATGGAATGTTAACAGCTTGAAGTGCAGCCACAAAGGCTCTATATGATGGTGATAGAGCTTCATAAGAAATATAGTTGCTAATATCATTTTCAAACCTGAATCTCTGCACAGATTTTTTTGTTGCTACACGCCTTCCTTTTCTTAGGGCAATTGGCATGTCCAACGAACTCTCAGATGCATTTGACGAACTACCATCGTCAACTGAATCTTGTGACTGATCTTGCTGCATCCCTTGCACTTCATCAATTCTTTGTTCTGCATCCGTCTGCTGCTCATTTGACTGCTCCTGCTTGCTGCTGCTCCCCCTGCTCTGTGACTGGCTGCTGCTCCCCATGTATTTCAATACGAGGCCTTCGAGAATAGACTTGCAATTCTTTGCCTTCAGTTCTTCTCAAATCAGGATTTGTAGGCCCTATCCTTGCATTACCTTCTCTAAGAGTAATAGGAATGGTCCCAACAATAAGAGGCTGAGACTGAACACCACTTGTTACAGTAGTTTGCTGCTCAATCTGAGAATAACTCTCGCCCTCTTGACCATTCCTTCCTGTCAAAGAATGGTCAAGTGCTTCAAAAATACCACTTAGTTCTGTTCGTTCACCATAGAAAGGTTCAGATTCATGAAATGTAACATCCATACTGACAAAGGTTCGGCTTTATATGGGATTCCAGCACATATATCCTTGCTGTCCTGATGGATAACCAATAAATATGCATTTCACCGCCCTTGGATCCAGCTTACTCACTGATGGCCGATGATCCCTGACAAAATAGGTGCAACCAAATACTTTGGGAGTGAAAGGATCGTATGAGCGACTAGAGGGGGGTGAATAGGAGCTATCCAATTTTTACTTATTTTCAAGTTAAGGCTAGACAAGAAGGTAAATTCTCTAGATGTGCTACTAAGTGAATTTACCTAGAGTGACAAGCAAGCTAGCAATAACAATATAAGTAAAGGTACAAGTAAAGGATAGAGGTAACCGCAATGGAGACACGAAGACACAAGGATGTATTCCCGTAGTTCCTTCCTTGTTACGGGAAGTACGTCTACGTTGGAGAGGTGTGGCGCCACAAAGGCCACCAACGCCACAAAGGCTCACCCTAATCTCCGGTGAACAAGCCACAAAGGCGAGTTCACGCTCCACTAAGCGATGCCCTTGAAGGCGGCACGAGACCTTTACACAAAGTATTGGGGCGAGCTCCACAACTCAATTGGAGGCTCCCAATAGGCCCACCAAGCTCTTATATACAAAGTTAAGCTTGGAGGATGGCTTCTTCCGGCTAGGAATCCGATGAACACAAGAGTTATAAGCCCCTCAACAAAATGAGGGAGGAAATCAAATCGCCTTGGTGAAAGTGTAGATCTAGGTCTTCTCCCTCAAATCCCAAAAGGGCTTTGAGTTCTAGTGGCTAGGGAGAGAGATCTAGTGCTTTGAAGCTTAGCAACAATGGAGGAGAGAGAGTGGAAGCCGCCACCCCTTCTAGAGGTAGAAGAAGGCTTTATATAGTCCTCCACGAAATGTAGCCGTTGCTGTCCAACTAGGGCCAGAGTCTCCGGCCTGGAGGGCCGGAGTCTCCGCCCTAAGTGACTCCAGCGCTGGAGTCTCCGGCCAGAGACAAAAGTCTCCGGCCTAACTCCGGACTGGAGTCTGAACCATCCGAGCCTTTAGCAAACCTGAACCCAGCCAGACAGACCGGAGTCTCCGGCCCCTGGGGACCGGAGTCTCCGGCCTCAGCCTGCCGACCCGGAGTCTTCGGCCAGAGACACAAAGTCTCCGGCCCAATTCCGGGTGGGCATCTGAATTGTCCGACTTTGAGGCTTGCCTGGGCGAGACCCCTAGACCGGAGTCTCCAGCCAGCAGGGCCGGAGTCTCCGCCCTAGAAGTTGCAATAGCAGCACTTCGTGGAGACCCTCTCCACCATTTCCACCATCGCGAAGCACCCTACAAGACAACTAAGCCCTAAACCCACTACTGGACTACGAGCTTCGATCTTTTCTTCCTTTTTGGGGTGCACCTCCACGAGATCCTGAATCAACCTAGACAATCTGCAGGACTTTAATAACATGGTTAATTCACCATATGTTGTTAACAAACACCAAAATACATTTATTAGGGAAATGCTCTTTCAGGGAGGAACAATGAATTTATTTTGACCGAACAATAATTGGCAAGGAGATTTCATACCTAAAATCTTTGAGGGAGTACGATTGATAAGATATATTGCAGTGAGAACAGCTTCACTCCACAAGAACTTTGGCACATTCATAGTATACATCTGTGAGCGAGCAACTTCTAAAATGTGCCTATTCTTCCGTTCTGCTACTCCATTCTGTGGGGGAGTGTCACGACAAGAGGTTTGATGTAAGATGCCTTTTTCTGAACAGAAACTTCCAAACAACTTGTTGACATACTCTGTCCCATTATCAGTTCTAACCATCTGTACCTACACTTTAAATTGTGTTTGCACATAGTTATAAAAATTCTAGAAGCATTGAAACACCTCATCTTTGTGTCTCATAAGATATAACCAGGTCATCCGCGAGTAACAGTCAATAAAAGTTACAAAATACTTCATTCCACCCATTGATGTAATAGGGCAAGTCCATACATCAGAATGAACAAGAGTAAATGAAAAAATACTTCTTAATCCTCTACTCACATAAGATGTTCTAGTATGCTTAGCATACTCACATGCATCGCATTTTAGGTGAGTCTTATCCACTCCATTCATTACATCTAGAAATACTCTACTCATCTTATCAAAAGCCATATGACCCATTCGACAGTGATGAATCATCGCAAGAGCTTCCTTCTCAACCGAGGTTGCTGCAAATGCCGCTTGCCTTGACTTGTCCTGGTCTAGGTACCACAGACCTTTATGCCTGGTTCCTGATCCAATCTTCCTTCCAGTCAGACTCTCCTAAATTAGGCAAGCCCTTTTGTTAAGCATTATGCAGTAGTCTAGTTGATCTATCAATGCACTCAACGAGACTAAGTTCACAGGAAAGGCAGGAACATGCAGAACAGATGATAGATTGATATCTTGTGTGCATTCTACTAACCCAACTCCCTTTATTTGTTGTGTAGTACCATCTGCGGTTTGTATAGTCTCAGAATGTGTTGAGGGGAATAATGTATAAGTTTCAAACTCATTTAAATTACCAGTAACATGCTTAGTTGCTCCCGAATCTAAAATCCATTCAGAATTAGATCTATGTACTGCTATAGATGCGTATTCAGTATTACCTTCATTGGTATAGACAAAGTGTGCGAATTGCCCAAAATCATCACACTGTTCTTCCTTCTTCTTGCCATTGTTATGCTCACCTTTCTTCTCAATATTAGCTAAGCTAGATGGCTCCTCAGTGACTGTCATATTAGATCTTGCTCCCCTCTGATATGCATGACCACCTCTCCAGCCTCTATAGCCCCTATAGTTGTTGTAGGTTCCTCTGCCATATCCTCTTCCTCTACCACGCCAAGGTGCCGTGCAATCATTATTCAAATGACCTTTCACTCCACAATTATGAAAGTCTCGGAACTCTGCAACAAGATAGGCTGGTTTCATGGCTGATTCTTCTTTTATGTTCTCCCTCAACCTTAATTCTTCTTGGGCAATTGTAGCAATAGCTTCCCGCAGTGAAGGTAGAGTAGTCTGGTGCAGTAATGATGCCTTCCTGCCCTCAAATACAGGATGCAGACCCTTCAAAAACTTCAATACTCGCTTCCCTTCAATCCACTTGTTTGCAGTTGCCACACATTCAACATGCTCTAGCTTCAACGAATTCAAATGGTCAAGATCAGCCCACAATTGCTTTAGCTCCCCCACATATGTCATCACTGGTTTGTTGCCTTGGACCAGGTCATGAACCTTGTCTTCGATTTGAGAGATCAACATAATATTCCCTTTTCCTGAGTACATTTCCTCCAGGGCCTTCCAAACTTCTGCAGCTGTAGAGAGAGCCTCCACAGAAGCTGCAACAGATGGGGTCAGAGAATTTAACAACCAAGTAAGCACCAATGAATCAGTAGCACTCCACTTCCTCCATTTTACACTCTCCTCATCCTCTGGTGCTTTATCCTTCCCAAGAACATAGCCCTCAACATCCTTGGTTCTCAAGATTCTCAGACCCCTTCTTGACCAACTCAAATAATTCCCAACGCCTTCTAGCTTAACCTCATTTGGCATGAGCTCAAGTTTGTGGTTTACCTCAACTTGTGAGACCTCCCTTGTGCCAGATCCAGGAGCTTCAGCCCTGGCAGCAAGCAGATCTGCGAGCTTGTTTAGCACCTGACTCATCTCACCCTCCATCTTCTAAGCCTTCCCTCTCTAGATTCCACCACCAGCAGCTTCTTCTGGAACAGATTTCACTTCCGGAATGGAACCAATGCTTCATGCGCCACCATCTTCACCAACTCCGTAAAGGTGGCCACCAATGTCTCTACCCTTGTCTCCCTATGCTCTGATACCATGTAGGATATAAGGGTTCTAACCTGCTGTCTTGTGTGTGGCGGCTAGGGTTTCTTGAGAGGGGCAGAACACACACATCACATATATACTAGTTAGGTGGGCCAAATGGGCCAAGACAATAACATGTCCAAAATACCTCTTCAGCCCAATACCTCTTCAGTTAACATATGGAATACTCTATTGTAATGTGCCTACATTTTGGGGATATATTGGTGCATCCTCACACATTGCAAACAATGTTCAGAAGGATCTTACAACTTTTTAGAGTAAATATGAATTCTCAAACATTCAAGCTAAGTGCTATAGGTTAAATAACCGCATGTCGATTTTTTGAATGTAGACGTCTTTGAAATGCAAGTTTGCGATAGCTTGACCCTACATTTGGTCAAAAACCATTATCCCAAGGGTACCCAAGTAGTCATTATGTAAAATGATCACCAAGAGTTTTAACAAGGCAACCTCTTGCTAGGAAATAATGGGCATGCCATCAATTTTCAACCCGTTATGAAGCAAACATAGAAAATGAGAGAAAACTAAATAACTAAAACTTGTGTATTGGGTCCTTTTATGTAGAACTAGTAGCAAAAAAACACTATCTAAATGAAGAATATGACCTAACAATTCCAAAGGTGTTCTCAAAATGGGCTAACAAGTATGAAATGTGCATGGTTTTCAAGCCACCCCATGACACTGTCATGGCCATATACCGATGGCATGCATACGGTGTTAAATCTGGGGGATTGGTGCATCCTCACATGAAAACAGAGTTCAAACGGATCTTCCAAATTTTTAGAGGAAATTATTGATACGTCCAATTTGCATCACTATTTTGTATCATAATTTACTGTTATTCATTGATATATTTCATATTTAGACATGATACTGATGTTATTTCCTTTGCTTTCACATGTTTGATGATCATCGGGGGAGTTTGATACGTCTCCAACGTATCTATAATTTTTTATGCTCCATGCTTGTTTTTACACCATTTGCCTATTGTTTCGTTACACTTCGTGGCACTTTTATGCATTTTCCGGAACTAACCTATTAACGAGTTGCCACAGTGCCAGTTCCCTGTTTTCTGCTATTTTTGTGTTTCAGAAGTGATACACAAGAAATATTCTCGGAATTGGACGAAACCAAAGCCAGAAGTCTTATTTTTCCCGGGAGCATCCAGACATCCGAAGAGAGGAAGGAGAGGGGCCACATGCCACCCTCACATAGGGCTGGCGCGGCCTAGGCCCTGGCCGCGCCATCCTAGTGTGAGGAGGCCTGGGGCCACCTCTGACATCGCCCCTTCGCCTATAAGAAGCCTCAGGATGGAAAACCCTAGAGGAGTCGGCAATTTTCCAGAAAGAGTTCCGTAGTTCCACCGCCGCCACCGACGAATTTCGGGGGACAGAAGTCTCTGTTCCGGCACCCTGCCAGGACGGGGAAGTGCCCCCGGAGCCATCTCCATCGGTCTCCATCGCCGTCTCCACCGTCTCCATCGACCTCACCGCCATCTCCATCAACCTTGCTGTCTCCTATGATGAGGAGGGAGTAGTTCATCCCCGGGGCTGAGGGCTCTACCGGTAGCTATGTGGTTCACCTCTCTCTCCCATGATGTGATCTTTATGTGATCGTGAGCTTTGTATCATGTTGAACAAGTAGATGTTATTATTCAGATATTATGCTACTCCTATGCTTAATTATTATAGTGTACTCTAGTGATGTTATTAAAGTAATCTATTCCTCCTGCCATGGTGTAACGGTGACAGTGCATGCATCGTGGTGGTACTTGGTTTAGGCTATGATCGTGATCTCTTGTGGATTATGAGAGTAATTATTACTATGATAGTATTGAGTGATCTATTCCTCCTTTCATGGTGTAAAGTTGACAGTGTGTGCACCGTGTTAGTACTTGGTCTAAGTTGCAATGATTTCTATCTTGAATTGTGATCTGATTTGGATGTCTCTATGAGTGGTGTTTGTCAAGTACTTGATGAACTTTAAGGGGTGCTTCTGTAGCCACTACACAATGATTAGTGTTATTCAATAGGAAAGTAATTTAGAGTACCATCGTGGAGAGAAGTTGTTTATTTGTTCATTCATGTTATATTGTTGGGAGTGTGTCCACTAGTGAAAGTATGATCCCTAGGCCTTGTTTCCAAGCATTGCACACCGTTTACTTGCTGTTTTGTTACATGTTTGCTCGCAGCGATATTTATTTCATACCACAGTTACTACTTATAATCATCTGTACCGCTTGTATTTCACTATCTCTTCGCCGAACTAGTGCACCTATACATCTGACAAGTGTATTGGGTGTGTTGGGGACACAAGAGACTTTCTGTATCGTAATTGCAGGGTTGCTTGAGAGGGATAGCTTTGACCTCTTCCTCCCTGAGTTCGATAAACCTTGGGTGACCCACTTAAGGGAAACTTGTTGCTGTTCTACAAACCTCTGCACTTGGAGGCCCAACAAGTGTCTACAAGAATAGAAGTGCGTAGACATCAAGCTCTTTTCTGGCGCCGTTGCCGGGGAGGTAAGGTAAAAGGTACTCGCATCCTCCTGTGTGAGTGCTCGGAGTTATTTCCTTTAGATTCTGCAATTACATCTTTTTGTTTCTTGTTTTTATTTTCACTAGTTAGGCTTAAATGGAAAACAATGAGTTCTGTAGTCTTTTTCCTGAGTTTAGATATGAAGTGTTTGAAGAGAAAATTGAAAAACCTTTGGAGCTTAATTTGCATGCTAATATTGTTAGTATGAATGCTTTGAACACCGTTGTTACTAATGCTATAGAAAAGTCTAAGCTTGGGGAAGCTGGTTTTGTTAAGCATGATATTTTTAGTTCCCCAGCTTTAGTGGAGAAAGTTTGCTCTGATGATATTTTATCTCCCATATGTGATGTTCCTTCTTATGATGATATGTTTGAAGAATATGCTTTGCGAAATAGTTGTTCTTTAGCTTGTGATGATACTAAACCTCTAGTTTATGATGGCTATGATGATGAGTATAATATTTTCAGTTCACCTACTTTTGAGGAGAAAATTAGTTATGATTACAATATGCCTCCTATTTTTGATGATTATGGTGATGAGAATAATTATTCTATTGAATCTGCTCCTACTACTATTGTTCCTGTGGTGAGTATTAATTCTTTTATGCATGTGGCTCATGATAGAGATGCTTTATGTGATAGTTATATTGTTAGTTCTATTCATGATGCTACTGAAAGTTATTATGAGAGAGGGAAACATGGTTTCATGGATCTCAACAATATTGAGTTTCCCCTCTTTATGTTGCAAATCTTGAAGTGGAACTTGTTTTATCTATCCATGCTTGCTACTATGTGCCTCGTTGATTTATTTTCTTACAAGATTCCTATGCATAGGAAGTGGTTCAGATATAAATGTCTTTCACATTTGCTTTTTGATGCTCTCTGTTGCTTTAAGTTCCTATATGGCGCCTTTGCCTCAAGCTCTTATATGGCGCCCACATGAGCATCTTTGCAAATTACTGCGCCTAGCTCAAAGGCGTTAAAAAAAAGCACTCTTGGGAGATAACCCATTGTTTTATTTTCAGTACTTTTTCTTTTATTTGAGTCTTGGAAGTTATTACTACTATAATAACCGCTCCTTATCCTTTTTATTTCGTTCTTGTGCCAAGAGAAGCCTCTAATTCGAGTGAGGTAAAGATTTGGGGATGTTGCTGTCCTGAAACTGTTTTCGGTGCTGCACCGTAAAAATTCGTATAAATTTTCTGTTTATCTTTTGGACCTGCGATTTCTTGTGCATATGCCCCAGGTTATATCCAAACTTTTGTTAGTTTAACACTTTTTGATTTGAGCAACAGAAAACCCCCCAAAAAATTCGACCTTTGTCAGCTGTTCAGTTTTGACAGATTTCTGCCAATATTTGTGTTTGCCACTTTATCGCTTTCTTTTGAGTTCTTTTGATTATGGAACTTTTGGGGAAGTTGCTACAGTAGTATATGCTATATATGTGGTGGTTTTAGGTTGAAACATGAAGCAAAAAGAGGTTGATTATATGTTATGCTTACACTAATGTTGCTAATAGAATTGTGTTTAGTTTTGTATGAAGGAAGTTTTCAAGTGTAGGGATTGGAGAATGATGAGATGAGTTGAAGAATGGACAAAAGCTCAAGCTTGGGGATGCCCATGCATCACCCCAAGAAATATCCAAGAAGTACAAGCATCAAAGCTTGGGGATGCCCCCGAGGCACCCCTTCTTCATCGGCAAAAATCAGGTCACCTTTCAAGACACTATATTTTTATTGCTTCATGCACTATGTGTTTTTCTTGGAGCGTCAGTTGTTTTTGGTTTCAGTTTTCTTTTGTTTTGTTTGGTGCAATAAATGGTTTGATCACATCATGTTGTTTTGTAGAGAGACTTATTTCGCTTTTCATTTGCCAAGAACACTCTAGTTTTCACTCTTATCGTTCAATGAGTGTTCTCTTTTTCTGCTACCGCGTTTAGCTTGCATTTTTCGCCTTGATTGTTGTTCAGATCTTCTTTTATCTTTTCATCAAGGTGTATTTTTGCCTCTTGACCATGTTGGTTTTCCTCAAAAGAGTTTATTTAAAAAGGTTTGAATGGTGTTGGAAAAGAGAAAAAGTTTCATGCAAAAAAGTGGTACAAGAAGGAGCTTGTGTAGACTGCGGCCTAGGCTTTTGCATGTCGTGCTTGATGTCTTTTTGATAGTATGCTTAGTGGTTTTGCAGTAGCATGACTTGTCTCAAATAACTGAAATTGCTTAATGAGCCTTTGAAAAAATCATACGTTGTTTTTATCGTATGGAAGCATTTATTTGGTTTTCTCCTTTGATGCTTTATTTGGGTTGACTTGGCGCATGCTCACACATGTTAGACTCATACAAAGTCGCCAATAGCCTCTATGATCATTTAGTTTTTGACTTTTGATGCCATCTTATGCTTCTTTTAATGTTGCTTTGTCGCTCTGCATGATTATGGCCATTATTGCTCTCTTAGTTGGTCGCTCCCAATCTTTTGCTAGCCCTCATTTTGTACTGAGTATGAGCTCTACTCGTGCATCCAACTCCCAAAAACCAAGTTTGCCATTGTGTCCACTATAAACTCCTATGCATGGTATTTGTAAGCCATTCCAAAGTAAATTTTCATGTGCTACCTTTCAAAAACCTTCAAAATACTTCTCATTTTGTGACACTGTTTTCCGCTCATGGGGACGTAGTGGTCGGATTTGCTATCTTCCATATTGCTTATTCCAAAAAGAAAAAAAAGAAAGAAAAAAGGCACTCCTCCAAGGAATGTGAATGTTGGTGGGCACCCGATGGAATCGGTTAGCCATGGTTTGTGAAAGGAAAAAAGGTGGGGAGGAGTGCCAAGCTTTATAAAAGAGCACAAAAGTGCCAATCTCTCTCTCAAAAACTTGCTTCATTTTTGTATGGAAGATAGTAAGAACCCCATTGCCAGTCGTTGACAAAGACAACCACCTCTCAAAACCAAAAATTTTATCTCTCTGTTTTACAAATGAAAAGCTCTAGCACATATTTAATCACTGCTTCCCTCTGCGAAGAGCCTTTCTTCTACTTTAATGTTGAGTCACCACCTTCTACCTTTATGCACCGTCTAAGAGAGCATAGTTGTCATTCTGAGTATAATGTGCATTGTCCCAAAGTTTATCATTGATTGATTCATGATGTTGGTTTCACTTATTCTTAAATTACTTGTATCTAGTCACCCTCTTAAACTTGAAGGTGTCCTATGCATTTTCCATATGATTTCCATGAGGGACAAGCTGAAAACCATTTGCTATGTTTTCCATATGATTTGAACACACACTTGACTTTTATTGTTTCATTTTCATGATCTTTTGTTTGTGTTCATTTGCATGTTTACAACATGGTTGCTAAGTTTCTATTGTCAAGATTATATCTTCATGCCCATGTTTTAAGTTCTTATGATCCCAGCTCACAAATGCTTACATATATGATCAAGATTGTGTAGGTGCATGTCACCTCAAAAATTATTCTTTTGTTATCACTTACCTACTCAAGGACGAGCAGGAGTTAAGCTTGGGGATGCTGATATGTCTCCAACGTATCTATAATTTTTGATGCTCCATGCTTGTTTTTACACCATTTGCCTATTGTTTCGTTACACTTCGTGGCACTTTTATGCATTTTCCGGAACTAACCTATTAACGAGTTGCCACAGTGCCAGTTCCCTGTTTTCTGCTGTTTTTGTGTTTCAGAAGTGATACACAGGAAATATTCTCGGAATTGGACAAAACCAAAGCCAGAAGTCTTATTTTTCCCGGGAGCATCCAGACATCCGAAGAGAGGAAGGAGAGGGGCCACAGGCCACCCTCACATAGGGCTGGCACGGCCCAGGCCCTGGCCGCGCCACCCTAGTGTGAGGAGGCCTGGGGCCACCTCTGACATCGCCCCTTCGCCTATAAGAAGCCTCAGGACGGAAAACCCTAGAGGAGTCGGCAATTTTCCAGAAAGAGTTCCATAGTTCCGCCGCCGCCACCGACGAATTTCGGGGGACAGAAGTCTCTGTTCCGGCACCCTGCCGGGACGGGGAAGTGCCCCCGGAGCCATCTCCATCGGTCTCCATCACCGTCTCCGCCGTCTCCATCGACCTCACCGCCATCTCCATCAACCTTGCTGTCTCCTATGATGAGGAGGCAGTAGTTCATCCCCGGGGCTGAGGGCTCTACCGGTAGCTATGTGGTTCACCTCTCTCTCCCATGATGTGATCTTTATGTGATCGTGAGCTTTGTATCATGTTGAACAAGTAGATGTTATTATTCAGATATTATGCTACTCCTATGCTTAATTATTATAGTGTACTCTAGTGATGTTATTAAAGTAATCTATTCCTCCTGCCATGGTGTAACGGTGACAGTGCGTGCATCGTGGTGGTACTTGGTTTAGGCTATGATCGTGATCTCTTGTGGATTATGAGAGTAATTATTACTATGATAGTATTGAGTGATCTATTCCTCCTTTCATGGTGTAAAGCTGACAGTGTGTGCACCGTGTTAGTACTTGGTCTAAGTTGCAATGATTTCTATCTTGAATTGTGATCTGATTTGGATGTCTCTATGAGTGGTGTTTGTCAAGTACTTGATGAACTTTAAGGGGTGCTTCTGTAGCCACTACACAATGATTAGTGTTATTCAATAGGAAAGTAATTTAGAGTACCATCGTGGAGAGAAGTTGTTTATTTGTTCATTCATGTTATATTGTTGGGAGTGTGTCCACTAGTGAAAGTATGATCCCTAGGCCTTGTTTCCAAGCATTGCACACCGTTTACTTGCTATTTTGTTACATGTTTGCTCGCAGCGATATTTATTTCATACCACAGTTACTACTTATAATCATCTGTACCGCTTGTATTTCACTATCTCTTCGCCGAACTAGTGCACCTATACATCT
The DNA here is from genome assembly GCA_007115705.1 of Dactylis glomerata. Classification (NCBI taxonomy): domain Eukaryota; kingdom Viridiplantae; phylum Streptophyta; class Magnoliopsida; order Poales; family Poaceae; genus Dactylis; species Dactylis glomerata. Next base: position 91,451 of record QXEO01001903.1, on the reverse strand, counting down.
GACAAGTGTATTGGGTGTGTTGGGGACACAAGAGACTTTCTGTATCATAATTGCAGGGTTGCTTGAGAGGGATAGCTTTGACCTCTTCCTCCCTGAGTTCGATAAACCTTGGGTGACCCACTTAAGGGAAACTTGCTGCTGTTCTACAAACCTCTGCACTAGGAGGCCCAACAAGTGTCTACAAGAATAGAAGTGCGTAGACATCAGAGTTGCTGCCGGAGTCAGGATTCTGCTAGAAAAAGGACCATCAAGAGACCATATTTTGAAGATCAGGAAAATGCCAGAAAAATACCCAGAAATTATAATTTCCCAGAAGACTCAGGAAGCCAGAAGGGGGAGTCGAGAGGAGCCAGGGGGGCTCCACACGCCAGGGTGGCGCGGGCCCACCCCTGGCCGCGCAGGCCCTACGTGAGGCCACCCTGGCCCACCTCTGGTCTCGCCCCTCCGCGTACATCATCGTCCCCGAAAACCTAAGTCAAAGGGGGGCTCAGAGTTAGACACAGCCGCCTCTGCGGGGCGGAGAACACCAGAGAGAAAAAGCTCTCCGGCAGGGAGAAATCTGCCGGGGAAATTCCTTCCCGGAGAGGAGAGATCGTCGCCATCGTCATCACCATCGCACTGGACTTCATCGGGATCATCATCTCCATCACCACGCCATCCCGCTGTAACATCTTGAGTTGGATCTTGTTATATTCATAGGGGAAACTTTCCCGGTGTTGATTACTCTTGTAGTTGATGCTATTGAGTGGAACCGTTGAGTTAAGGTTTATGTTCAGATTGTTATTTACCATTATTTCATCTCTGATCATGATCCATATGATGTCTTGTGAGTAGTTCGTTTATTTCTTGAGGACATGGGAGAAGTCAAGATGTTAGTAGTGAATTATTGTTGAGAAATATTTAATGGTTTGATATTGTTGTGGTGCTATTTCACTAGTGGTGTCATGTGAACGTCGACTACATGATACTTCACCATTTATGGGCCTAGTGAGATGCATTGTGTATTTGGCTACCGATTGTGGGGTTGCTGGAGTGACAGAAACCTAAACCTCCGTTGGGAAACCATTGCACCAGGGAGCGTAGGATCTCAGAGTTTAAGGCTGTGGTTAGATTTATCTTAATTACTTTCTTGTATTTGCGTATGCTTGCAAGGGGTATAATCACAAGTGTGTATTTATCCTAGTAAGGGTAGTGCGCTAGCACAGGTTCACCCCCATAACACCTACCAAACCAATGAATACTATTGGCTCTATGAAGCGAAAGCTCTTGACAGAAACTCCCGTGTGTCCTCGAGAACGTTTGGTTATTATAAGTACACAACCGGCTTGTCCTTTGCTGAATAAAGGATTGGGCCACTTGCTGCAATTGTTACTACTGTCTTTTATTTACTCGCACTTTATTTACTCGTATTACCAAATACCCCTGAAAACTTGTTTGCTAGTATTTACAGTGATTCCTTGATCAAAACCGCTCATCAACACCTTCTGCTCCTCGTTGGGTTCGACACTCTTATTTATCGAAAGTACTACGATACACCCCCTATACTTGTGGGTCATCAAGACTATTTTCTGGCGCCGTTGCCGGGGAGTGTAGCGCTATTGAAGAGTGGAATTGGTAAAGGTAACCGTCGCTGTGAGTATTGTTTTTATTTTGTCTTCTATTTACTCTGCTATGGAGAACTCTCCATTTGGTTTCCTATTTGGAAACACATCTACTACTACTGCTGCTGCTGCACATGCGGAGGAACCACCACCGCCACCGCCTGCTGAAATTGGTCCTTTTAAAATACCTATGAAAATTGTTGGGCGTATTATGGATAACTGCTATTCAGGAGAATGAACTGTCCATCCGGGTGATCACTTATTATTTATACATGAATTATGCGAGTTGTTCAGATGTGCAGGTATTTCACCAAGCCAGGTTAAGAAGAAATTATTCTCATTATCATTGAAAGGCAGAGCTGAAGAGTGGTATCGACTACTCCAAGATGGTCCATCTATGGCATGGGAGGATATTGTGCCTCTCTTTTATTCCAAGTTTTATCCTCCAAGTGAAATTCATAAAGACCGTAACCGGATATATAATTTTTGGCCTCATGATGGAGAGAGTATTGCCCAAGCGTGGGGGAGATTGAAGTTACTAATGCTCAAATGCCCCATTCATGAGCTCCCCAATAATATTGTTATTAATAATTTTTATGCGCGGCTTACTCTTCCTGATAAGGATTACTTGGATGCTTCTTGCTTTGGATCATTTACTTATATGAAAGAAGATGCTAAGTGGAAACTTCTTGACCGTATACAAGAAAATGCTGAAGGATGGGAAAACGGCAAAGGTAGGAAGTCAGGTATAAACTATGATTATGAATGCATTAAATCTTTTATGGAGACCGATGACTTTCATGGTGTTAGTGCTGCATATGGTCTTGATTCCCAAATACTTGCTAATTGTCTTAAGGCCTTTGCCTCTTATATTGATGTTCCAAAGAAAGATTGGAACAAATATCATGCACCTTACAAAGATTCTATTAGTCATATTCCTGCTGCAGCTACTGAAGTTTGTACTGTTGATAGCATTGTGCCTGAACCTTATTTTGAGAAGACACCTTTCCCTGCTAAGGTAAAGAAGTATTCTACTTTGGTAAGTGTGTCTAATAAAAGTACTAAGAAAGCTGCAGAGCCTGATGAGCAAATTACTATTAAGTCTCCTGTAGCTATATTGAAGGATCTTGTTACTAAAGATGTAGGGGATGAATATATTCTTTTTTGTGAAGATGCTTCTAACATTCTTTCACATCCTAAAAAGCACAGGAAAGCAAGTGTTCCTGTTATTTCTGTCAGGATTGGAGATCATTGCTATTATGGTTTATGTGATATTGGTGCTAGTGCAAGTGCTATTCCCTTAGAGCTTTACAAAGAAATTATGCACGAGATAGGCGCTTGTGAACTTGAAGATATTGATGTGGTTGTTCAGCTTGCTAACAGAGAGACTGTTTGGCCTCTTGGTATTGTCCGAGATGTGGAAGTTCTTTGCGGTAAGACTAAATACCCTACTGATTTTCTAGTACTTGGTAAGGAGGCTAGTAAAACTTGTCCTATTATTTTTGGTAGACCATTTTTGAACACCTGTGGCGCCGTGATAGATTGTAAGAAGGAGAATTTTTTTACTAAGTTTAATGGAGAGTCTTATGAGTTTAATTTTTCCAAGTTTGCTAAGACTGCTTATGAAAATGACACGCCTAATGAAAATTTTCGAGTTGAGCAGCTTGCTTCTATTGCTCTTGCCCCTAATAATGCCTTGCAGCAATTCATGGAAGATCACAAAAGTGATGTTTTTAGCAAGGAAAGAGAAGAGATTGACGACATTCTTCTTCGTCAACCACCATTACTCAAGCATAATCTACATGTGGAGGATCTTGGTACCACTTTGCCGCCTAAAGAAGATCCTGTGTTTGAATTAAAGCCTTTGCCTGATGACCTCAAATATGCTTATATAGATGATAAGAAAATATATCCTGTTATTATTAGCTCTAAACTTTCAGGAAAGGAAGAAGAAAGATTATTGGAGATATTGAGGAAACACCGAGGAGCTATGGGATATACTCTGGATGATTTAAAAGGGATTTCTCCCACTTTATGTCAGCATGCCATCAATATGGAGAAAGATGCAAAGCCAGTTGTGGAGCATCAACGCCGCCTAATTCCCAAGATGAAGGATGTGGTAAGAAATGAGGTATTAAAACTCCTTGATGCTGGTATCATTTATCCTATTGCTGATAGTAGATGGGTTAGTCCTGTTCATTGTGTTCCTAAGAAAGGAGGTATGACTGTTGTGCCTAATGAGAATAACGAGCTTATTCCTCAAAGGGTAGTAGTTGGTTATAGAATGTGCATTGATTATAGGAAGGTAAACAAAGTTACTAAGAAAGATCATTACCCTTTACCGTTTATAGATCAAATGCTAGAAAGGTTGTCTAAGAAGACTCATTTTTGTTTCCTTGATGGTTATTCTGGTTTTTCTCAAATTGTTGTTAAGAAGGATGATCAAGAGAAAACCACTTTTACTTGTCCTTATGGAACTTATGCTTATAGACGTATGCCGTTTGGTTTATGCAATGCTCCTGCTACTTTTCAAAGATGCATGTCCGCTATTTTTCATGGTTTTTGTGAAGAAATTGTGGAGGTCTTCATGGACGATTTCTCCGTCTATGGAACTTCTTTTGATAATTGTTTGCACAACCTTGATAAAGTTTTGCAGAGATGCGAAGAAACTAACCTTGTTCTTAATTGGGAGAAATGCCACTTTATGGTAAATGAAGGAATTGTCCTTGGACATAAAATTTCTGAAAGAGGTATTGAAGTTGACAGAGCAAAAGTGGAGGCAATTGAGAAAATGCCTTGTCCAAGAGATGTTAAAGGTATTCGTAGTATTCTTGGTCATGCTGGTTTCTATAGGAGGTTTATTAAAGATTTCTCTAAGATTTCAAAGCTTCTTACCAATCTTCTTCAAAAGGATGTACCATTTGTCTTTGATGATGATTGTAAGGAAGCTTTTGAAACTCTTAAGAAGGCCTTAACTACTGCTCCTATTGTTCAACCACCTGATTGGAATTTACCTTTTGAAATTATGTGTGATGCTAGTGATTTTGCTGTTGGTGATGTTCTTGGACAGCGCATAGATAATAAGTTGAATGTTATTCATTATGCTAGTAAGACTCTTGATGCTGCTCAGAAGAATTATGCTACTACTGAGAAAGAGTTTCTTGCTGTTGTTTTTGCTTGTGATAAGTTTAGATCTTACATTGTTGATTCTAAAGTTACTATTCATACTGATCACGCTGCTATTAGATATCTTATGACTAAGAAGGATGCTAAGCCTAGGCTTATTAGATGGGTGTTGCTTTTACAAGAGTTTGATTTGCATATCGTAGATAGGAAAGGTGCCGAAAATCCTGTGGCTGACAACTTGTCTAGATTGGAAAATATTTCTTTTGATCCTATTCCTGTTAATGATAGTTTTCCAAATGAACAGTTGGCTGCAATTAATGTAACTTCGCGAGACCTTCCTTGGTATGCTGATTATGCTAACTGTATTGTTTCCAAGTATTTGCCTCCGACCTTTACAGCTCAGCAAAGAAGAAAATTCTTCTATGATTTGAGGCATTATTTTTGGGATGACCCACATTTATATAAAGAAGGAGTTGATGGTATTATGAGAAGATGCGTACCAGAATATGAGCAACAAGAGATATTAAGAAAATGCCATAGCAGTGCTTATGGAGGGCATCATGCTGGAGATAGAACCGCACAGAAGGTTCTACAATCAGGTTTTTATTGGCCAACCCTCTTTAAGGATGCCAGAAGGTATGTTTTATCTTGCGATGAATGTCAAAGAGTTGGTAATATTTCTAGACGCAATGAGATGCCTATGAATTACACTCTTGTTATTGAATCATTTGATTGTTGGGGATTTGACTTTATGGGTCCTTTTTTTTCCTTCGAAAGGCTATACCCATATACTTGTTGCTATTGATTATGTTACTAAATGGGTAGAAGCCATACCTACAAAGAGTGCCGATGGTGAGACTTCGTTAAAAATGCTTAAGGATGTTATTTTTCCTAGGTTCAGAGTGCCTAGATATCTTATGACTGACGGAGGTTCTCATTTTATTCACGGTAGTTTTAGAAAAACTCTTGCTAAGTATGATGTCAATCATAGAATTGCTTCTGCTTATCATCCCCAAACTAGTGGGCAAGTAGAGCTTTCAAATAGGGAGATCAAGTCTATCTTGCAGAAGACTGTCAATAGATCTAGGAAAAACTGGGCTAGTAAGTTAAACGACGCTTTATGGGCTTATAGAACTGCTTATAAGAATCCCATGGGTATGTCCCCTTATAAGATGGTTTACGGAAAAGCGTGTCACTTGCCCTTAGAATTAGAACACAAAGCTTTTTGGGCAGTGAGAGAGCTTAACAGAGATTTTAAACTAGCCGGTAAGAAAAGGTTGTTAGATTTGAGTTCTCTAGATGAGTGGAGAAACGAAGCGTATGAGAATGCCATACTTTTCAAAGAGAAAGTCAAGCAATGGCATGATAAGAGAATTCTTAAGAGAGAGTTTCATGTTGGTGAGAAAGTTCTTTTGTATAGGTCTCGTCTCAGATTTTTTGCAGGAAAATTACTCTCTAAATGGGAAGGACCATATGTTATTGTGGAAGTGTACCGTTCAGGTGCTATTAAGATTGCTTCATTAAAAGATGACTCTACACAAGTGGTGAATGGGCAAAGACTCAAGCATTATATTTCTGGAGATTCTTATAATGAAGATGTTGATGTTATTGAAACAGTTTCTCCGGAAGAATTTATCCAAGACAAACTGCAGGAACCTGCAGAGTTCGCTTTCGAATAGGTAACAGTTCTAGTCAGAAAAGTTTCGCGAAAAGTTCTTCCTTTAATATTTTTGCTGCTTTTACTAAATATGAAAAATCACGAGACGGAAAAGAGGAGGAAAAAGAGTCCGTGTGTGTCTCACACACAGGTGGCGCGGGCCCACCCCTGGCCGCGCCACCTGGGTGTGAGAACACCCCGGAACTCTTTTCTGTCCCGGTTTCCTCCTGTGACTTCGTTTCGATGTGTAATTTTCGCCTATTTACCCCCCCGGAGTCCCCGAGGTCTGTATATCGTTTTCTCGTCGTGTTTTGTTTTGAGCTGTTTCTGTCAGGAGTCGATCTTAAGATTGGAGGAGTAATGGCCTCTTCCAGTGGTGACAAGGAGAAGACACCTCCAGAAGGAGACACCAAAGGTTTCCGGCTGAAAGAAGAGGTTGAAAGCGAAGACGAAGAGGAAGATCAAAGTCCAAGGCCGAGCACCGTGATTGCCAGCATAGGGGTGGTGACAGATCAAGACAAGTTCAAGAAGAGTGCTCGCATAAGGACCGGAGGGGGTGTGCCGTGTCACACCTTAGCTGCACGGACATCTCCGCCAAGCCAAAATCCTTTCCATACTCTAATTCATGAACATCAGTTCCAAAAGGTGCCCAAATCACGATTACCCTCTGGCTGGGATATAGATCGTTCTAACAATGCAGGGATAGGAAGCTCCAAGGGTGAAGAAGGATGGGGAAATAATTCCAAGAGCTGGGATTCTCTTGCTGACAGGTTCATGAACCGTGTTGAGCACAATTCCGAGATGATTCGTAACCTCGAGTACAAGATTGATGATCTGAAGGATTTGATTGAGAAGCTTATTAGAGATTATCCACCGCCACCACCAAAGGAGTATTTCGTCATCGGTTTAGGCATCCCCTTGGCTTGTTCCAAGCTTGGGGGAGTGCCGCGGTATCACATCATTACCTTTTGCTTATTTACTTTTCAAGTAGTGCCATATCATGAATAGAGAAGTTATCATATAGAATAGTTTGCAGTTTGGAAGTATCCTCCTTAGTTGGTTATCTATGTATCCCTTGGTGTGAGTTGCGGTAATAAAATATTAATGAGAAGTTTTATCGTTTACTTTTCGCACACTTTATGTTAGTCTGCAATCTCTCTTATGTGACTAGTCTTGTTGATTGGTATTGGTATCACATTGGGAGCATGAGTAGATTTAGTTGGTTTCGGCAAACCTAGCTTGGTCAGTAGCAACTTTACCTTGAGGTTTGAGTAGAGGAGAATAAAGAAGTGCTTGCAGTTACATCACTTCAGTTTTCCTTTATGTTTGGCTTATAAGTTTGTTATTCTTAAAGTTAAAATCGTTGTACCTTCAAGGAAGTTTGCATGATTGTTCTTATTATATGTATGTTTGTTTCTTTCATGCAACTCTTATGCTTGCTACCCAGCCTTGCTAGCCAAAAACCTGTACTGAGAGGAATACTTCTCGTGCATCCAATTCCCAAAAGCCAAGTCACTTCCAAAGAGTCCACTATAAATTCCTATGCATGGTATTTCAAGCCATTCCAAGTAAATTTTCATGTGCTACCTTTCAAAAACCTTCAAACACTTCTCATTTTGTGCCACTGTTTTTAGCTCATGAGGACGTAGTGGATGGGTTTGTTATCTTCCATACTAAATTAAGTACCCCTCGACTAGGCAGCTTCATCTGCTCGTCATTAATTTTGCAAGGGAGCTGGTCAGACCATTATAATCTTAAAAAGAAAAAGAAAGAAAAAGGCACTCCTCCAATGGAATGTGAAAGTTGGTCGGCACCCGATGGAATCGGTTAGCCATGGTTTGAGAAAGGAAAAGGTGGGGAGGAGTGCAAAGCTATAAAAGAGCACTAAAGTGCCAATTAATCAAACATCTCGGAACCGCTCTCACTTGTTTAGTATGGAAGATATCAAGAACTCCGTTGCTAGTCGTTGACAAAAGCAGCCACCTCTCAAAACAATTTTGCCTCTGTTTTACAAATGAAAAGCTCTAGCACATGTTTAATCCCTGCTTCCCTCTGCGAAGGGCCTATCTTTTACTTTTATGTTGAGTCAACCTATTTCCCTTTGTCTCAAGCAAGCATTTGAGTTGTTATGTTTCACTCATCCATATGTTGATCCATTTAATCATGTTTATTATCTTCCTTGTTTTGTATAATGCTTTTATCTGAAGGAATATATCTTTGAAAGCTTTCTATGAATGCAAAAGTTTACTTTGTTGAGCATATAGTCTTTGCTATAATTAGCTCTGTTTTTAAAGGCTCCATTTAAAAGAAAGAATAGCTTATTCATCGTTCTCTGACCAAGAACTAAGGTTTGCCATTGCCAATTATAGTTTACCTTGTGCATCTTTACATGTGATTCCCTTTTACCTATTGCAAGTCTACATCTTATAAAGGGAAGTTGCTGTCTATTATAATTTGTGCCTTTGGTAAATGTGATGCTTCTTGTCCGTATTTTGATTATCGACACTTCACTCCATAAACCTGTGGTCATGTTTACCGAGTTTCGTTTTCGCTTGGGGACAAGCGAGGTCTAAGCTTGGGGGGGGGGGTTGATACGCCCAATTTGCATCACTATTTTGTATCATAATTTACTGTTATTCATTGATATATTTCATATTTAGACATGATACTGATGTTATTTCCTTTGCTTTCACATGTTTGATGATCATCGGGGGAGTTGCTGCCGGAGTCAGGATTCTGCTGGAAAAAAGACCATCAAGAGACCATATTTTGAAGATCAGGAAAATGCCAGAAAAATACTCAGAAATTATAATTTCCCAGAAGACTCAGGAAGCTAGAAGGGGGAGTCGAGAGGAGCCAGGGGGCTCCACACGCCAGGGTGGCGCGGGCCCACCCCTGGCCGCGCGGGCCCTACGTGAGGCCACCCTGGCCCACCTCTGGTCTCGCCCCTCCGCGTACATCATCGTCCCCGAAACCTAAGTCAAAGGGGGGGCTCAGAGTTAGACACAGCCGCCTCTGCGGGGCGGAGAACACCAGAGAGAAAAAGCTCTCCAGCAGGGAGAAATCTGCCGGGGAAATTCCTTCCCGGAGAGGGGAGATCGTCGCCATCGTCATCACCATCGCACTGGACTTCATCGGGATCATCATCATCATCATCTCCATCACCACGCCATCCCGCTGTAACATCTTGAGTTGGATCTTGTTATATTCATAGGGGAAACTTTCCCGGTGTTGATTACTCTTGTAGTTGATGCTATTGAGTGGAACCGTTGAGTTAAGGTTTATGTTCAGATTGTTATTTACCATTATTTCATCTCTGATCATGATCCATATGATGTCTTGTGAGTAGTTCGTTTAGTTCTTGAGGACATGGGAGAAGTCAAGATATTAGTAGTGAATTATTGTTGAGAAATATTTAATGGTTTGATATTGTTGTGGTGCTATTTCACTAGTGGTGTCATGTGAACGTTGACTACATGATACTTCACCATTTATGGGCCTAGTGAGATGCATTGTGTATTTGGCTACCGATTGTGGGGTTGCTGGAGTGATAGAAACCTAAACCTCCGTTGGGAAACCATTGCACCAGGGAGCGTAGGATCTCAGAGTTTAAGGCTGTGGTTAGATTTATCTTAATTACTTTCTTGTATTTGTGGATGCTTGCAAGGGGTATAATCACAAGTGTGTATTTATCCTAGTAAGGGTAGTGCGCTAGCACAGGTTCACCCCCATAACACCTATCAAACCAATGAATACTATTGGCTCTATGAAGCGAAAGCTCTTGACAGAAACTCCCGTGTGTCCTCGAGAACGTTTGGTTATTATAAGTACACAACCGGCTTGTCCTTTGCTGAATAAAGGATTGGGCCACTTGCTGCAATTGTTACTACTGTCTTTTATTTACTCGCACTTTATTTACTCGTATTACCAAATACCCCTGAAAACCTGTTTGCTAGTATTTACAGTGATTCCTTGATCAAAACCGCTCATCAACACCTTCTGCTCCTCGTTGGGTTCGACACTCTTATTTATCAAAAGTACTACGATGCACCCCCTATATTTGTGGGTCATCAATTATTATTATTTTTCTAATTAGAAACTATTAATACTAAGTATAACTGTGACGTGCGACAAAATGATCGACCATCATTCGTAATTATATTCTATTACACACAGGGCCGCCAGTATGCCCAAAGCCATTCCGCGCATCTTATGCTCAAATCCATCCCGCGCCCCATCTGCTCAAATCCATCCCGCGCCCCTTTCCACTCAAATCTCCCCCGCTCTCCTTTCTACTCAAATCTCTGCGCCCCTTTCTGCTCAAATCTCTGCACCCCTTCTGCCCAAACACATTTTAGCGCCGATCCGACAAGGTTACCCTGCCGCCACACCCCTACCCGCACCCCCGCGCCGCTGGTGCATGCAAAATACATGCATGATCTTTGTAGTTTATTAATGCATATTCCTACATATTACAATGTTATTAGTTGTTATAATCATGTTTTATGGGGATTTTCCATCGAGCCCCCTTATTTTGGTTATAACTCTGCACGTCAGGAAAACCGTGTTTTGCGTATTTTTAAGTTTCAAGAACCTTCCCAAACTCAAATTGACCTGGGATTTTTGGAGCATTAATATTTTATCATGAGAAGCACCTGAGGATTAAGAAGTCAACGAGACAAGGCCTAGAGGCAGGGGCGGGCCCAGAATTTTGCATATGGGTATTCAAAATTTTATTTGATGCAATTTTTTATTAAAAAAATTAGAGTATAAATTAATGAATCTTATATGTGCTTGAGAAATCCTCACAATGAAGGATACTTGTGCTTGAGACATACTTTGTATGAGTTTATACTAAATAAAAGAATCAAATACGTAACTATGTACAAATTTCTGACTAATGAAGTTGACATGAAAATATAAGAGTAGAAAAACACTATATGAGCTTTCTATAACAAAAATACATGCAAAAAAGATTACTTTAAAAATTAAGAAAAAAATGCAAACATGGGGTTTGAACCCTAGACCAACTAACATAGCTACTTCTTCAAAACCACTTGAACTACTTAATCCCTACATCAAAAGTAGATAGTTTGTTCTTATATTACATTACATAGAATATTAATACATATGTATATTTCAAAATATTTGGGTATTCCACTAAATACCCTTGAATTGAAGTGGGCCCGCCCCTGCCTAGAGGCCAAACAAGACCAGGTGGCGCGGGCCCCCTGCCAGGCCGCACCACCTAGGCTCGTTTGAGCCTCGGACCTCCGATGTCGTCCATCTTCGTCTCCATGTGCTCAGCTTGACCTAAAAACGCCTATATATATATATACCCCTGGACGATCGCGATCCAGGGCGGCGGAGAAAAACAAAATACAGAAACAGAGGCTGTTCCAGTGAAGATTGGAGGGGGAAACGCTGCCGGAGTCGCCCCCGGTCGCTTTTCCACCCTCTCTGATGTCAACACCATCATCACCGCCATGAAGAGAGAGTATTCCACCTCTTGGTGACACAATCTTGGTCCACTAGCGGGTTAGCTTGCTCTCCTAGGAAGCTCGACAATGAACCTAGTTTTAGAAAACCCTCTGACAATTGAAAATCCCAAGCAAGTTTAAGATTTTTGTCTAGCGTGTACATCATGGTATTGTACCCCTAAAACTCGCTAATCTCCATATTGGCACTGAGGGTGAGTGTACGATCTACAACCTAGGCCCTTAAGGTGCACCATCTGCTATTTAGGTGTCCAGCAGCCCAGGATATGTAGGCAGCTTTTGGGGATTTTTAATATTATTGAAGATGTGGTATAGGTGGATTGATCAGGTTCAACGGGCCTTGAAGTAGTGATTAGATGCCACAATACTCTTCTTTAAGGATTTGATCTTGGTTGCATGCTGATCTTTATGGTGGCTCAAAAGGCGACACACACATAATGAAGACGTTCTGCCTACTTATCTATGAAAATGTTGATTCTCTCGATTACAGCCGACGAGGCAAAAGTCTCATAGTTATAGACTAACACCACGGGTGCAAAATGATCTAGGCCTAAACCCGACATATAGTAGAACTCAATGTAGATGCAAACTTCCACAGGTTCGATGGGAGCAATTCTTCGAGGTTATCAAGGCCGGTTTTGTTGTGGCAGCAACCTCCTTTATATCTCACATATCTAAAACATCAATGGTAGAACATAAGCAATCGCAATGCGAGAGGTGCGGGCACCGGCAATAATGATGGGATGCAACCAGATCCAAGTTGAATCAGATTCTCTAGAGATTATTGAAGCATGCAACGGGGGTGGTAGATGGTGGAGCAATGAAATGATATTTTTTAAGATTGCGTTGGAGGTGTCACTTTAAATGTAAATATTGTCCGAGAGAAGCAAATAAATTAGATTATGAGCTAGCTAGTTTTTATTTATTTTGCTAATCGCATTTCTTGAAATTGGGACGATGAGCCTCTAGATTTTTGTGAAACATTATTTAGACGATGTAACTAATCAATAGCAATCAATAAAGTCCGCGAAACAAATTCTTGCCGCTTCCCAAAAAAAGAACAGCTACTTGTCCCCGCAAAAGAAAACAGAACTTTTCAATCATGTTTTGTCAAATAAACGTTTGCACTCACCTTGTATTCACGGTACGTGCTGCAGTCGTGAGGCATGATCCTGGCCATTCGCGGTTAACTAGGAAAAACTCTCCAGAGATATACAACTACACATTGACATGTGCGCTTGCAGTGGCAAGCTAGGAATCCACACGTTATCCACCGGCGAGACAGAAGATTCCCTCTCCTTGTTACATTAGTCACCGAGCGTCTCTGTCTACCGGTTCTTTGGTGTGATCACATGTTGACGCAGAAATAGACAGGTTGACGCAGTAACAAAAATAGACAGGTTGACGCAGCAACCAACCGTGCTGGCTGTTCCTGGAGGGCTCAATTTGCCACACTGTATTACCAGAACCCACTCATCATGGTGATCGGTCGTCAGTGGACGCCCCTTTTCAGTTTCCACTGCAAATCCAAGCATTTCTGAAACCTTTCTTGCACCCGGATCACAAACTTTAGACAACCTCCCTCCCTTGCCCCCTCTTTTATATGGTAGAAAAAAACATGTCCGTGCTAGTAATGCCACGTCGAGTTATCAAGACGAAATGGTTTGTGATGATTCAGTATATCAGTTTGAAGTCGTCGTGAAGATCGATTGTTAGGTAACAATGTTGCTAGTAATGCCTGTTTTTCTTCGTTTTCTGCTGCGGTGTCGCCGTGGTGTCGCCTCCGTTGATCGATCGACAGTACGCACTGACAGAGTATTTGTTTAATATGGAGATCGAGCAGGCCGGCACCAAGGGTGTGCCCTCTGTTGAGCAGCTCGTGACCGTGAGCGTGCAGTTCGTGCGTGCATAAAAAGTTTGTGTAGCATGTTCTCTTATCAAAAATCAAAGGGCACGTGGATCTAGTAGCTAGTCTGAAAATGCTTAGAGAACATTTCGTCAGCTGACTGGTCAGTTAACCAACCGTTGAAGGTGAGCGTAGCCTGTGAGGTCAGCACCTGAAACATAATCGCTTGAAAGATCAACATTTTCTGCGCGGTCGCCTTCTACGTTGATTCCGCTCTCAATCAACGATGCCCGACACGCAACAGTCTCCACGACGAGTTCGATTGAGTTTCTCCTCCAAGAATAGCAAGCGTGGCTGTGGTTGGATCTTAACCACAGCTTTACAAGTCGAATTCCTGTTATTCGGATAGCCCCAGATGTTGGTCTAATGAGTTGCACCTGGCCCAAATGATCAACTTAACCTTGATAGCATGCTATGTGACAAGCTGAGTCCTCACGTGCTCTTCCATCAATCATGTTTCTTGATTTCTTGGTCTGAGTTTAACCGCATGAAGAATGTGAGGATATTTTTTTACTGCAACTCTACTGATTTTGTTAGAGATATTGTACTAATTTTGCAACTGAACTTACGTGAAATTAAGTCCTGAAGCATAATATATCCCAGGGAGAAAGTATATACCCAGTGGCTCATCTAGCTCAACATGCCAGGGTGATCTAGTAGCGTATTTTTCATAGAAATATTTTTTAATTTTTTCTATAATATATAGGCTACACGAAATTCTCAGGATGGTCCATGCACCACCGTGTCCATCCTCTAGATCCGCCTCCGAAAGTAGATGATATATAGGCTACACAAAAATCTTTGTCAACATCACAAATTGATTCATTTGGGCTATGTGCAAAAAATTAAGCCACAACCTGTGCTAGCTGCAATAATAGTTTACTTTCTGTGTTTTGTGCAACAACTCCCTCAAAACCTGGTGTTACCTTCAATTTTCTCTCTCAGCCGCGATAACTTACTCATCTTGCCGGTCCCTCAGTTTGTTATCTGGCTACAACTGGCAGGAAAGCACCACATGGTGATACTTTTGTGGGAGGCTTCATGGGTTGATGGAAGGAGGCCCAAGGATATCGCCCCCCTCCCCCCTTATTTTTGAAGCTTCAAAAACGAAAAAATGCATCGTGTTTAAGGCCTTGGCGGATTTTTTTTATCTCTCAAATCAACACCGATGTTGGTCTCTTGGATCCCGCTATCCCTCAAAAAAAAAATGTTGTCTCTCGCTAGAACACATTGTACAATTTAACAACCTTTGGGAGATGCTTCAACGCAACACGCCGGACTCGATTATTGGGAAGCTCACAAATGATGCATGCTACTTCGCTATGTTCACATACAACATGCAATTTTGGGGGCACACGAAATCAACCGTGCTCGCCTTGGTTTGGAAACCATGGGCTCTCCCAAAGTGCAATACTTTGCATGGTTGATCATTTAAAATAGAGTTTGGACAGTTGAGAGAGGAGAGGGTGGCAAAATTGTGAAAGATACAAGCTTTGTAATCAAGTCCAAGAATCCGCTTCTCACCTCCTCTTCAAGTGCCGGTTCACTATTTGCGTGTAGTCCAAGGTCAAACAATGACTTGGGCTACATGATGTTGGTCCATCTACTTGGCATACTTTGGGGAATGTCAAGGATTGGTGGATGGAGGAGATTCATAAGCAAGGACAATCAAAGAAGTACATGGCATCGCTTGGGATGTTGGTATCTTGGGAGATTTGGAAGGAAGAGAACGCCCACATTTTCCAAAACACCGCCTCTACATCAAATGTGGTCTTCAACAAAATCAAAGAAGAAGTGGCCTTATGGAGCCTAGTCAGGGCTAAGGCCATGAGTAATGTAATACCGTGAGAATATACTTTATTTTGGCTTGACCTTTTTGGTCAAGTTTGGTTTGTAAGACCTCTAAAAAAACTTCTTATTTAATGAAACAGATTTTGCATTGCTTAAAAGATGATATTGTGAACTTTTAATTGAGAGTGGCCATTTGGACCTCGGGCTCCATGGAGGCCAAATTTTGAACCTTTCAGATTTTGAATTTAATGTCTTAAAGAATTTCTAAAAGAACAACATGAGAAAGAGAATGTTGTATTCTATAAGACATAAGTGTGCAAATTTTCAAGCCGAAATTATGTTGTAGTTTAGGCTCAGCAAAAATAATAAATTAAGATTTTGGAGTCTATGAACAGTAGACTGAAAACTTGATTTTCTATTTTTGTTTCCTTTTGTATTTTTATTGAGCCCAAAGTACGATGTAATTTGTTTTGATAATTTAAATAATGACATAGTACAACGTTGACTACGTCTGAATATATTGTTTTTGGATTTTATGAACCATTTGAATTTGAATTTTTGAAGCTTAAAAAAACTCAAAACGAGCTCCCTGTATGCCGAGCTCCATTCTAAGTTTCTGCCTTTTGATTGGCAAAATATGATCGATGCTGGTACAAAGTATATGGCGCCTAGAGAGCTGAGTTAGCTAGCTATAGCTGTCCTGAAATTGAAATGGTGATGGCACATAGTGCACGGATCGACCAATAACCCGGACATCAAAATACAATCAAGTTGAAAGAACCCACGACGCTGATAACCTGGCAGCCAGACAGACTATCGCCAATTTATTTATGCCACAACGGGCGGTAGCTAGCTGTGCCTGTGGTACTGACAGCGAACGCTACTTGCCATTATATTCCACGGGATCCTCGATCCTCCTGCAGCCAAGCGCGTCTCCGTCAACCCAGCATCCCGAACGGCGAACGCCGATACGCGCTACCAACAAACCCGGTTTTGCGGCCGAAGCTCAGCGCTATACGGCCGGCCGGCGACGAAAGCGGGTACTCCTGCTCCTCCACTGTAAACAGGGGAGTCCTCCTACGCCTCTGTTCGTCGAGCGGTGGTGGCCAAATTGTCACTCGCATTCAGTCAACTAGGCAATAACGGACTCTTTTTTTGACATGGCAACAACGGATTTGGGGCAAAAAAATTAGTAGTTCTTCTTTCATTTTTTTGGATGTGTGTATCTATATTGCCACTAGGGTACTGCGTTGTTGTAGAGACTGAATATAATTTGTGTCTTCTTGATATTAATTTATTTCCTTTATCGAAAAAAACTATCCTCGAATACATATCGAAACGTTACGTCTGTTCCTATGAGACTCCAGGCAGGGGCGATTGGATCTCGTTGCCTCCCGCCGGCGCCGCCGCAGGTCGCCGGTCTTTGTGGCCTTAGCGCCATGGAGACACGGTGGATCTCGGTCCTCGTCGGTGGGAGGGCTCCGCCCCCTATTTTGAGGGCTTCGTTCTCAGTTTTTAGGGTCAAGGTTTGCAGAGGTGGCGCTCAGGTGGTGGTGGCGGCGCCTCGTGCAATAAGGTCTCCCCAGCTTCAACCCCATCTCGGCGATAATGTCGAGAGGCTTGTGGGAGTGGTCTGGTCTTCGAGGTTTTCGTCTGGTTGTGGGGATCTTTGGATCGTCAAGGAGCTTCATCGGCAGTTCTTCCTTCTTCTTCGTCTCCGGGACGGATGTGGTCTCCTTGACCCGTTCGGCGACTTCCCGTCCGCAACCAACAACGTCAGGCCGACTCAGGGAGGAGCGGCAGCGGCGGCGCGCCGTCGACACGGTCTGGAGGTTGAAGATGGAGGGCTTCTCAAGGATTTCGTTTTAATTTTCGTTTTTCTTGGGGTGCTTTGTACTGTTCGTTGTTTCTTTTAATGCCAGTGTCTTATTCGCAAAAAAAAAGCTTTGGACCTGTGGAAGTCACATGATTACGACCTCGTTCTCCTAGTCTTTTTCTTGATTGTTAGTACGGAACTAAAGCTGCTTTTGTATTTTAACAATAAAGCAGTTTGGCACCGCGTATGACCTTTTAAATCAGGTATCCCGAGCGATAATGTATTGTTGAAAAACTTAATCAAGATTGATGAAAAACTGACTTCACTACAAGTTAAATGCAACGAGAAAGTAGGAATGCACAATAGATTTTAAAAACATAGGGTTTAAGTTTTTTCTAAAGACGAGGTTATCGGTGCATCTAGTTGGTATTGCCAAAAGTCACTTCTATTCTACGAGCAGCAACTCTGCCTGAGTTGTGCTGACTTCTATTCTACGAGCAGCAACTCTGCCTGAGTTGTGCTGAGTTTCGATAAATGCTCGAGTCTGATTCTACCTAACCTGTACCCACGAAAACAGCGAGGAAATGATATCTTTCCCAATACTTCATTCAACTGAAAGACACCAAATGGAAACCAGACCATATGTTACCCTCACCAGGGTGCACAAAAATACGAATAAATTTTTCCCGCCAAATCAGAGACACCTGGTTGTTAAACAAGTACTCTTATGATCTCACCCAATACCAAATATAAATTAGGCATTACATTCTCATGCATACCAGATTAGCATTAAAAAAAGTAAACACACGAAACAGTTCTGGAAAATAAGCGTCAACGATATACATAATGAAAGCAAATGTGATCCAGAACATCATCAGGCTTCAAAGTCAAGAAATACACACAATTATGCAGAGAAAGTCGCACATACCAGCAAATGGGAGAAATCCAGCTCCTTATGTGTGACAGCGAACTCAATATCAAATGGCGCAATCTGTAGATATGTAATCACTTATGAGTTGTCGGATGGATTAATGTAATCGATGGACTTTATTATAAGTTGCATGGCCACCTGTTCCCTCAAAATGAGTAGGTGTTTAATTAGGAACAGCTGTCCATCCATGAGGGTTGCTCTTTTTGTAATGACCTTGCTTGCATTCTATTCACATGACCAACAGTTCGTTGCTCAGATTAACAATAAATGTGACATGGTACAGAAACTGCAAATAGCATGTATTTTAGATCATGGGCAATAGTAAGAGAGGGGACCTGAAGGGATGTTGTGGAATACAAATGATGCATGCTACTTCGCTATGTTCACATACAACATGCAATTTTGGGGGCACACGAAATCAACCGTGCTCGCCTTGGTTTGGAAACCATGGGCTCTCCCAAAGTGCAATACTTTGCATGGTTGATCATTTAAAATAGAGTTTGGACAGTTGAGAGAGGAGAGGGTGGCAAAATTGTGAAAGATACAAGCTTTGTAATCAAGTCCAAGAATCCGCTTCTCACCTCCTCTTCAAGTGCCGGTTCACTATTTGCGTGTAGTCCAAGGTCAAACAATGACTTGGGCTACATGATGTTGGTCCATCTACTTGGCATACTTTGGGGAATGTCAAGGATTGGTGGATGGAGGAGATTCATAAGCAAGGACAATCAAAGAAGTACATGGCATCGCTTGGGATGTTGGTATCTTGGGAGATTTGGAAGGAAGAGAACGCCCACATTTTCCAAAACACCGCCTCTACATCAAATGTGGTCTTCAACAAAATCAAAGAAGAAGTGGCCTTATGGAGCCTAGTCAGGGCTAAGGCCATGAGTAATGTAATACCGTGAGAATATACTTTATTTTGGCTTGACCTTTTTGGTCAAGTTTGGTTTGTAAGACCTCTAAAAAAACTTCTTATTTAATGAAACAGATTTTGCATTGCTTAAAAGATGATATTGTGAACTTTTAATTGAGAGTGGCCATTTGGACCTCGGGCTCCATGGAGGCCAAATTTTGAACCTTTCAGATTTTGAATTTAATGTCTTAAAGAATTTCTAAAAGAACAACATGAGAAAGAGAATGTTGTATTCTATAAGACATAAGTGTGCAAATTTTCAAGCCGAAATTATGTTGTAGTTTAGGCTCAGCAAAAATAATAAATTAAGATTTTGGAGTCTATGAACAGTAGACTGAAAACTTGATTTTCTATTTTTGTTTCCTTTTGTATTTTTATTGAGCCCAAAGTACGATGTAATTTGTTTTGATAATTTAAATAATGACATAGTACAACGTTGACTACGTCTGAATATATTGTTTTTGGATTTTATGAACCATTTGAATTTGAATTTTTGAAGCTTAAAAAAACTCAAAACGAGCTCCCTGTATGCCGAGCTCCATTCTAAGTTTCTGCCTTTTGATTGGCAAAATATGATCGATGCTGGTACAAAGTATATGGCGCCTAGAGAGCTGAGTTAGCTAGCTATAGCTGTCCTGAAATTGAAATGGTGATGGCACATAGTGCACGGATCGACCAATAACCCGGACATCAAAATACAATCAAGTTGAAAGAACCCACGACGCTGATAACCTGGCAGCCAGACAGACTATCGCCAATTTATTTATGCCACAACGGGCGGTAGCTAGCTGTGCCTGTGGTACTGACAGCGAACGCTACTTGCCATTATATTCCACGGGATCCTCGATCCTCCTGCAGCCAAGCGCGTCTCCGTCAACCCAGCATCCCGAACGGCGAACGCCGATACGCGCTACCAACAAACCCGGTTTTGCGGCCGAAGCTCAGCGCTATACGGCCGGCCGGCGACGAAAGCGGGTACTCCTGCTCCTCCACTGTAAACAGGGGAGTCCTCCTACGCCTCTGTTCGTCGAGCGGTGGTGGCCAAATTGTCACTCGCATTCAGTCAACTAGGCAATAACGGACTCTTTTTTTGACATGGCAACAACGGATTTGGGGCAAAAAAATTCGTAGTTCTTCTTTCATTTTTTTGGATGTGTGTATCTATATTGCCACTAGGGTACTGCGTTGTTGTAGAGACTGAATATAATTTGTGTCTTCTTGATATTAATTTATTTCCTTTATCGAAAAAAACTATCCTCGAATACATATCGAAACGTTACGTCTGTTCCTATGAGACTCCAGGCAGGGGCGATTGGATCTCGTTGCCTCCCGCCGGCGCCGCCGCAGGTCGCCGGTCTTTGTGGCCTTAGCGCCATGGAGACACGGTGGATCTCGGTCCTCGTCGGTGGGAGGGCTCCGCCCCCTGTTTTGAGGGCTTCGTTCTCAGTTTTTAGGGTCAAGGTTTGCAGAGGTGGCGCTCAGGTGGTGGTGGCGGCGCCTCGTGCAATAAGGTCTCCCCAGCTTCAACCCCATCTCGGCGATAATGTCGAGAGGCTTGTGGGAGTGGTCTGGTCTTCGAGGTTTTCGTCTGGTTGTGGGGATCTTTGGATCGTCAAGGAGCTTCATCGGCAGTTCTTCCTTCTTCTTCGTCTCCGGGACGGATGTGGTCTCCTTGACCCGTTCGGCGACTTCCCGTCCGCAACCAACAACGTCAGGCCGACTCAGGGAGGAGCGGCAGCGGCGGCGCGCCGTCGACACGGTCTGGAGGTTGAAGATGGAGGGCTTCTCAAGGATTTCGTTTTAATTTTCGTTTTTCTTGGGGTGCTTTGTACTGTTCGTTGTTTCTTTTAATGCCAGTGTCTTATTCGCAAAAAAAAAACTGTCCTCCCAATTTTGGTGTTCGTTTTGATTTGACTAGCACACTTGCCCGTGCGTTGCTACGGATCAATATTTCTCATACGTACATAACTATGTTAGACCCAGGCTCCCCGTCTTTATGATTTTTTTCGCTACAACTGTTTGGGAGATAGAACCGCTCCCAGAAACCGCTCCACGCAAAAGCGATCTAGGCTGTGCTTTTGCCCCCGACTATACTATCGCCGCTGGTCCCTGCCTCCTCCGGTGGCCGAAGGAGGTGCAGACCAAGGGCTCCCGCGTCCGGATGGGGTGGAGACCAAGGGCTCCGGCCTGTAGATAGGGTAGGCCTCGTACTTTCTTGAGGCGCTATTTCTGTGGAGGAGATGGCGCCGTTTCGGAATAAACTGCCTTTGCTCTTCCTCCATCTCGACGCTACTTCAGTCGGTGGCAACGTGGGGCAGGTGGCCTGGTTTTCTCGTCGGTCTGTGGATCCAGTGAGATTCGTGTCTGGTGGTTGATGTTTGGCACTCTCACGGGTGGCGATCGCATCGGCTGCTGCAGTTGTGTTTGGTGTCTTGTAGTTGGGCGCGTGGATAATGGCAGGCGACGTTGTTCCTCTTCTTTGAGTGCATCAGATGAAGTTGACGGCGCCGGGATCTGGTGATCACGGGGATGACCCCTGACCGATGTGCAACAAAGTATCAGTTTTGTCGCTAGCGGCGGTCTGGTTCATTGGCTCGAAAAGCATCATTGTATGCAAAGGTGCTCTCCCAGATCAGGTTATGTCAGTGGTTTGCATCTTTCTCTAGCGTTGCCATAGTGGCGGCAAGGACGATGGTGGACGATGATTCGGCGAGGCACAAGGTTCTCCAAAGGTGGAATTGTAATTTTACTTGCGGGGTTCTTTGTGTATAGTTGCTTGACATCCATGTTAGTCTCATGTGGTGACCACGTGTATAATCTCTGTATTACGTAATAAAATATGTGGTTAATTTAAAAAAAACTATGTTAGACCCATACCCAAAATCCTAAAATTATGTTGTCCGACCTAAGTAAACCAAGAGGACCCCTAAAATAACTTATGCGATGCATTACCCCTTCCACCCTGCGACGCCTCCCTGCCCTCCACCATCCACCCATGCATGGCCCAGCACCCGTTCCGCCTTGCCAAGGGCGCCCTCCCCTTCCTCGAAATCTCCCACTTGCTACCTAGCTTCAGACCCGTTGGGGATACACCAAAACAATCCTCATTTTAATACTCAATTTAAATTTAGCTAAAGTAAGTATGAACAAAATTTGAGCGGAGGCTGAACTAAAAATTAAGTTAGTAAGGAGACCTCGTTTTCAAACTTCAGACTTATTAGAGAGAAATACACTCATTTATTTTAACATTATATTATATATTTGGCAAATATCGTATAGACAAATAGCAGCTCGTGTCAGAGCTAAGCTGCATACGACTTGCATGTCTCGGCAAGTTGAACCTGTAGTCTGCGTAGATAAAAAAAAGATTGCATTAACCAACAAGAAAGACACATTCAGTCAAGACAAGAAAAGAATTGAACCAGACTTCGCGGGTTCGATGACCGCTCCAGCAGAAAGTTTCCATCAGCGTGGCAACTCGCAGACCGAGCAAGACAGTACTGGTGCCATCCGCGGACGCTCGAGCGTTGGTAAAAACTTGCAGCACCAGGCAGGCTAGCTTGACATCGGTTGCCGCTTCCCTGGCAAGCTGTGCATGGGGTGAGCTCACCTCCCCTCCCATGTTGGCCGTTCTAGAGGCGAAGCATGCAGCGGCGCACCGAGGTTCAAGGGACAGGCATCGAGGTTGGATCCTGGTGCATAGCAGCTCGAGACAATGAAGATGCTTGGAGGCACGTATATGGCAAGGTGGAGTCGACGTAGGCACGTAGCCTCCACCTCCACCTCAATCGAGTTCAGTAGCCCCAGCTCGATGTGCACACCTATAATACGCGCCTGAAGACAATACCGTATCGGAAAATGAGGAGCTGTGGTCAACGGGCACCCCAATTGACAACCTAGCTACACGCGATCAAGAATCCATCCCGAAGATGACGCGACGAATCTAGTAGCGTCGCCGTCCTGGCCGACAAGCTCGATTCGAGCTTCTCGATGCGGAGCTTGTGCCGAGCGGCGCTCCCTCCTATGGCTCTGGGAGGACCAAATCTTTGGTCGGCTGCCTCTTGGCTAGGTACGCCATCGAGGCGAGGCTGTATATACATCGACGGGGCTGGGCGCGTGGCTTGAGGAGACTGGGGGGTCACGCCGCACGGGTGACTTGGTGAGGGTATCGGTCTCCGGGAGGGTTCAGGGAAACAACCAGACGAAGGACTCTGTCTATTATCGCATCGATTCTATCTGTATTTGCGTAAGACGCGCCTAACGTTGGATTAAAACAGGCTATAACAAGATGAAAGCGTACTTTCGGTGGATTGAAAGCGTACTTGCGTGCCACGGACCATACCTCTAGCAATATTATTAGTGGAGATTTTATCCGTATAGATTGACCCCCGGACACAAAATGAGGCTGTGTCTGTTTGGGACAGGGTGAACCCAACGGGCTACCAATATTTGTCCATTTTCATTGCATACACATATACTCTCTCCATACCACTTCAATAGGCAAATACGTAGTTTTAAAAAAATGACCATATATTTAGACAACAAAATATAGATTATATATAAAAAAAATTAAATCATTGCAAAGGTCGTTTAAATGTGAATCTAATGGTATAATTTTCGAAACATATAATCTATATTTTGTTGATCAAATTTGTGGTCAAACTTTTTTCTTAAACTACGTGATTGCCTCATAAACCGGTATGGATGTAGTATATTACATTAAAAGTAAATACATAATATAAAAAATAGTAAACTTGAAACATAACATTATAACCCTAACCTAAACTAGGGGTTGCGCCGGCGACGCCAGGCCTACTAGTCTAGGATGATGTAGGGTGGTTATTCCCACGGTCATGACGTGATCGGCAGTGGAGGCGGACCCGGCAGTGAAGGAGGCCCCGGCGGTGATAGATTGGCCAATACGTGGGCGTGCTGGAAGACGACCAGTCGCATAGTTGCTGCCATATGAGTCTGGGAGAACGTGGGAGACCCGTACACAATCTGTCTCCTCTCTGTGCGACCGCATTTCTCGTCCATATATGAGTTAGCAAAAGGTTAATCCTCCCCCGTCCTTTTAGGTCGTCCCGCTCGGCTGCATTTTGGTGTCCTCCGGTCTTAGAGCATCTCCAGCCGTTGGAGGCCCTCGGGCCGAAATCCGACGCTATTTTCATCCGGATTGGATGTAAAACGGGCGTGGGTGGCAATAGTTTCCCAGTCGGAACCCCGGCATTCGCCCATCAACGCGGATTAAGTTTCAAAATATTGTCTTCCCGCTACACAAAAGCACCGCCCATAGTTCGGCGATCGGCGATCAGATCAGCCACAATCCGGTGATCGAAAGAGAAACTAGACTACGACAGGCTTGTCGGCGGTGCCTTCCTGCGCCTCGGGCGGCGATGCATCGTCGGCAGCCGGAGTGGATGTCGTCGAAGGGGAGGCCGACGCAGTCGACGGAGGCCGGAGGATTTCTTGGCGATGGGCGTCGTACCAAGCCCTCGTCTCCTCGTCCATCGCAGAGTCGTTGCCGCCGATCAGGAACGCAAGGTCGGTGTTCCTCTTCTTCGCCGCGGAGGTTGTCTTGAGCAAGGCGATCCGGGCGCCCTGGTTGGCGAGCATCTCCTTCCACCGCGCATCGTACTTGGTGTCCTTCCCGGCGGCGTGCGCCTTCGCGTCGGCCCAGCACTTGTCGAAGGACGCCTGCAACCTATCGGCTGGATGGGCCGCCTTCTTCAATTTTTTCAGCTTCTTCTGGCCGAGCTCGGGGCGGCCCGTCGACGCGGCAGCGGCTGGAGCGTCGGGGTTGTACTCCTCGTCCTTGTTCTTGGAGAAGTTCTGGCGTACTTCCGCCCACTTCTCGCAGGTCTCGATGCGGGCAAAGACGTTGAGGTACTTGAACGTCTGACCGTCGATGTCATCGCTGTACATGTCGAACGCCCGCCGCATTTGCACAGACAAGCCAGCGAATCAAAACTCGGCGATCCAGGGTCGACGGAGACGGCGAGTAAGCATACCTTAGCCTCGAAGTCGGCGCCGCTCACCGAACGATCGGCGATCTCCTCCTGTATGTCGTGCCACCTGTTGCACGCCACCTGCATGATCCCCCAATGCGTGGCCATGGCCTTCTCGCCGCGGACCATCACCGTCTTGTTGAAGTAGGGATCGACGATTTTGCGCTCGTCGAACGCCATCTTAACCCGCTGCCAATATGTGTCAAAGTTTTGATTGGCGCCGATAATGCCGTTCATGGAAACGGTCTTCCAAGCTTCGGCGAGGCACTCCTCTTCTTTGCCCGTCCATTTGATCCGCGGCTCGGTCGGCGGCGAGTTCTTCTTCCTTTTCTTCCTCCCCTTCAACATCGAGGTCGAAGTCAGCTCAGGCGCGTCGTCCTCCTCGTCGAGGTCGGCCTGCTCCTCCTCTTCTTCGTCGACGTCTTGGCCGCTGTCTCCGAACCCTTGATCGTCGACGCCAACCCGCGCCGCCGCCGCGATGGCTTCCGTCGCCCTTGCCTCCTCTTGTGTGAAGAAACCCGGGCTCGCCGCGGCGGCCATGGAGCCCGATGTGATCATGTCGTGCATCACACCGTCATTCGGCGGCGGCATCCCGTGGGAAAAGGAGAGCGGCCCTCGGCGCAGGGCAGGCGAGATGCCCTCGTGCATCGCAGCGTCGTACTCCGGCGGCGACGGGGTGAACCTCGACATGGCGGGGACGAAGTTCTCGTGGAACATGAGGGAATTGGCCGGTGAGTAGGTCAAAGGAGAGCCGATCGTACCTTGGGTTGGCCATGGACCAGAGAATTGGCCGACGCGCGGCTGTCCCATGGCCATGGAGACCAGCCTCGCCTGCTCGTCCGCCGTCGTCGCCCTCTTTGCCGCGAGCTTCTTCTCCCTCTCCGCCCTGCCGCACGTTTCGGTCTGCCGGCGCTCCACATCCGCCGCCCACGCCGCGTTTGTCATGCCCGGCGGCCTCTCTTTGGGGGCCCGCGGCTTCCTCGCCTTCGGCGCGCCGTCATCGGCGATCCTCTTCGGTGGCATGGTGGTGGGAGAGAAGAGGAGGAGCTGCAACTGTGGAGGATTTCGGCGGGGAAAATGGGTATATGCGGCGTATTTTGGAGGGAAACGAAATTAATGGCGGGGAACTACCCTTCTGTCGTCGACATCGCGGGCCCGCTCGACGTTTTGCGCGTTTTTGTTTCGTCCGGAGTCCCCGAGCGTGCCTCGGAAAGCCGGGGATGGTCTGGGCTCGTCGGATGGATGAAAGCCCAAATCTAGGCAAAAACGAGGAACCGGAGACGCGGCTGGGCCGAATACCACCGTCCGGATGAAAAAATGGCCCGCCGGGGGCGGAGACACGGCTGGAGATGCTCTTATCGGATCGCCTCGGCCGTTCCATCCGCGGAGAAAAGACAGTTCGCGTTTCTAGTGTTACTAGGGCGACCGCCGGATGATGTAGTCATGTGAACGTGTAGATCGTCGCCGGTCGCGGCTGGCTGAAACATCGCTGAATAGTATCAGTAGTCCGGACGACCGAGAGTCTGATACGGCGATAGATGTGGATCTGTCCGCGCGGAGATTCTCCACGGCAGCGCTCTGCGTGAGGCACAGTGCTAGGCAGACGGCTGACACTCGGCACGGGGCGCGCGCCTATATAGAGGTAGCGCCTCCCTTCGTGTACTCGAGCGAGAGAGGCAAAGAGGGACAGAGCTATTAGCTTTGTCCATCTGACGAGAGGGATTACTACGTGAGTCTGGCACAGGTGCCTTGGCTCAGCTTAGCTAGCTAGCCACCCTTTCTTCCCGGTCCTGCCGGCCCCTGCCTTTGTGTGTGAGAAAACTCAGGAGCTAGCCAAGCTAGACGCCATGGGAGCTCCGAGCCGGGAGGAGGAGGAGGCGAGGAAGATGGAGGCCGGCGGCGACACCGTCGGCCAGAAGCTCGACGCCGGCGCGCTATTCGTCCTCCAGTCAAAAGGTACGTGCTCGAGTAATAGCTAGCTAGCTCCTGCCCGATCTTCTTCGCCGGACTCTCTTGTTCTTCCATGCATCTCTCTTTTCTGGAGCACGCGTGCTTGCTCGCAAGAGGCGCAGAGCAGCAGTATCATATTATGGTCCGCGGACTGATCGATGCTAAGCATCGGTATCATGGTGCATCCTGCTTGGGGCTATTGATTTATTCTCCCCAGATAAACTAGTAAGCGTAGTTCAAAATATATAAACTAGCGCCATGGTATTACAAAACTAGCAAGCACAAAGGCGATGTTGGCTATACTAGCAAGAAGAAGCCGACGTTCTAGAAATTAAGGTAGGCAGTAGGTAATTTCTAGGTATATACGAATATGCGATTGATTTAATCATGCCATTCAGCTGATCGTTGCGACTATAAATGATTGCTAGCCTTGTACTAATCGCAATATAGAAACCAAAACTCATGTCTCCACTCTCACCAGCTATGGAGATGGAGGAGACCACGATGGGTTTACACATTTTTTGGGGGGGCTTGTCGATGATGTCGTCATCTTTCGTGCCCCGCGATGATTTGCTCATCTGTTGCCTATTTTTTCCTAATGATAGATTTTGCTCACCTCATGCTAAAGTGCCACCTCCTGGGATCTCCTGATCAAAAGTTCTTGGGTAGTGTTGTGGAATGGATGCATGTTTGAATTGGCCTCGCTCATCTATATCCTCTCAGCTTTCAAGCTCCCTTTTTTCACCGTTTACTTTTTTTTGACGATGTATGCCTTTTTTCACCGTTTACTTTATGAGTGTGGCTTTCTACGTAGCGCCTTTTTCCTGCATATCCCACTTTTTACTTTCTCCCCCCTCTGCGCCGTGCTCGCTCAAATGTTCTTTATCAGCCGAGAAAGATGAGACAAACAAAAATAGCACTCGCGGTATGCTGGGATTCCTGACTATCATAGCCATACTCCTCCATGTGCACTTCAATTTCTTTAAACATGAGTATCGCCTATCAGAATCGCAATTACTCAATTGTTGTTATTAGTCAACGTCTACGATGCTCCATAAGTTGTTACTCAGACTATTCATGTAATGGTCAACAATTACTCAAATAATGGGATGCATGCTCCACAAGGATACTAGTATATTTAGCCTTGTACTATGTTGTATTCCACAACCTGTTTTTTATCCAATATTTAATTCAATTATTTGTGGATTTTGTTTACACACAATTGATATGATTGGATTTGTTTTCAAAAGCATAAACTTATGATTACGTTTTGTAGACATTAACAAAGTACCGGTCAAATGATCTACAGTCAAAGCTTGTACTTAGAGAGTCAAACTAGGTCCTTTATTTTGAGAGCCGGGAGTACTGTCCTCCCTCTATCCATAATTACTCTGCATTCTAGGTTTACTTAAAGTTAAATATTTTAAGCTTTGATTAACTATATACAGAAATATCAAAATCTACCATATAAAATTAACATTTTTTAGGAATATATAATATTAATAGCATTAGAGTCATCTTAAAATATATTTTCATGTTATATGTATTTGATATTATATATGTTTATATGCTTCTTTAAACTCTATAAAGTTTAACTTTGAACAAACCTAGAATGCAGAGTAATTATGGATAAAGGCGGTATTTAACTAGGCGCTGCCAACAAAAACTAATAAATATTTAAAAATTTAGGGCGTCATTTAGAAACGTGGGAGTGCCAAATGAACTTAAAAGAAAAGAACTCGTCCGTCGTGGGCGATATAGCCTTGTGTGCACATATCGCGTACTGTTGCACGTCACTGTCTCGTCGATGCATTGTGGGTGCACATTGCATACGATGGAAAGCAACAAATAAGCGTTGCAGATATAGACCACAGGCAGGTCGGCCGGTATATATAGCCTAATATTCGACGCTAATCATCATACTCGACCCACTTCAGAGAAGACGAAAAACAAGTGCGCGTGCAGGTTTTCTGTCAAGTACCCATCCAGTAGTAGGCATAGGCTTGACAAATCCAATCTTTCCCGGTCTTGGGTGTTGACCCCTGAACCACATATATATTCGTCTTTTCTCCAAATCATTTTTCCGATCTTCAGGAGAAGTGCTGAGTGGGCTGGCTGACGCACCCCTTGGGAAAATCTGCAGAAATGATAAACAATCAAACATCAGCACATGATTTCTTCGATGTGTGGTACATGGTGGGGTTTACATCGACGTAGACGGCATGGAAATGTTTTACCGCTCGATCGAAACGTAACCTCGACCT
Source organism: Dactylis glomerata (assembly GCA_007115705.1). Taxonomy (NCBI): domain Eukaryota; kingdom Viridiplantae; phylum Streptophyta; class Magnoliopsida; order Poales; family Poaceae; genus Dactylis; species Dactylis glomerata. Next base: position 61,990 of record QXEO01001903.1, on the reverse strand, counting down.
CGAGTGACTTTTGACCGAGCAGCTAGCAATCGTCGTGGAATGGACGGCCCCATTTCTGACAGCGCGTACAATCCTCATGTGCATTGCATGCCATCGTGCGTAGCATGGCATTAATTAGACCACCAGTTGTGAACAGTCCTGGTACTAATTGGTTAAGCATGAACAATACTACAGTTACATAGACATTTTGTGTCTGAAGCAGTCGTCTGTGACGTGTACCGCTGAGTGCTGACTGAGTGCATGTATGTAAATATGTTGCAGGTTCATGGCTGCACTGCGGGTACCACCTGACGACGTCGATCGTGGCGGCGCCGCTGCTGAGCCTGCCGTACGCGTTCGCGTCGCTGGGGTGGTCGGCCGGGATGATCTGCCTCGTCGTCGGCGCCGCCGTCACCTTCTACTCCTACAACCTCATCTCCCGCGTCCTGGAGCACCACGCGCAGCAGGGCCGGCGGCAGCTCCGATTCAGGGACATGGCCACCGACATACTAGGTCAGTATGCTATCTCAACAAATGTATCATGCTAATTAATTACCCAAATTATCTGTCTTTATTAGGGTAAAATCTCATACAATTATCCAAATATGTCCACGCATGGCATACATTATCCTGCCGTCATTTGGGGTTTACTCCTAGTTTGTTGGTTTCGAGTATAAACCCGGCGTGTCGTCGGCCTATCAAGCTAGCATTCACACACACTTGGCAAGATGCGAGACGTGCGTAGTGTAGCACGCATATGCACAAGAGGAGGAGTGTTGTGTGGGACTAGTCCACTACTCCACTACTCCACTGTCGTGTCGCGAATTGCAGTGTAGCTAGCCGCAGGGGGCTTTAAAAAAGGGGTCAAAGCACAGCACGTGGTCAAGGAGTAGCACAAGCGGACAAGCCGACAGTCAGTGACTCAGTGTAGATGGCTGCAGCCTTTCGAACTGAGGGGGTGTCGTGCCATCACGTGAGCATCTTCTTTCAATAATTACCACTCCTGCGTCGCGCAAAGGCGACAGCCGACAGATCTGGTCCAAGTCGACGCTGCCGCGCGCTATGCCCTACGGGTACTATCGTGGACTCTTGGCCTACGGGTACAATTCAGAAAATAGTTAGTTGTGTCCATTTCGACTCGTGGTCGACATGCATGGCAGGAAGGCAATTTTCGAAAGAAAAAACCAGCACTCACATTTCACCAAGGAGCTTTTTCTGGAAATTCCTTTCAGATTTTTTAATTATGTTCGTACGTGCATGTTCAAGTTAACCTCTAACCCATTCTCTTTGATGCAGGTCCTGGATGGGGGCGTTACTACATCGGGCCGATCCAGTTCTTGGTGTGCTTCGGGGCAGTCGTGGCGTCCACTCTGCTCGCTGGCCAGACCATGAAGGTACGTACGAATCGATAAATGCGACCGGCATCGTGTCCATCGGGTAACATCTTGGACGGTGCACTCGCAGTAAAAGCCCATAACACGACTCACATGATATTTTAGGTTTGTGAAATAAATATATTTAGATATATTTTGACGTGTATATTCAAGTGAATCTACCCTAAAAGATATCTAGATACATTTACTTTATAAAACTAAAATATTTTATATTTTAAAACGGAGCGAGTACGTATGTGATATGCTAATTGCATCGATTCTTACCACAGGCCATCTACCTGATCGCCAACCCTGGCGGCACCATCAAGCTGTATGTGTTCGTGGCCATCTTCGGCGTCTTCCTCATGATCCTGGCTCAGCTGCCGTCCTTCCACTCTCTCCGCCACATCAATCTCATCTCCCTCCTCCTTTGCCTCTCCTACAGTCTCTGCGCCGTCGCCGGCTGCATCTACCTAGGTAGCTACCCCAGCCGTCTACCACAACCCTTTACTCTCTCCGTTCTAAAATATAAGATATTTTAGCATATTATTGTTATTTATGTAGCTAGATATTTTTTAATGTGTACATTAAAAAAAGTGTGAAACTATATACTAAAAAGCATCTACATACATGTATGTCAATGATGGTATAAAACATCTTATATTTTTTAAACAGAAGGAGTATAAGCCATACAAAAAAAGCTTCAACTAATGGGTGCCTACATTGCAGGGAACTCCGACAGGGCGCCCCCCAAGGACTACTCGATCCGCGGCGGCACTAGCACCCGCGTCTACGGCGTCTTCAACGCCATCGCCGTCATCGCCACCACCTACGGCAACGGCATCATCCCGGAGATCCAGGCCACGGTGGCGGCGCCGGTGACGGGCAAGATGTTCAAGGGCCTCTGCCTCTGCTACGCCGTCGTGGTCACCACCTTCTTCAGCGTCGCCACCGCCGGGTACTGGGCATTCGGCAACGAGGCGCAGGGCCTGCTCCTCAACAACTTCATGGTGGACGGGAGGGCCGTCATCCCGGAGTGGCTCCTGCTCATGGCGGAGCTCTGCACGCTCATGCAGCTCTCCGCCACCGCCGTGGTGTACCTGCAGCCCACCAACGAGGTCTTGGAGGGCTTCCTCTCCGACCCCAAGGCCGGCCAGTACGCCGCGCGGAACGTCGTGCCGCGGCTGCTATCCCGCACCGCCGCCGTCGCCGTCGGCACCACCATCGCGGCGATGGTGCCGTTCTTCGGGGACATGAACGCGCTCATCGGAGCGTTTGGTTTCCTGCCGCTCGACTTCGCCGTGCCGGCCATTTTCTACAACCTCACGTTTAAGCCGTCCAAGAAGGGGATCGTTTACTGGCTCAACACGGCCATCGCCGTCGTGTTCTCCGCGCTCGCTGTCGTCGCGTCCGTCACCGCCGTCAGGCAGATCGTGCTGGACGCCGGCACATACAAGCTCTTCGCCAACGTGTGATTTTTGATTGAGTGCTTGCAGCATCCTTGCATCTAGGTGAGGTTGACCTATGCGGCGAAGTGCTTCACCTTTGGTCGGCTGTCCGCAAAAGTAGCGAGTACATATCGAGTTTTGGGTGTGGATACAGTGATGTAGGCAGATGAGTGTGATCGGACAAGTGTGCAGCCCATCGATTCTGTACTCCTATAGCTATACTTGAGGAGAGAAGAGTTGAAGTGTGCTCTACTGCTCTTTCAAATATACACTTTTTGCTAGTATTCAGCTGTCCCTAAATTGTCTTTATGCAAAACACTGCACTAGAATTAATTTAGGGCTCGTTTAGCTCCCATCATTTGAGGCTAGAATCAAAGAATTCATTTATGATTCTATCAATTACTTGTTTGGCCGCCACGGAATTGGTTATGGAATTCATTTTGAATTCCATAGTTTTTCATCTCATGCCTAATCTTAATACCTATTGGATACCCTATCATTTCTGTGAATTTTTCAAAATGAAATGATATCATCATTATCATTTCATTTCATTTCTACCAAATGAAATAAAATGATGGGTGTCAAACGAGCCCTTAGAGATTTGGAGAAGCTGTAATTCAGATTCTACTTTCGGCTCCTCAAGTTTGAAAGCATAATTTGTAAATAATACTGCGAAGACCCAGAAAAAGGCATAGTTAAAAATCTTGATAGGACAAAGGAGTACAGGCGTAGCGAACCTGTACCGGTATCAACGCCTTACATTAGCCACACCATGGTCGATAAGTGTGATACTGATGAAGTGGTTACATTTAGTTGTAAAGGAAAACCAATATCGCTCTAGTACAAAAACTGAGTGAACTTCCGAGACTACATAAGACTGTCGAGCTGAGACTGTAGATCCGATATAGACAGCATACCCATAGATTCAATTTCGTCAGCTGAGTACTCTGACTTCACAAGGGATTGTAGCTGTATATGAGCCTCAACTATATTTGTCCTACAACAAAGAAGATGAATAAGAAATATGCAGAAATCAATGAATGTGGTACATCTAGTGTTTGACCTTCTTCAGTTTACAATCTCTATTTCGATATACATGTTAGAATTACAGAGTTATTTTTAGGATTAAAGGTTAGTATTATATTCAGTTAAAACCAATAGCTGAGTACAGCTTAGCGCATTTCAACCTACAAGGGACTCCTGTGAAAAATAAGTATAGACGAGGTGCACAAGTAAACAGTACCATGATTGACAATGATGTAAGGAAGTGCATGGATTTGTGAAAATAGTGAAAAAAAATCTTAGTAGACAGCTATAGTTTTGCATATTACACTCACTACGACGCCACGAGATGGAGACAGGCAGAGCTGTGGCTGACTGGCTGCAGGCTTTTTTACAGTTGTGTGAACCGCCATAAGGAGCTAGAGTGTGCGTGTTGTGCGCATTCTCTGGGTACTTGCTGCCACACTTGTAAGCATTTGCTTGTCTTACTTAAAAAAATGTCCAAACGCTTGTTTGCACGTTCTCCGAAAAAGGGATAGATGTAGGGAAGTACCAAGTAGCCCCAACAAGTTACAGATCATACCATCAAGATTGATTACATGTCCCAATATGAGATATAGTTCAGAGGTTAGGATTTCTATCAACATGCACACAATTTGTCACGACAAAAGCTTATGCTGGTAGCTGGCTTTGGCCAAATAAGCATTACTGTTGCATTGGATAAATAATGCCAGGGTATTATCGATAGCTGCAATGAGATGTAGATCCTTACTTGATGGGTTTGAATAAAATTAATCTTGTCGATGGGTTTTGCAAATACAACCTCATCTTGATCATTACTTTGGGGAGATCTTCTTGAATAGCAGCCCCGACCTGCTTATCGCAGAATGAATATTTTCATATCATATATAGAAAAGCAGTGTAGTAAATCGAATTTCACAAAATGACATGTACCTTTTGAACGAGCTCTGCAACTTTATCAGGTGAAGCAAATGCTTGTGTCTTAAGGGGTTTTGCTAGAACAGAATCCAATTTCTGGCCCTGGCTACCTGAGGACAGTGCAACTTTGACAGCAGTTACCTGCCAAACAACAAGTAAATAATGTTACAATTGACATTTTAGAGCACAGCCTACAATATAATGTACTTAACATTGATCACCCTAGAAGAATGTGATTAAACATCTCGGATCCTGACTTTACTGTTTGTTCTGTACTATAAAATGATGGCATCATTAATACTACCGATTGGGTACTACCGATTGGGAGTCATGTCCCACAACACAAAATAACAACATTTGAGGACAACATCAAAGGCTATATCGACTACCCTGTTTGTTTTATGCATCATCCATGTCACCCTTTTTGCACCTCTCTACTTCTCTCTGCAATCCCTCCATTGTTCCTTTCAACTCCCATGATGCTCTGCACGTAGAAGACGCATATCCAAACATTCGCCCCTCAACAGCGCCATCAGGGCTTATGACACAGGATACACAAATAACCAGATGCACAAGACCATGCTGGATCTGCTGCTCAGAATCCAACTCGACAACCCAAAGCAGACCGGCACCATGTCCAGTCATGCTGAGGACCGCTGCAGCAGTAGAGCCGAATACGCTACCAGTTCTTGGCACTGTCCATCCAAAGACCAAGAATGCACCTACCTCGGCCGCACACCAACCCGCATAGTTTGTATTAGCAGGAGGGAAAGAAGGGAGAGTGGGTGGGGCCATGAAAGTGATGTGGGTTACACACATGCAAACCAGTTGCAGAGGACGGCCACTCGGACAAAAAAGGATGACATCGAAACAACCCCTAAAACCAGCCTCGGTGGCCAAGGATGTGAACCCAACTTTATGGGGTCAAATAGACTAATGGAAACGTTTCGATGTTATTTGGGATCAGTGATATTTCTAGGGAGCAAAGTGGACTTTTTGCTTGCAGCCAAATAAAATGCAAAGCCCAGAAACCTGACTCTTTTTTCACTTGAAAGGGGTGAAGTTTCGATTGACCATACCTTAGTAACAAAAGAAAGCATTGGGTCCACTACTAGTTTAGTGATGGACATTATAAACTCTTCACAGGTAGATTTAAGGCTTTTCTCCAGCTCCTGAAATTAAAAGAGTAGACGTAGGGAAATTAGCTGAAAATCAACAAAACTGAAAGAGGATTTGAGCAATTGTTAAACAAGTGTATTCAGTGTTGTCATATTTGAGACATTGTTAAACAAGTGTCAACACTTAAGGACATGTCAAATTGGCAAGCTGCACTTGCCAATCAGCACAAGCAAGGTCCAACATATGCTCACAACTGCATGAGCATATGCACTATTTATTTCCAATTTTTACAATATGGAATGCCAACTTCCTAGTAGCAGCTGATGAGGTAACAACACAACATCTTACACTTACTAGGCTAAAAGGCAAAAATGTCAGTTCAAGTTACTTACTTTTCTGGCATCAATCTGGCTCTCCAATACACGGGGAGAAAAGGTCCTAGCAAGTGATGTTGACCTTGACCAGTCAAATAATGAGACCTGGCCCCTGAGAATCCTTCTTAAGTGATCCTGTAAAAGGAACATGTAATTTCATGTAGTTATCTATTATCAGATATGATCCATCTACATGGTATTTACATCTGTTAAGATAGCTAAAAGATAGTAATAAAAAAGCTTTGGACCTGTGGAAGTCACATGATTACGACCTCGTTCTCCTAGTCTTTTTCTTGATTGTTAGTACGGAACTAAAGCTGCTTTTGTATTTTAACAATAAAGCAGTTTGGCACCGCGTATGACCTTTTAAATCAGGTATCCCGAGCGATAATGTATTGTTGAAAAACTTAATCAAGATTGATGAAAAACTGACTTCACTACAAGTTAAATGCAACGAGAAAGTAGGAATGCACAATAGATTTTAAAAACATAGGGTTTAAGTTTTTTCTAAAGACGAGGTTATCGGTGCATCTAGTTGGTATTGCCAAAAGTCACTTCTATTCTACGAGCAGCAACTCTGCCTGAGTTGTGCTGACTTCTATTCTACGAGCAGCAACTCTGCCTGAGTTGTGCTGAGTTTCGATAAATGCTCGAGTCTGATTCTACCTAACCTGTACCCACGAAAACAGCGAGGAAATGATATCTTTCCCAATACTTCATTCAACTGAAAGACACCAAATGGAAACCAGACCATATGTTACCCTCACCAGGGTGCACAAAAATACGAATAAATTTTTCCCGCCAAATCAGAGACACCTGGTTGTTAAACAAGTACTCTTATGATCTCACCCAATACCAAATATAAATTAGGCATTACATTCTCATGCATACCAGATTAGCATTAAAAAAAGTAAACACACGAAACAGTTCTGGAAAATAAGCGTCAACGATATACATAATGAAAGCAAATGTGATCCAGAACACCATCAGGCTTCAAAGTCAAGAAATACACACAATTATGCAGAGAAAGTCGCACATACCAGCAAATGGGAGAAATCCAGCTCCTTATGTGTGACAGCGAACTCAATATCAAATGGCGCAATCTGTAGATATGTAATCACTTATGAGTTGTCGGATGGATTAATGTAATCGATGGACTTTATTATAAGTTGCATGGCCACCTGTTCCCTCAAAATGAGTAGGTGTTTAATTAGGAACAGCTGTCCATCCATGAGGGTTGCTCTTTTTGTAATGACCTTGCTTGCATTCTATTCACATGACCAACAGTTCGTTGCTCAGATTAACAATAAATGTGACATGGTACAGAAACTGCAAATAGCATGTATTTTAGATCATGGGCAATAGTAAGAGAGGGGACCTGAAGGGATGTTGAGCAAACTTCTAAAGCTTCCTGTGACATATAAGCGATATGTCAAGTTAAATGATCAGGGCATCAAGAAGTAAAAAAGGAAGAATTAACCAGAGAAATTATCATAAGCTTTGAGAGGTAGAATACCTGGGCTAAACCAGTAAAAACCGAAGATTCTAAGCAACGATATAGCTTTGATAGGCACGAAACTGTTTTCTCCAATGGTCTATACCATGTTGCATACATGTCTGAGTTGTCACTAACCTACGAATATAAGAGAAATATAACTCATTACTCTTTCTCAACGAGATCTAGATCTTTCTCATGCTCGCTATTAACTGGCAAAGAGGCAATCCTGGCATAACTAAGGCGAGAGCAGAAAGTCCAAATGTTACTCATAAATATGTATACTCACTCCGGCCCATATTACCTTTCACAAATACGGATGTATCTAGACACATTTTAGTGCTAGATACATCCGTATTTGCGAAAGGTAATATGGGTCGGAGGGAGTATGAGAACTTGCAAGCATGATTATACAGCCAAATTTTAGTACTCCTGGCATAACTAAGGCAATGGAGTACAGGATTATAATGAATGCACAGGACAAAAAGGAGTTGAACAGGAAATAAACATTTGTTATTGTAATAAGAAAACTAACATTAGCACTTGAAGTTGCCAATCTCTCAAGTTTTCCCGGATAATCCAGATCTTCATCAGAAGGGCGAAAGTTTGCAATCTGGACAAAACATAGATGATAAATATTAAGCAAAAAGGTTTTGATGAATTACACATCAGCTGCTTCATCTCCCAAAATACTTACACTTGTGTGTTAAACAATGGAGAGTAACTAGTTGACAGAACATAAAACAAATAAAGGTGCTAACACTGTGTAAGGTTCAACACAAAGTAATAGAAGAGCGCCATCCTATGAACTCAGATATGATGATAAAGTTTCTTTCACTTTAGATCATCTTTTAATCCTTTGACTCGTCCTTAGCAAGTCCGCGTCATATCCAATTTGGGTTTTAAGGGGGTGCCATGCTTGTGCAGAATCAAAGATAGGTAAAGTAGTAAAGGAAATATGGGGTTCTGATTACAAATAGCTCAAGTTTCTCAATATAATACTTGAGTGCACCTTGCAAGTTCTTAAACAGCCATCAATATTCTAACGATTGCTCATTTTGTGAAAAATAACACAATCAACATAGATTTACTTTTTTGCAAATCATTGCAAGAAGCCAACCTCCCATTCCGTCACTACTACTACGGTACTACCCATGCAACACATGCACAGACTCCCGATGTGCATAAATCATGTTGATACAGATGACCAAAATGAACACCAGGCAGTTCAAATTATTATTGTGTTATATAAGGCCATTATAAAGTTTTCACTTGGGGCATTGCAGCTGATCAGACTCAAGGAATTATACTCACAATAAATATGGAACCAAATGATTAAATACGCTCTAGGCACTAAAACAGAGAAATATGCTGGCCGAAAAAACACAATGTCAACCATCACTATTTGAAATAGTACCTCCTCACGAATATGAGTCCGAGCACAAAAGGCTAACCGCTCATGAACATCTGCAAGTATCCTCTGCAATATTGGACGCATCCCAGCTACTGATTCCCCACGTATAACCAGGTGCTCCCCCAACACTTCAGCCTTCAGAATGTCAACGAGTTCACAGAGAGAATCAATGTTCCCTTCATATATCAGTCTAGGCCTCAGAGTATCATACAAGTGTGTGCACCTGAATGAAAAATCAATACAGATTGTCATCTTAACTGAAACAGTCAAGTTCATAACAAATATGCCACAACTGCCATAGTAAGCTCAAGTTTATAAAAGCTCAATATCTGCTCTTAGTCTAATGTGACAGTTCTTTTTATGCACTGAAACCTCATCCAAGAATGCAGATAAGAGTATAATTTGTGTTGATCATCAAGTTAAATCCTTTGTAGCAAGTATTGTATATTTGTATTATCACTATATCTTCAGTAATTCTTTAGCTATTTTACTTTGTCTCTTTTCCAAACGTTTCTGTTGGGTTTCATATCTAGCCTACCCCAACTTCCTTAGGAAAAAGGTAGTGACACATTAAAAGTAATTTGCTATGCTGACTATAACTTGAATATGCACAGTACACTCCTAAATGCATAGGAGGAGAATCAAACTGAAGACCAAATCACTAGCCAACAATGGTAAAAATTTCAATGAAGCTCCCAAAGCAACAAGCCTCAACGAGGACTTGCTACATGCTAACTACTGCATGCTCTATCACATGTCAACCTGAACCAAAACAATAGCTCCTGCCAACATCCCAGCTTGCAGTATAACTTGTCAATAAGGTGGTACGATTCATTATTTGATGTTGCCTTGTTGAATGCTGATTTGTCAACCCAACTTTATGCTATTATTATGCCATTTTTTTCTTGGGGGAATAATAAAGTCAAGTTTGGTGAACTGCACAAATTGTAAGTTGTATAACTTCTAAGATTGCCAGCATCACACAAATTGAGGTGGCAGAACCATGAGGGGATGAAATAATCTTACAATGGATCCATTAAAGGAGCCATACTTGAAACATCTGATGCGGATGCTGGGAAGAAGTGAGCAAAAAGCTGGTGCTCAAGCTGGCATGCCTGAGAAGCAACAGGAAAAGTAGTAAACATTTTCTTTTAGCAGTCAAAACGACATAAGTATTACAACAATGAGATCAAATCAAACCGCGAGAATGATACAAGCTTCGGTAAAATATAACTGTGTGATACTTGGCATGCATTTTGGATGTTGCAAAATAAGTAGAAATATAAACTATTTACTATTTTAAAGCATTTCATACATGAGCAGATGATACTAGGTCACTGTATACACAAAGTGTGGTGATCGTGGTCCTCTACTTTTCACTTCCGTATGTATATATGGTTACATGTTAGTGTTTGAATATTTTTGGTGGTTTGCAATGAGTAGTAATTATTCAAAAATTTGTTGATTTATTTTTAAGTAACTAGTTAGGTGCGACAAGGGTGTGAACGTACATCCCTTTCATGGCATATTTTTAAAATAATCTCCAGTTATGAGTTATATGAAATATGACTTTGTTTGCCTTTCTTTTTGTCCACCTGAGAATTGACTGAGCATTTTTTGAGTGCATCCAATAGATATTAATTCAAGATATGAAGGGGACAAATGAAAATAACACATATGCATATAAGTTGTAAGTTTCTCTTTGTCGAGAAAAAGTTGTAAGTTTCTCTTTGTCGAGAAAAAAGTTGTAAGTTTCAAAACATAAGCAAAATAACTAACATTCGGAAATCCACTTTGGCTCATAGGAGCATATGCACCCACTGGTCTAAATTTTTTTTTTCAAAATATCTAAAAATTCTGAATAAAAATTCTTAGCGTGCATCTAGACATTTTATGTTCACTCACCAAGTTTTGTAAGAAAAAGATAATTTTTGTGACCTGTGTAAAAAAGACAAATTTTTATGCTACAAAATTGCTATTTACGTAACTGTTTTTTGTTATTTTTACACAGGCCACAAAAAATGTCCTTTCTCACCAAAACTTTGATGGATGGACATAGAATGTTCATATGCATACCCGGAATTTTTTGTTCAATTTTTTTGATTTTTTGAAAATGCATTTAAAATGTATTTTCATAATAGGTGCATTTGCTCCTATGAGCCAAAACACCATGTCCACTAACATTGCACTAAACAAATGAACCTAAATAGTATAATTAGATAAACATGTGGTTACCTGCATTAAATAGGCACAACCAGACCTTGTTAAAGAAGGTAAGGCCTCAGTTTTAGCAAACTCAGAGATCCTTTGCTGCACCATGCCTCGTATCTAGAACGAAATCATAAGTGATAGGATATATAATCACGTTTAGGTCAAAACAGAGGGCAAATGACTACAATTTTAACTTACCAAGTACAGCCTCTGCTCACAAAACAAACTGTGACACTCTGAAAGAATCTGTGCATATTCTTTCTTAGAAGATCTACTTTCAATCTCATCAAAAATTGGTTTTAGCTGGACAAGAATCAGGAGCAACAGAATTACAACTGAAATAAAACCAAAGCTTCATTGATATAACGTAAGAGTGTCTACAACTGGTTTAAACTTATCAATGAACTATAAAAACTATATATCATTTAATAGAAGAGTATACCTCCCCAGCTGCTGCCTTGAAGCGGACATAGATAAGAGATGCTTCCACACCCTCTGTAACAGCATTTGTTCCAGAACCACTGCCTCGGATTGCAGCTTGAACCTGCAAACAAGTAAAGCTATTATCTAGTAATAACTATTAGTTGCAACACTTTGACCAGCCAAATGCAAATGAAACTGAGGATACCTGGGCTGAAGCGGCTTTCAGTGTCGACAGGACATGTGACCGGATCATACCTAATGCCCGAGACTGCAATACAAGAAGCAGATACCTATAGGGTTAGGTACTTAGGTGCACATATTCGTTATGAATATAAATGTAGTTTGCCTCACACAGTCCTTTACCTGAAGTTGACGAAACTTGACCAAGTAAACAGCAGATTCAGCATATTGTGGATTATTTTGAACATATCTATATCCACCAAGAGGATAGAACATTAGCTCAAAAAATCTCAACACAGAAAACAACATGTCACATTATGCAACAGTTACTTACGAGATACAATCATCAAGCCGTTTCAACAATGGGAGAAACTGTTCGTTTCCGATGTTCATATTCTGAGAATAAAAGCTAGTGGAGGCCTGAAAAGTAGAAATAGGTAAGTAGGCCATATGAAGCAGCATATAGCAATTTACAGTAATCCAGTATGCCAATATTTCGATAAACTGATATGTGCTAAGCTGGTTACAAAGTGTATTCAGCAACCAAAAAATGTTTAGATCTCAAAGATGTGGAATAAATTTAACAATATCAATCAGCGGGTTGTTAAAAAAATTAACCACAAGATGACAACATGAAGAGTAATAACATCCACCACCACCAACAACAAAGCCTTTAGTCCCAAACAAGTTGGGGTAGGCTAGAGGTGAAGCCCAAAAGATCTCGCAACCAACTCATGGTTGTGGCACATGGATAGCAAACTTCCACGCATCCCTGTCCAAGGCTAGTTCTTTGGTGATACTCCACTCCTTCAAATATCTCTTTACGAACTCCTCCCATGTCAAGTTTGGTCTACCCCGACCTCTCTTGACATTATCAGCACGCTTTAGCCGTCCGCTATGCACTGGAGCTTCTGGAGACCTGCTATAATATGCCCAAACCATCTTAAACGATGTTGAACAAGCTTCTCTGAAATCGGTGCTACCCCAACTCTATCTCGAATATAATCATTCCGGACTTGGTCCTTCCTTGTGTGGCCACACATCCATCTCAACATGCACATCTCTGCCACACATAAGTGTTGAACATGTCGCCTTTTAGTCGGCCAACGCTTAGCGCCATACAAACATTGTGGGTCGAATCACCATCCTATAGAACTTGCCTTTTAGCTTTTGTGGCACTCTTCTCACAAAGAATGCCAGAAGCTTGGCGCCATTTATCCATCCGGCTTTGATTCGATGGCTCACATCTTCATCGATGTCCCCATCTTTTTGCAGAATTGACCCCAAATATCGAAAGGTGTCCTTCTGAGGCACCACCTGTCCACCAAGGCTAACCTCCTCCTCCTTGTGCCTAGTAGTAGTGAAACCGCACCTCATGTACTCGTTTTTAGTTTTACTAAGTCTAAAACCTTTCAATTCCAAAGTTTGTCTCCAAAGCTCTAACTTCCTATTGAACCCCGTCCAACTATCATCGACTAGCACCACATCATCTCAAAGAGCATACACCATGGGATATCTCCTTGCATATCCATTGTGATCACATCCATCACCAAATCAAAAAGATAAGGGCTCAAAGTTGGCCCCTGGTGCAGTCCTATTTTAATCGGGAAGTCATCGGTGCTGCTATCACTCGTTCGAACACTTGTTACAACATTATCGTACATGTCCTTGATGAGGGTAATGTACTTTGCAAGGACTTTGTGTTTCTCCAAGGCCCACCACATGACATTTTGTGGTATCTTATCGTAGGCTTTCTCCAAGCCAATGAACATATGCAGGTCCTTTGCTCCTTGTATCTCTCCATAAGTTGTCGTACCAAGAAAATGGCTTCCATGGTCGACCTCCCAGACATGAAACCAAACTGATTTTTGGTCACGCTTGTCATTCAACTTAAGCGGTGCTCGATGACTCTCTGCCATAGCTTCATTGTATGGCTCATCAGTTTAATTCCACGGTAATTAGTACAAAACTGTGAACAACCCCTTGTTCTTGAAGATTGGTACTAATATACTCAATCTCCATTCTTTTGGCATCATGTTTGCCCAAAAAATTGAGGTTGAAAAACTTAGGGCGTGTTCGGCGTGGCTTCCCAGAACTCCGTCGATCCTGCTTCTCATAGTGACGCCAACTTCTCGGCAGGAGCGGAAAACGTTCGGCTGGCTCCTCTCTCGTTTAGCTCCAGCCTCAGCGTGTGCTAGTTGGGCCAGATTGTGGGAAGTGAGAGGGACGGTCAGGTGGGCATGTTGTTTTTTCCCTACTCTACCGATTTTGGTTGAACACTAGCTAGTCAACCGGACCTGCTGCTGAAGGTGCTTCGCAAGGAGGTCAGGATGGAGGTCTCCGGCTGCTAGTAGAGGGCAGGGCAGGGTTGAGGAGGGCCGGACACGGCCGCAGCTGCTGCTCGACGAGGGCGAAGGCTGAGACGCCGGTCGCGCATAGTTTGGCGCGCAGGCGGAGACGCAGGGGAAGATTCCTTTGGCGAGCGCGACGCGGCGAGCGTGTGCTGCCGGAGGAGAGGATCCAGCGGCGGTGGGATGAATTTGAAGATTGGGGATTGGGGACAGCCGCATAGTCGATTGGGGATTTCAAGACGCGGGGTCGGGGCGACGATGCACAGACCGAAACGTTTTTCACTTGGCGGTGGCATAACCATGTAAATTTTCACTACTCCGCGTTTTGGTGTTCCGAGAATTTGCAGAAGAGGTGCTCCGCGTTTTGTACATCAGTTTTGGCTAGCTTCTCAGATCTAGCTTCGCGGAGTTAGTGTGTTCAGTGCTGCTCCGCGGTGGATTTTAGGGAAGCTGGAAGCTGGAAGCTGGGCTGTTGCCGAACACACCTTAGTTAGCCATACTATCGCTGTCTCCAAGGCCTATCCACACCTCAATGGGGATACAATCAGGGCTCATTGCCTTTCCTCCTTTCATCCTTTTTAACGCCTCCTTGACCTCAAACTGCTGGATTCGTCGCATAAAACACCTGTTGGTATCATCAAAGGAGTCGCCTAGTTCAATGGTAGAGCTCTCGGTCTCCCCATTGAACAACTTGTCGAAGTACTCCCACCATCTATGCTTAATCTTCTTGTCCTTCACCAGGAGTTGGTATGGTCCATCCTTGATGCATTTGACTTGGTCAACATCCCTCGTCTTCCTCTCTCGAGTATTGGCCATCTTATAGATGTCCTTTTCGCCTTCCTTCGTGTCTAACCGTTGGTAGAGGTCCTCATACGCCCGACCCCGTGCTTCACTCACAGCTCGCTTTGTGGCCTTCTTTGCCATCTTGTACTTCTCTATGTTGTCTGCACTCCTATCCATGTATAGGCGTCTGAAACAATCCTTCTCATTAATTACTGGCCTTCTGAACATCATCATTCCACCATCAGGTATCTTTAGCTTCTCTTCTACCTCCCCTTGACACTCCAAACTCCTCTGAGGCCACCTTGCGAATGCAAGTCGCCATCTTCATTCACATATTGTCCACAAGCTTATGTTGATGGACAACACTCTCTCCATGTATCACCTTAGGGTGTGTTTGGTAGGTTGGGCCAACCCAGAGATTCCCACCTCATCCTAGGATTTCACATATTTCGTTGTTTGGTAGGTTGGCTCGGGCCAGCTGAGAGATTCCCACCTCATGCAAATAAGGCCCCTCAGCCAGGCTGAGGAAGGAAGCTCGATTCGAGCTTCGCTACCCAGCCAGGCCTGTCTCGCCCGAGAACCCCTCCCGCGTCCCCGCGCCTGGGCCAAAACCCACAGGGGTCAACCGCCCCCGTGCTCATTCCCCCCCCCCCCCTACACCCACGCGCCCCTTCCTCACTCTCACCCCACCCTTCCTCCCCTTGACCCAGACCGCCGCCGCCTCGACCCAGGACGCCGACTCGACCTAGGACGCCGCTGCCTCGACCCACGCCGCCGCCACCTCGACCGAGGACCTGCAGGCCGCCGCCGCCTCGCCCCAGGAGATGCCCGCGGCCACCACGCTGCGCGCTCCTAGCCGCCGAGTTCGCGCCTCTCCCGGCCGCCACCACGCTGCGCGCCGCCACGCTGAGCGCCGCTGCCTTCCTGACCTCTCCCGGCCGTCGCGCCTCTCCCCGAGCTCCTCAGCACCGGAGCTCTCTGGCCGAGTTCGGCGGCGCGCCAGGACCTGCAGATCTCGGCGGCGCTCTAGGACATGCAGATCTCGCCAGGACTTCTCCGCCACCACGCAACTCCGGCGGTCATCGAGCTCCGGCCGTGGTTCAGATTAGCTCCGGCGAGATCTAGATCTAGCGACCGGATTGCTTTTTAATTTTTTGTTTAGGGACCTGATTGCATTTTCTTTTCTAGTTAGGGATTTGATTGCTTTTTTATTTTCTGTCTAAGGATCTATGTATAAAAATTTTGATTCTCAACTCAGATAAGCAACCAAACAACATTTCACCTCAGCTTGTTTCAATGAACCCGGGCTACCAAACACGAAGAATATCTCACTTCAACTTGTCTAGAGGCATCATGTATGGGGAGAGATAGTGATTCTCAGTTGAACCGGGCTACCAAACACACCCTTACAATCTAGGAATGCACCTCTGTCTTCTCTTCTCGAGAGGATGAAATCAATTTGGCTACAGTGTTGACCACTACTAAAAATCACTAGATGTGATTCTCTCTTTTTAAAGAGGGCGTTAGCTACGATCATGCCGTAGGCTAGTGCAAAGCTTAAGACATCTTCCCATTCTTGATTCCTAATGCCATTGCCATAGCCAAAGCCCACATGCACCCCTTCAAAACCTGTGTTAGATGTACCCACGTGGCCATTGAGGTCTCCTCCTATGAAGAGCTTCTCGCCACTCGGTACACTCCTAACAAGTCCTCCATGCCTCCCCGGAACTCCCTCTTGGCTCATTGCAGGGCATATGCGCTGATAACATTGATAACTAAGTCCCCAAATACCAGCTTGACTAGGATAATCCGGTCCCCACATCTCTTGACGTCTATCACTCCATACTTGAGGCTCTTTTTGATCAAGATGCCTACTATTTCTGTTTGCATCCGTCCCCGTGTACCACAGCTTGAAGCCAGTATCCTCCACCTCCTTCGCCTTCTGTCCCTGAATTTGGTTTCTTGAACGCAAAGAATATCCACACCTCTCCTCGCTGTTGTATCAACTAGCTCCGTTCCAGCTACCTAAGCGGATCCTCCTAGGCTCGGCTAGCTTCCTTACCCTTCGCACTTGTCGAGTCAAATGTGAAGACCCTTGTTCGTTTTCCACTACACCCGGGCGCCACTAAGGATGTGATGACACAATCCTTGCTCACTTGTCACCGTATCCAGATCAAGAGTACTAACATCCATAGAAGCCAAATAATATTCATGTACTCCCTCCGTTCCTTGATATAAGGTGTATAGTTTTCTGTGAAAAAATCAAAATATAAGGTGTATAGCATGATTGTGGGATTTTTTTACGCAATTTAGGAGTCAATCTGATTAGGAGAGACATGATAAAAAGATTTCCCTATTTTCCTCTAGTCTCACGTTGATCACCTACCAGTATTAACGTCTAAAAGCAATGAAGTATTATTTTAACAACCAAATTACAGTTAGTTTTTTGCACAAATGAACCCACAGGGTCCACACCAGTCACCCAGTTGAGAAAGAGCAAGGAGCCAAGGATGCAAATACGAGCAGAAATTTCGGGAAGTATGTTGATCATGTAGATTTCACTTGAGCTCATTAGTTCAGCTTTAGAATTGGAGCAGTACAGATCCAGTATGTTTGGTTAAGGGTTGATCTTATGTGAACTGAAGTTATGAAAAGGACTTTGTTCAACCAAATACTCCAATGAAGTCTAACCATAACTTATTTTCGAGAGATGTACTAGGATGGGAAATCTCACATTTTCCAATTCATCAAAATAGTTTAACCTACTTCGGAGTGCTTCGGCGAACTCAATGAGCCTCTGTTTCTCCACCAACTGCATACGCATTAAAAAGAAAAAAATCAGAAGATGCACTAAAATGGCAAAATTACGAAATATATAAGCCTTTAGGACCTTAGTATGTGTTAGAAATAACACACATAGCAACAAAACATTAAATATGAAGTTAAAGCCTGCATCTAGTGGGTGAAATGAAACATGTTTTTAGATGGCAAATTGATATTATGGTCACAAAAACAAAGGATAATGGGAGATCATTAGTATAGTATTTGTTTTCTAAATAAACAGCACAAAGGACAATGTGCTAGTATGAGAAACCTAAGTCTTCCTAGAGGATTTTCTCAATAGCATAGCTTGGATTGGTTCTTTATACTAGAGTAATTATGTAACATGATAGTTTATCCTAATTGCATAGTTCATAATATTAATTTCTAGAAAGTATTTGTGGATCCATATAGAAACTGTATAGCAAGAGGCTACATACAATCAATAGCTCGACATGTCAATATTTTTTGTAAAATTTCCAAGAAAAATATATATTAGTTGATGAAATAAGTAGGGATGCAAAATATATCAACAATCAGATCATTAATATGAGATTCAAGCAGACCAACAGGCAAAGGGCACACATGGCATGTAACCTCACAAATTTTGGTAGTATCTGAGACACTCTTAAAGAGGGAATGGGTAAACAATAAATAATGAACTAAAGAATCACTGTGAATAGTAGCTTTTTTTTAAGGGTGACTGTGAATAGTAGCTAACTAGAAGAGAATGAGTAAAAGAGGCATACAAGTTGGTCGCAAGCATCATGCAAAGTTTTTGTCTTTGTAGCAACACTGGAGTGCAAGGATTGTAGTTCCTCAAATAAGTTCAATGTGTCATCGACCTGAATTGGAGGTACTTAAGGTTAACCAGAAAGAAAGGAACGTATATGGTCATTATAAAATTTCTTCAACGTAACTAACAGAAAGGTTTATAAGCCACCCACTTGTTTAAGGATACCATCACATGTGTTAACACGTTCCTCTAATGTACTCTCGTAGAGGCGATACTTTTCCTCTGTCTATCAAAAAACAGAAAAAGGGTTGAAAACTCAACGTGCCATCGCAAGTTGTCAGCTACTAACTGAAGAATAGAATATGCACAAAGCCACAAACCTCAGATTTCATAGCTGATTCCAGTTCAGCAAACCATTTGTAGAACTACATGTGGTAACAAAAGTATTAGCTCAATCTGCAGGATCATTTTGCCTTCTATCCTTAAACATCTTAAGACTAGACATAAACTAAGGAAAAGAGTTAATGAGAGTTCAAAATTGTCCAGTCAATCAGCATAGACAGCAACGAAGGAAAACATACCTGATGTGTATTCACCAAGACCGCATCCATTGCACCCGCCTCCTCCAGAGCAGACTCTTTCTCTGGCACAGTCGTACCTCCATCTTCCTGATATACCACATATAGAAATTCATATAAAACTAACACTGGTGCCAATGCAATATATCCATAACTAATATAAAGCCAAAAGGGGAACAGGAGTACAAGGAGTACACCCTTATAATGACGCTCATACTCAGTTACAAGCAGCCATAAAATGAAAAACTATACGCTGACCCTAAATGCAGGCCTTGCAAATCTATTTGACACCCAAATAAAATTTTCAACAATTATCACAAATCTAATAGGAAGTACTTGTTGGATTGAGAAGCATGAGCTAATAATGTCCCACTAATCGCCAATTTGTTTTTACGAACTCACCAAATCCATGTATTGCAAAGTATGTACACTCTATTACTGCAAATAAAATACAGTACCTCAGATCCTTCAAACAGAAATAAATCTGACAGGGCTCCCTTACAGCAGACATTGCCAATTATTTGACACCCAAATAAAATTTCAACAATTATCACAAATCTAATGTTAGATTCAGAACCATGGGCTAATAATGTCACACCGATCGCCAATTTTTTTTACGAACTTAGGAACCCTGTATTGCAAAGTATGTACGCTCTAGTACTGCAAAATAAAATACAGTACCTCAGATCCTTCAAACAAAAGTAAGTTTGACAGGGCTCCCAAGCACAGCATGGAACGAACTAAAAAACGAATATTACGGTGGCACTACGAGATCTCAACCAGTGACGCGTATAGCATAAATAACAGTTGTGACTGTGAGATCCGGCGTCTTACCAGATTGGCCGGGAACGGGCGCTCGGCCACGGCGTGCGAGAGCGCGGCGATGGCGGCATTCTGCTGCTCCGTGAGCGGCGCGTTCTGCAACAGCGAAATCGACAAAACGAGGGCCTCAGATCAGATCCACCAGACCGCTGATCGCGCCGGAACGACGACGAGGAGGGGGAGGGAAGGGCGTGGAGGCGGGTACCGACCTTCTCCCACGCGTACGCGAAGTTGTAGCCCTTGGAGACAGCCCCCGACTTGGGCAGGGTCGCCTGCGTTGTCGCCATGGACATCCTCCGCGTGAGCTCGCGCCAAACTGGAGGGGTTTCTTTTCAGCAGCAACGCCGTGAAGTCTGGAATCTAGAGACCGTTTCGTGTAAGTTGGACTCGGATCTGGAACCCACACGGTTGACGTGTCACGGTCCAATCACTGCCGCCTCTTCGTTGGACCTGCGAGCAGTGGTCGCGCGCCCGCCTGCAATTTCCGGCCGGTCCTGCTCGATCCGTCGCCGCCGCCTGCGCTGCTTCTTCCTCTTCGCTCGGAGTTGGAGAAGCCGAGCGGGGCAGCAGGCGGGCAGCCGAGATCCCGAGAGCAGGCGGCCGAATCAGAGTAGGCGCGGTGAGGAGGATGCGGAGGTTCTCAAGGCGCGGCGGCGGGCGGCGGAGTGGAGCTGTGCGTGCGCCGCGCGCTTGTGCGTGTTCGGTGGAGGACTGGAAGGCTGCGTGCGAGAGCAGTTCCAGGTGGGGAGTTGAGTCGATAGGTTTTTCCACAAAATATTGGCCCAAGAAGGGCCATTTTGCATATTACCGCTCTGGAACTGCCTGGGAAGGTTTCGACAGAACAAAAAAGCTCCAGTCCGCCCCCAATGGCACCGCCGCCGCCGAAGTGACCAAGTGGGGATGCCTGCTCTGCAGCAGGGGAGCCGGGTCGACCGCCCCCCGTCAACCCCCTGATAGCGCCGCCACTTCCTGCGAGGCTCCGTCCAATGCTGCCGGCCCGTGCGCCGGCCTTGGCGGCGCGCGGAGGCCTGGCGCTGTACGAGCTGTACAGGGCGGCGAGCCGCGCGGCGGCGCCGGCGGTACTCCTGTGGCGGCGGCTGCGAGGGCTGGAGCACCCGTCGCGTTGGCGGGAGCGGCTGGGCCGGCCGTCGGCTGCGCGGCCTCGCCCGGGCTCGCCGCTCGTGTGGTTCCATGCCGTCTCCCTCGGCGAGGGCATGGCCGCGCTCCCGGTCGTCCGCCACTGCGCCCGCCTCCACCCCGGCCTCCCTATCCTCCTCACCACCACTACTCTCTCAGCCTTGTAGGTCCATCCCCACTGGTCACTGCTCTCTCTTCTCTTCGTGTGATGTGGCCATGCTCTGAACTCCCTTCTTTCATTCGGTGTAGTGAAGTGATAAAGGATCTGCTCCCGGATGCTGTCATATACCAGGTGAGTCTGGATATCACCTTCAGGGCTCTCCGGTTGTGTTACTACAGTGGTAGTTAATTTAGCTAAGCCATCTCCAGTGCAGGTGCAGCTGATTGGAGAGATGTTTAGTAAAACGAAACCATTTCTTGTTGCCACGCATGATAGATAATGTTCTGATTTTGTAGCATTGGTGCAGAGGCACCTATGCTTTCCAAGTGCTTATGCATGGAACTACCTAACTTATATTGGGCTTAGCTCTTTAATCCTTCAGAAAAAGGGAAAGGTGGAGGCAAAATGCTCGCTCAGCGCATGTGCTTAATAGAACCTTGATTCAGCCCAAAAGTATCTCTTGCAAGGTTGGCAATGTAGGTGCTTAGCAAAACAAATTTGATTTTCAAAATCCGATAAACATATCCTTGAACAACCTACTACAGAATTATGGTGCTAATTTTGTACCATTATGTGCTTGTAGGCACCGTCGCACCATTGCTTAACCTTAAACGATTATTATGATTGATAATAACCATGTAAGCACCTTTTTCTGTTCACCTGTATCACTACAACTTCATAAGATTCTGTTGTAGCTACTTAATTTTGAGTGTTACGTTGTAATATTTGATAGCATAGGCACCGGTCATGGAATTTTTTAAAAATGCAGCTTGTTAGATATGTAAGCAGAGTAAGAGTTGTCTGATTCTGGGTAGTCTTCCTTCTAACATTCTAATGCTGCCTTTTTTGAGGGGGTGTAGTTTGCACCTCTTGACTGCCCTGACGCAATAGAAAGTTTCATTGGATACTGGAAGCCAACTTTGATACTTCTCATGGAAAGTGAGCTTTGGCCAAACCTCATTATGTCTGCAGCGGAGAAAGGGGTGAGCAGCTCTTTTATGATTCTTGTGCATCACCAGCTTCCTCCCAATGATCATTCCTATATTCTAATTTCTAGTGTCTGAGCTGTCTTTTCTAAATTCCTTGCATACATGAGCAGATCGTATTGCCTCTGCTATGAACATGATTGGCCTGCCTATTTTCAGATTGCAGTGGCTCTTTTAAATGCCCGCATGTCATTGAAGTCTTTCAACCGTTGGTCAATGTGTCTAGGGTTGCCATTAGTCTCCCTGATGCTCTCTAAGCTATCACTTGTCATCCCATTGGTAAGTAACAGTGGAGGTCTTATTCCTATTTTTATGTATATAAGTGTTACCCCCCGTCACCGTTCATTTTATCTGGTGCAGAGTACTATTCAGGCTGTTCGTTTTCAACTGCTGCATACACCACCACACAAAATCCATTTCGCTGGCGATTTAAAATATGGTATGCCCTATGTCACCTTTTCCAGCTATTCACTGTTTTGACAATACATTTGGTAGTGAACTGTGACTGGTGCAATTCTAAAGGGTAGTCTCCGGAGCTTCAAAAGATAATCCTGTTCACAAGTGGAATGATTTATATAGTGACTCGTGTGATTTACCTAGCTGTTGGTGACGTTGAGACTGGGGCGAAAGAGCTCAATACAATCAAAGATCTACAACAGCAGTTCAACGATAGGCCCATCTGGATGGCAGCTTCCATTCACAAAGGTGAAGAAGAAGGTAAGCACAATGGAAGTGCACCTTATTTTATTAAATGAACTGACAACTAATTGTACATATGTCTTTCCCATGAACTGGACACGTGAATGTAATTAACTATTCCCTCTGTTTCTGTTCCGAAATATAGTACGTTTAGAAAGCTAACTTAGCTTTCCAAACATACTATATTTTGGAATGGACGTAGTTTTTCACTATGTGGCCTCTTTCTTGACCTCTTTGCAGTACTCTCCAAATATAAGTTTATCCACTGCTAAACTGCTGTTCAAATCAGCATTAAGTAAAATATCTCGTATGATGAATATATTCATGCAATCTTCAGATGGACATTCAAAGGGTCAGATTTGCAAGTTAACATTGTTTGACAGCTGTTCTGAAAATGACTTGGATTAGGAATGGGGTGTAGATGAGCAGATTGCCTTTGAACTATTATGTTCATGGAATATGTCTTTCAATATATATAAGGTTGCTTAGTCAACAGAGGCTTCTGCACGCTCCAGGTTGCCAATATTTATAGCTGTAGCTATTTGTTTTAGGAGTCGCCTTTTCCATCATTTCATATCCTTCTGAGTGGTCTTCTGTCATATCCTTCAGTATTCCTACTATTCTCGCGGTACACCAATCATGGAAAGAGACCTTGCACAGTAGCTTTTGTGGAATAAATTGGAAGAATTTGTTTCCTAGTTCAATATGGTAGTGATATCAACATAAAAATATTATGTTGCTGCAGAGCCTGGGTGTAATTGGTATCATCTTGATATCAATATATTCCCTTTATTGGAAAAAAACTCAACATAAAAATGGTTTTCACATGCTTACTTTATTTTTGTCCCTTTTTTCAGTCATTCTCCGTGTTCATGATGAATTAATCAAGACGCACCCTTCGCTACTTTTGATTCTCGTGCCAAGACATCCTCAGGACAGCAAGAATATTTCTTTAGTATGTTAGTGGTGCCTTTCTTGCTCTTTTTACAGTACCATTTTTGTTTTTAGAGTCAATTCTGAGTTCACTTTTAGTTATTTATATCATGTTGTATACTCGAAAAGTCAAACCATTGTAAATAATTAAAATGAGAAACAGATGTCATGGGAACAATAAAATTAACTTTACATGACCCAAAATTTTGACTTTTGAGAGTTTTCTAAAGCATGGTTGTGTAACAGGCATGAACAATTTCTTTCTATACTTCTTGCAGGCACTGAAGAAACAGAAGGTCAGTTTCGTGCTGAGGTCGACAACCGAAGTGGTGTCTTCAAACACTAGGGTGTATGTGGTTGATACTTTAGGTTTGTGCTATCTCTCCTTCAGAAAGTTTGTGCCTTATTTCTGTACAAATTATCTATAGTCTTTTGAAGTATTAGTTAACGGCAGTCATGGAAAGCAGGGGAATTAAGAATGCTCTACAAAGTCACTCCAATAGCAGTTGTTGGTGGCTCATTTTTACCTAGCTTAGCTGGCCATAATTTTTCTGAGGCTGCTGCAGCTGGTTGTGCTGTTCTGACTGGTAAGGCAGTCTACCCATTTGAATCTGCATCATTTCTTTGAAAAAATCAGAATATATGGAGTTTGACAAATTGCACTGGCTTTCAGGTCCCCATGTTGGACATTTCTACCATATGCTGGTTGAATTGTGGCAAATAAACCCTTTAGCTATCAAGCAGGTGACAAAGTGTTCTGTACTTCTCCGTTTATCTAAGCATCTTTTGTATTGAATGATTTACTCTTGCACACAGCCATGGGTGGCTCGATCATGAATAGCAGTATATTTCTTGGTTCTGGGTTTGGCTTTCTTTCTGCTTTGGGAATTTGTTGGGAAGTAATATTAATGTGTAACAGGGTGAAGGCCCCTACTAATCTTCTTAGACTGCTCTTTAGACTAAAGATTTTGTTATTGGGTGTATTGCGAGGCTGGTCTTTTGCTCTTACTCCCAAACTATAATATGACAATGTTCTTTATAGTTGACAGGAGAAGTTGAACTTTTAGAAGCACTAAAAGAAATGCTTGGCAATCCCGAGGCTCTGGAAGCACGTCAAAAGGCTGCAAAAGATGCATTTTCCATTATGTCAGATGGAGTTGTGAACCGTGTATGGAATTTAGTCTCCATGTTCGCTGTTGACTCCCAACAGAAACGCTGAATAGTTGATTAAGTTTGCGTAAGTCTTCCCTATGTGCGCATGGAACATTTTCTAATTCTGGTTAGCAGTATTTTTAACACATTGACATCAGCCAATGTTTTTCTCCAGGGACTGATTCGATATACATGGGGACCCTCTCTAACACATTGATGTCTGCCAGTGGATTTCTTCGGGGACTGCTTCGGAGACTCGGAGTACATGGCAACCCTCTTTCTGAAAAGTTGGAGGTTTCAAGAATTTCCTTGTACAGTACAGAGGACAGACTTGAATCGTTTTGCAGTTTCCATGTACCTAACATCACATGCCAGATGAGTGGTGACAAAGGACACGAATCTCAAATTATAGGCCACTTGTCCCTACAGTCAGAAGCTGAAGCACAGTATAGCCATCCTATTTTTCAAAAAAAAAATTGTTTCTCTTTGATTCGATTTACTCCACAGCAATCTAGCACTGTACTTTAAAAAAAATCCTGCTGAGCTCCTGTTATTAGCTTCTCAAGTCACATGGTTGTAGTTCTCTTGTGCTTGTCAACATGACAGTAGAGTTTTGCAGAGATTTCGAAGTCAAACCTAGATTTGGTTCAAGGTGTACCAGTTAAGTGCACATGGTTTATCAGGTCTGTCATATGGGACGCATGTTCTTTTCATGCTTATATTCGTGGTCCCGTGCTATCGTACTCGTACAGGTTCAGGGGGGAAAAGAGAGAAATGGCAAACTTATGACCAGTGATATTCGTTCTTTCTTTTTTTCTGAAACGGGGATGACCAGTGATATTCTTCTGTTCCACGTATGGCCAATCTGTAAAATAGCATGAGCTCTCCTTCGTCGCGCAATGCACGTTGCGTGCTTTAACTTCCTAACCGTATAGAAAGGAACAAAGGTCATGCGAAAAATGCTTTTGCAGCCCGAGCTCTAGAGCCCTTTATTTTATAAATTTGAAAATGGCATTTTGATGATCCAAAAAATTCTAAAAGAATGTAATATAGGTAATGATGTTTACTTGAACTCTACAATAATTTAATCTAAAATATACATTGTATTACAGGCTAGACAAAAAGTTAAAATTTGACAAGTTCTAGAGGTGCACTATTCACATATCTAGATCTATAATTTTATCTTTTTTGTGTAGGGTATCAACTGCATATCTCAACAACATCCTTGCCAATTGCAGAAACGCAGAAAATATATAGAGTTGATAAAAGCATTTAGTAAAGAAATATGGGGTAAACATGCACCAGTTAGCAAGAGGCGTGCAACTGCTCAATTTGCGTTGGATAGAGAATTAGGGATCGTAAATTCACAAATTCTCTCTCCGTTTATTAATATAAGATGTTTTAGCTTAGATTCATCTATTTTAATATGTATCTAGTCTATTTTTTATGTGTAAATTCACTCATTATGATATGTATCTAGCTCACTTAAAAATGTCTAAAACTTTTGTGAATCGGAGGGAGTATAATTAAAAAGTTCCCAGCTGAACGTGCTCCGGCGTATGTCGCCAAATTTTAGCACGTTAAACACGAGCTTTTTTGCCTCTTCGGAGTTTGAAACAACGGCCAGCTGGACACATCACACAGCGAGAGCGCCCAATCCCATGCTGCTCTCCCAATCTCCAGCCGCTACCCATCCGCAGCTACCTCTCTCCACCTCACTCCGCCGCTCGGCACCGTCATGCCCGCGCGCCGGCGGTGCCCCGGCGGCGGGGTCGCTCCTCCCTCCCAGGCTGCGGGCAGAGTCGCTGCCGCGGCACGTGGCGGTGGTGATGGACGGGAACTCGCGGTGGGCGCGCGCGCGGGGGATGCCGCCGGCGTTCGGACACGAGGCTGGGCGGCGCGCGCTGGAGGAGACGGTGCGGATCTCCCGCGCCTGGGGCATCCGCGCGCTCACCGCCTTCGCTTTCTCCCACGAGAACTGGAGCCGCCCCAAGGTAACACCACTCCACCTGGTCTGGCCGGGCGCGCGTTTGCCAATTCCCACCGGCCTGTGTCTGACTGTTCTTGGAATTTGCAGCTGGAGGTTGACTTCTTGATGGGGTTGTTCGAGCGGGTGATCCACGACAGCGTCGCCGAGTTCTTGAGGTACGCATGTCACCGCACTGCAAATCAATGGCGGCCTCACATTTTGGTCGTCTCTTTTGCTGTTCTGATAAGATGCATTCGAGCACCTCACTTCATCGTGTGACAGTCGGCTCCCGTAGATTAATAATCAACACACTAATCTCTCCAACTCTATGTGATATGGTCTGCGCAGGGACGGAATTCGACTGCGCCTAATCGGCGACTGCTCGAGGCTGCCGATGTCTCTGCAGAGGACCGCAAGGGAGGCCGAGGAGAGAACGAGGAGCAACTCGCAGCTAGACCTGACGCTGGCCATCAGCTACAGCGGGCGAAGGGACATAGTGCAAGCCTGCCAGAACCTCGCCGAGAAGGTGCACGCCGGGCAGCTCAAGCCGGAGGACATCGACGAGTTGCTCTTCGCTGACGAGCTCGAGACGAGCGGCGGCAACGACGAGCTCCTGCCTTGCCCTGACCTGCTCATCCGGACCAGCGGCGAGCTGAGGCTGAGCAACTTCTTGCTCTGGCAGTCGGCATACTCCGAGCTCTTCTTCACCGACACGCTGTGGCCGGACTTCGGGGAGGCTGACTATCTCGAAGCGCTGTGCTCCTTCCAGAGCAGAGACAGGCGGTTCGGCCGAAGGAATTTGTAGCATGAGGCCACCGAAAGGTTGGTGTTTCTATAAGCATGATACTAGCAGATAAGCAGTTGCCCATGAAATACGCATGGTGTATCAGATTCATAGTTCTGAAACTCTGTGATGTAATGTGGGTGTAGAACTGTAGATGTGGCCATGTACTCCTTCTTTGACAAAATGTAGTGCATCTAACTTTTGGTCAAAGTTAAAATTGTAAAATTTGACTGGATGCATAGTGAAAAACGGCATCTATATTTTTTATTACATAAAATATATTAAAATAATAATGGTAGTTCGAATAATGTTGTTGGTGTAGATGTCCATCAAGCATTCCTTATCTTCCACTACTCCACGAGTTCATACAAACGCTCGAATCAAATTATTTATGGGAAAAGTTAGAGTCGATCCCGTCATCACAACCACGCCTCCATGGCGAGCTTGTCTCCATCACCTTTGGCGGGGAGGGCGCCCGCCGCGACTGCGTCGATGGCCTGCGGCGGTAAAGGAGGGCTCGAGCTAGGGACGCCTCGACGGCGGCGGCTAGGGTTCCCCCCGAGTCGCCCCATGTGGAGCGACGAAAGTGTGTTTTTTCCTCTCACACTTTAAAAACTTGTTTTTAATTGTAAATCAGTTTATGGGCATTTATATATCCATCACACATGGGCAAATAAACCATACATGCCATGCACCAAAAAGATAATTTGGTATGGCCTGAGTTGCGTCTAGTATATTGATCACATGTGCTTTTTCTTAGTAGTAGTTTAAAAGTCACCTTTTCTTGACAGTTGGATATCCAGAATCACCTTTCATCATCGTTTGCTGCATGTAAATATCTTGGTAGACTTATATGAAGCATGATTCTCTTGCCTGTACATTCCTCATGTACTATCTTTTTTTTTCGCTTTGTGCTTTGCCCGAATATTTATTTATCAAGGCGTTTAATTGTAAAGCGAACTAATTTTCCGTGGGTCCTCTTCACAGTTCGATGCTTCAGACTTTGTGAGGTCCGTACGTTGCTCCATGATGAGCTCGTAGCACTGCACGGTGGGAGCAACGACTTAATGACGCTTTTCTGATCACGACGCTTGCTAATGATAATGCTGATAATCACTCATCACTCCTGACTCCAGGGCTAAATTACTTATGCGCAGAGGGCAGAAGGTCAGGCCCAGATCAACGCTGAAAATAGAACAGTTTGGAACACATTTTCTCGTGATCACTTAGTATAAGAGCATCTCTAGCAGTGTTCATAAAAGGCTCGAGCGGGCGCACGGGCGGCGAGCCAGCGAGGCCAGGCGGCGCAGGAGGGCGAGCCGACGACAGTGGCGGAGCTAGGGGGGGACCAGCAGGGGCCTTGCCCCCCCCCCCCCCCTCCCCCCTAATGCAAGCTACAACAAGCTAATTTATGCACATAAACTAAGTTTAGAAGCCATTTTTTAGAGAAATTTTACATGCTTGGCCCCCCCAATGGATGATTACCATGTTTGGCCCCCCTTAAGCATTATTCCTGCCTCCGCCCCTGGCCGACGAGGCCAGCCTCCAGGGGCAGCCGGCGGTGAGAGGTTGAAGAAAGAAGATGAAAAAAAGAAAAAAGAATATTTCTTAAGATGTCAATTTATAGTTTGTTTTTATGGTATCTGGTCTGCGTCTCATCGATTTGAGCCTGTACTCACTTTTATAGAGCCCTTTATTCGCGTTTTACGAATCAATAATTTACGGTCACGACTAGAGATGTTCTAACTTACAGTTCTGCTAGCTCATCGCTATTTTTCGATTGAATGGAGTACTAGTATATCGTCACTTATCAGCTGACCATAGTTGTCGAGTTTCCTGTCAATGCCATACGGCTCTCCACGCAATTCTTGCATGTAGCTTCCCCTCCACTTGCGATAAGAACAATCATGATTTGATACTACGGGCTACTATCAATCCAAAAAAAATACTACAGGTTACTAGTATTAGTTGGGCTGTGGCGACGCAACAATGGCGCAACAGTATTAGCACCACAACTTTGCTTCACGCACAGCAATAGTGCTATCGGGCCGAGCCGGATGTTCAATGAGACGAGACAACAGCTAGTGGAGGGTTTTATCTACTGGTTCTTGTACAGAGCTTTTCTAGTACCCAATTTCTCGGTCCACATGGCTCCACCTCGTTATCACCATCGTTCGAATCATCTTTTTATGGTCCAATAGGTGACAGAAACTCCTGCCGCATGGTTCTGTGTTCTGCTAGAATTCAACAGAGAAGATAATCATTTTCGAGTCGTCTATCATAATAAAGTCAGGCTGATGAGGCAGTAAGGTCGGAGGTGAAAATAGATCCTCTTATCTACATTTGATCTTCGGAATCAAGTTATCAAGTCAAATTAGGGTGTATGATTTTGTTAAATGGAACGATCGCAGGTTAGAGTAATCACTGTCTTGCAAATTTTAGGCAGAACAACATATTGCTACATGGTTAGGGCATTTTCAACGGCCCGACGACCGTGGGTGTCCCTTTATGTCTGAATGGACAAGAGGACATCCGCGACGCAGCCTAGGCCCGCCCGACAATGACTATGGCCGCTTCGTCTTTCTACCCAGACAGTCTGCTGACCACCTGCACCACCAGTTTCCCATCTACGCCACTATCAATGCCTACTTTGCCTCCCTATGGACGACATCGTCTGCGTCTGCACCATCAATGGCACGCGCGCGTGGACTGCTGCACCGGGCATTGATGGTGTCCTTGTCCTTTGCCTTTTTAATCACGCGGGCGCGGCCCTGGTCTCATTGTAGGCGTCGCATATTTCCACTTCCATAGTATCTTGCATCTCATACCACCGACGCCACCACGCCGGCGTGATGGGCAAGTCCGGGCCCTTTAAGAAGTCCAAGAACGACGATGAAGCTGGCTCCTCCAAGTCCAAGAAGAAAAAGGAGCGCAACCGCGTATATGTCCCATCTAGGTGGCTGATGCGTGGTAAATGACCAGCCCGTTGGGAACCCCAAGAGGAAGGTGTGATGAATATAGCAGCAAGATTTTCCCTCAATTAAGAAACCAAGGTTTGTCGATCAGGAGAGGAGAGACAAACGACTGAAGGTGATGCGGACTGGCGTAGCGACAGCTTCGGACAATTTATATATGGCGCCTCGTCCAAGCTTTGCTTTGCTAGCAGCAACGTGGAACCTGCACACAACACAACCAAATACTTTGTTCCCAACTTGCGATGAGGTTGTCAATCTCACCGGTTTGCTTGAAACAAAGGGTATGAGCGTATCGAGTGGAAAGCAGTGAAAGTATGCGAGTAAAGTAAACAGTGCGAGTAAAGTAAACAGGTGATAGCAATATGATGGAAATAGGATCGGGATCCACAGTTCACTAGTGGTGTCTCTCCATAAGATAAATAAAACATGCTGGGTAAACAAATTACAGTTGGGCAATTGATAGAATAAAGATAACGTGATATGTCAAGAAGATCACTATGCGATTTACTCTGGGCATTACAACAAAATACATAGACCGCCATCCAACTGCATCTATGACTAATAATCCACTCGCGGGGATATCATCCGAACACCCCATGAGTATTAAGTTGCGAACAACAGATATTTACATTAAGCAAAGTGTGTAATGTAAACAAAGCATATGCCCTCGAGCATATGAAGGTTATTTTCTCCCTAGTAGCAACAGCACATCTACAACCTTAGAGGTTTCTGTCACTCCCCCAGGTTAAATAGAGACATGAACCCACTATCGAGCATAAATACCCCCTCTTGGAGTCACTAGCAACTACTCGGCCAAGATAGCTATTAACAACGGAGAGCATGCAAGATCATAAACAACATAGAGATAATATAAGATATATTTCAGTATAGCAACTCAATCATAACACCAATATTCATCGGATCCCAACAAACCAAACATGTAGAATTACATAACGGTGATCTCAATCATGTAGGGCAGCTCATAAGATCTAAACATGAAGCACATGCTGGAGGAGACAACCATCTAGCTACTGCTATGGACCCATAGTCCAAGGTAGACTACTCACTCATCGCTCCGGAGGCAAGCATGGCGATGAAGAAGACCTCCGGTGGTGATTTCCCTCTCCGGCAGGGTGCCGGGAAGAGCTTCTGGACCCTCCCGATCTCGGGTCGACGAGGGCGGCGGATCGCGATGTGTTTTTAGAAAATTGATCGGGTACTTAGGTTTTTTCCGTTGGGGGGTCTTTATAGGCGAAGGGGCATCGTCAGAGGTGGCCCGAGGCACCCTCACACATAGGGGGCGCGGCCAGGGGCTGGGCCGTGCCGCCCTGGTGTGTGGGGCCCTCGTGGCTCCCCTCCTACTCCTCTTCGGATCTCTGGAAGCTTCCGGGAAAACTAAGACTTCAGGAACTTGTTTCGTCCAATTCCGAGAATATATCCTGTGTAACACTTCTGAAACACAAAAACAGCAGAAAACAGGGAACTCGCACTGTGGCGACTTGTTAGTAGGTTAGTTCCGGAAAATGCATTAAAGTGCCACGAAGTGTAACGAAACAGTAGGCAAATGGTGTAAAAACAAGCATGGAGCATCAAAAATTATAGATACGTTGGAGACGTATCAAGCATCCCCAAGCTTAACTCCTGCTCGTCCTCGAGTAGGTAAGTGATAACAAAAGAATAATTTTTGAGGTGACATGCACCTTGATGACCCACAAGTATAGGGGGTGTATCGTAGTACTTTCAATAAATAAGAGTGTCGAACCCAACGAGGAGCAGAAGGTGTTGATTAGTGGCTTTGATCAAGGCTTCACTGTAAATACTAGCAAACGGATTTTTAGGAGTATTTGATAGTGCAAATAAATAAAGTGCGAGTAAATAAAAGATAGTAGTAACAATTGCAGCGAGTGGCCCAATCCTTTCTTCAGCAAAGGGCAAGCCGGTTGTGTAACTTATAATAACCAAACGTTCTCGAGGACACACGGGAGTTTCTGTCAAGAGCTTTCGCTTCATACCGCTAAGTAGTCTTTATTGGTTTGATAGGTGTTATGGGGGTGAACCTGTGCTAGCGCACTACCCTTACTAGGATAAATACACACTTGTGATTATACCCCCTGCAAGCATCCGCAAAAACAAGAAAGTAATTAAGATAAATCTAACCACAGCCTTAAACTCTAAGATCCTACGCTCCCTGGTGCAATGGTTTCCCAACGGAGGTTTAGGTTTTTGTCACTCCAGCAACCCCACAATTGGTAGCCAAATACACAATGCATCTCACTAGGCCCATAAATGGTGAAGTATCATGTAGTCGACGTTCACATGACACCACTAGTGAAATAGCACCACAACAATATCAAACCATTAAATATTTCTCAACAATAATTCACTACTAACATCTTGACTTCTCCCATGTCCTCAAGAACTAAACGAACTACTCACAAGACATCATATGGATCATGATCAGAGGTGAAATAATGGTAAATAACAATCTGAACATAAACCTTAATTCAACGGTTCCACTCAATAGCATCAACTACAAGAGTAATCAACACCGGGAAAGTTTCCCCTAAGAATATAACAAGATCCAACTCAAGATGTTACAGCGGGATGGCGTGGTGATGGTGGAGATGAAGGTGCTGGTGATGGAGATGATGATGATGATGATCCCGATGAAGTCCGGTGCGATGGTGATGACGATGGCGACGATCTCCCCTCTCCGGGAAGGAATTTCCCCAGCAGATTTCTACCTGCCGGAGAGCTTTTCTCTCTCTGGTGTTTTCCGCCCCGCAGAGGCGGCTGTGTCTAACTCTGAGCCCCCCCCCCCCTTGACTTAGGTTTTCGGGGACGATGAAGTACGCGAAGGGGCGAGACCAGAAGTGGGCCAGGGCGCCCTCACACAGGGCCGGCGTGGCCAGGGGCCAGGCCGCGCCCCCTGTGCGTGAGGCTGCCCCCTAGCTCCTCTCTCCTTCCCCTTCTGGCTTCCGGAGTCTTTTGGTAAAATATAATTTTCTGGTATTTTTCTGGAATTTTCCTGATCTTCCAAAATATGGTGTCTTGACGGTCCTTTTCCAGCAGAATCCTGACTCCGGCAGCAAACCCTCCAATGATCATCAAACATGTAAAAACAGAGGAAATAACATAAGTATCATATCTAAATATGAAATATATCAATGAATAACAGTAAATTATGATACAAAATAGTGATGCAAAATGGACGTATCAACCCCCCCAAGCTTAGACCTCGCTTGTCCCCAAGCGAAAACTAAACTCGGTAAACATGACCACATGTTTATGGAGTGAAGTGTCGATAATCAAAATACGGACAAGAAGCATCACATTCACCAAAGGCACAAGTTATAATAGACAGCAACTCCCCTTTATATAATATAGACTTGCAATAAGTAAAGGGGATCACATATAAAGATGCACAAAATAAACAATAATTGGTGATGGCAAACCTTAGTTCTTGGTCAGAGAACAATGAACAACTATACTAGCCTTTGAATGGAGCCTTTTTAAAACAGAGCTAATATAGCAAAAACCATATGCTCAACGAAACAAACTTTTTGCATTCATAGAAAGCTTTCAAAGATATATTCCTTCAGATAAAAGCATTATACAAAACAAGGAAGATAGTAAACATGATTAAACGGATCAACATATGGATGAGTGAAACATAACAACCCAAATGCTTGCTTGAGATAGAGGGGAATAGGTTGACTCAACATAAAAGTAAAAGATAGGCCCTTCGCAGAGGGAAGCAGGGATTAAACATGTGCTAGAGCTTTTCATTTGCAAAACAGAGATAAAAAGTTATTTTAAGAGGTGGTTGCTTTTGTCAACGACTAGCAACGGAGTCCTTGATATCTTCCATACTAAACAAGTGAGAGCGGTTCCGAGATGTTTGATTAATTGGCACATTGGTGCTCTTTTATAGCTTGGCACTCCTCCCCACCTTTTTCATTTCTCAAACCATGGCTAACCGATTCCATCGGGTGCCGAACAACTTTCACATACCATGGAGGAGTGCTCTTTTTCTTTTCTTTTTGAGATTATAATGGTCTGACCAGCTCCCTTGCAAAATTAATAACGAGCAGATGAAGCTGCCTAGTCGAGGGGTACTATTTTCTGGCGCCGTTGCTGGGGAGGAAGTAGAAGACTTCTGTGAGGGGAGTTTTCGCACACACATCCTTTACTTTGTTATTGTTTTGCTTTACTTTATTTATTTTACCTGCATCGTTTTTTATCAAAAACCCAAAAAAAATTAGAATCCATGTTAGTTGCTTTTATTTGTTTGCTTTTAGTTTTGCTAAAATGAGTAATCCTGAAGTAGAAGTTCGTAGTTTTAAGCAACAAGGAGGAGAAAGTTTAAAAGATGCTTGGTACCGTATTAACAATGCCCATCATAGGTATATAAAAAAGCACTCTACCACGATCCTCCTTAGAAATTTTTATGTTGGTATATCTAGTTGGAATAGGTATGTTCTCGATACTCTTACAGGAGGTAATTTTCTGGGTACTCCCGCTGGAGAAGCATGCACTATAATTGAAAGTTTAGTGGAAATACCACCTATTCATGTTACTAAAACCGAGACCACCTTGGAGGAGGTGGTAGAAAAGCTCAGCTTTTTAGAGAAAAGTTTGCCAAGTATCCTAGAAAATGCTAGCCGAGTTAGTGAATTAATAGAAAACATTGGTGAACGGATCGTAAGGGCACCTAGAGGGGGGGTGAATAGGTGCTACTCAAATTTTAATACTTTTTCAATTTAGGCTTGACACAAAAGGTAAATTCTCTAGATATGCAACTAAGGTGAATTTACCTATATGACAACTAGCAAGTTAAGCAAGATACAATATATAAAGGCAATAAAGGATAGAGGTAACCGAGAGTGGAGCACACGGAGACACGGATGTAATTCCCGTAGTTCCTTCCTTTTTAGGGGAAGTACGTCTACGTTGGAGGGGTGTGGTTGCCACAAAGGCCTAACCAACGCCACAAAGGCTCACCCTATTCTCCGGTGCAAGCTTCCGCCACAAAGGCCTAGCTCACTTTCCACTAAGGGATTCCTCAAGGCGGAACCGGCCTTTACAATCTTGGGGCACGCATCCACAACCGAATTGGAGGCTCCCAAGCACAACACAATGCTGTCAAACAACAAGTAGCAAGATATCAAATACACAAACAAGGTCTTGGGACACAAGGGAACCCAAGACACAAGGGCCCTCAAGCAAATGAGAGGGGAAATCAAATCGCTTCGGTGAGGATGTAGATGATGGTCTTCTCCTTCGATTCTCCAAAGATCAAGAGATTTGGTGGGTTGAGGGAGGAGATCTAGTTGATTTGGTGGCTCAAAATAATGGTGTTCTTCTTTCTTGGACGAGCTACTCATTGGAGAAGAAGGTGGGGGTATTTATACCCCCCCCCCAAATCTGACCGTTGCCTGCCAGAAAAGTCCGGCTAAAGCCGGAGTTAAGTCCGACTAAAGCCGGCCACACCGGCTAAAGCCGGCCTCCACACCGGCTAAAGCCGGTCTGAAATATCCGGCCCAGCCGGAAATAGCCGGACAACTAGCCGGTTTGCGCCAGAGGCGCAGAGCTCCTTTCGAAATTGAGCAGTCCGGCTATAGCCGGTCTGGGGACCGGCTAAAGCCGGTCTTCCTGACCAAGCTTCATATGAAACTTCTCCCAGAGCATATTATCACCATTTCCTCTAGAATTTCCTTTGGGTAATGATAATTATCAAGTGTAACATAGGAAACCCAAAATCTTGTGCAAGAACATAATAAAATCCTGCAAAGCATAATCACACATTAATAGATAATGTATTGTTAACAAACGCCAAAATCAATTAGGCAGGAAATGCTCTTTCAATCTCCCCCTTTTTGGTGTTTGATGACAATACATAAATTTGCATGTTTCAAGCAATATAAAATATCGACGGAGCTCCCCCTTGCTATGTGCCTTATTTTGAATTTGGTATTTGAATACAAAGGCACATCAACAATAAGAACTCCCCCTAGATTTTATAATGTGATCCATATGTGCACAAGATATATAATAATTCAATAGCACATAATCAACAAACATATAATATGACAAGATATAGCAAGTAGGATTAATAACGATAATCATAAGGTCTACTACACATAATAAGCATATAGTTCAACACATAGTAGTAGATGATAAGTTCAACCATGGGACACAAGCGAGCAAGCATACGATATAAGAGCTTGTGACCCAACCAAATCCAAATGGAAAACCACAAATCCAAATGGAAACACATGCAAATGGGACTTTCTCCCCCTTTGGCATCAAGACGCCAAAAAGGGAGACAACAACATGAGATCACTCCTCAACGTCATCGAAGTCCTCATCTTCCTCATCATCATCTCCTTGATCATCATCTTCTTCCTCTTCATCATCATCTCCATCTTCTTCCTCATCTTCTTCATCAATGGCTTCCTTGCCCTTGGAGGTGACTTCGGCTAACTCCTTCCAATCAAAAGTAGATCCCTCATTCCACTTGCCAAAGGAGAAGGTCTCCTCAGACGGGTCTTGCTCTTGGGATTCTTCTTGAGATCACCAATGTTAGCAAACAGCGATCTCTTCTTGCGTTCTTCCAACCGCTTCTTCTTCATAGCAGCTGTCATACGAGCATCTTGATGCTCTTGACGGCGGGCAAGAGAGGGATCAACATAGCGAGACCTCTTGGGTCGAGAACCACCTGCAAACAGTACATAGGTAGATAGCATAGAGAATGAGCATGCATGCCAGAGGATCAAAGAGCAATAGCACAAAAAGAAAAAGCATGACAGTACTTGGTGATCTACACCGGCTATTTCCGGTCTCAGGCCGGCTTTAGCCGGTCAGGCCGGCTTTAGCCGGTCTGACACCGGCTTTAGCCGGACCAGATGAGCAAAAATGAAATCTCAGGAGTAGGCCACCAAAACTAGTCAGGTGTTTTCAATCTATGCAATGCAGGAGACAACACGAATTCAAAGACTCCCAGATGAATCAACAAGGTACCAAAGCAATCAATCCTAACCCTAGGGAGACCTAGGGAGAGAGAGAGAGGAAAAGTTGGGGGAGAGTACCCTGATCCATGGGGGAGGGCGCCGGAGAGGATGATCGGCCGAGGAGGGGGCTCCGGCGGCCGGAGGAGAGGCAAGAGACGGCGGCGGCGGCGGCTCCAAGGGAGAGGGGTCGAGTGGAGGAAGATAGGCGTGGGGGTAACTGAGGAAACCCTCACCCCCACAGCCTAATGTTTTGGACTCGAAAACCCCAGGCCGGCTATAGCCGGGGTGCCCGGCTAAAGCCGGACACCGGCTATTTCCGGTGACAGACCGGCTAAAGTCGGTCTAGATGACCCAAAACAGATGATTTTGATGTCTGGAAATTCTGGGCATGCAAGAGAGGATGATTTGGCTTTAGATAAGTGCATGGAGTGGATGATTTTGATTTTGATTTTGATTTTGATACCAGGGCTTAGGATAGAAAACATGCATGGAGTGGTTCTCGGCACTTGGCATTGCAAACACAAGAAAACTTTGGAAAATCCAATGCAAGTGCCTTCCCATTTCAAGGATAGAGACAATGACGAAAAAGCTCAATAAAACTCAAATAGAATTTGCAAAGAATCAACTCTTCGAAAAGAAGAGGTCGGTGGCCGAGGCCACCATGTGTGAGTGTTATGGCATTGGACCGCGAAGATATATCTTGGGTCCATAACCAATACTCGTCATTGAAAACAAAAATGATAGAAAGAGAGCAATTTTGTCACTATTGGCATTATGGGGGGAGGGATAGCCCAATTAATTAGGACCGCACTCCCCCTATCTCCATGCCCACACCTAAACCAAACAAGTATTGAAAAATAGATGTATTTGCAAGATGCTCAAGCCACACTCCTTGAATCAATGATATTTAGCTCATTCCTCAAATATCCAAATCTTGCTTCATCAAGGGGCTTTGTGAATATGTCGGCAAGTTGATCCTTGGTGCTTACATATGCAAGCTCAATATCACCACGGGCAACATGATCTCTAATAAAATGATTCCGGATCTCAATATGCTTGGTTCTTGAATGTTGCACCGGATTATAGGCTATCTTGATAGCACTCTCATTGTCACATAAAAGGGGCACTTTGTCACAATTGACACCATATTCCTTTAAAGTTTGCCTCATCCACAACAATTGAGTGCATCCACTTGCGGCGGCAATATATTCGGCTTCGGCGGTGGAGAGAGATATACAATTTTGCTTCTTAGAAGACCAACACACCAAAGACCTACCAAGAAATTGGCAAGCTCCAGAGGTTGATTTCCTATCATCCTTGTCACCGGCCCAATCCGAATCCGTGAAGCCACAAAGAGAGAAATCCGAGCCTTTGGGATACCAAAGCCCATAAGTTGGGGTATGAACCAAATATCGAAAGATTCTCTTAACCGTCATAAGGTGGCTTTCTTTAGGAGCGGCTTGATACCTTGCACACACACCTACACTCAACACAATATCGGGTCTAGATGCGCAAAGGTAAAGCAAAGAACCGATCATAGAACGGTATACCTTTTGATCCACATCTTTACCATTGGGATCAAGTTCAAGATGACATTTTGTGGCCATTGGTGTGGCGGCCCCATTTAGTTCCTTCAGCTTGAAACTCTTGAGCATGTCTTGGACATATTTGGCTTGATAAATGAAAGTCCCTTCTTTCAATTGCTTGATTTCAAAACCAAGAAAGAACTTCATTTCGCCCATCATAGACATCTCGAACCTATCGGTCATAAGCTTTGAAAATTCATCATTAAAAGCTTTGTTAGTAGAGCCAAAGATAATATCATCAACATATAGTTGGCATACGAAAAGCTCCCCATTGACCCTCTTAGTAAAAAGAGTGGGATCGATTTGCCCAACTTCAAACCCACGGTCTAACAACAACTCCCTAAGGTGCTCATACCACGCACGTGGGGCTTGTTTAAGGCCATAGAGTGCCTTATGGAGTTTGTAGACATGGTTAGGAAAGTTGAGATCCTCAAACCCCGGGGGTTGCTTAACATACACTTCCTCTTTCAATGGACCATTAAGAAATGCACTCTTAACATCCATTTGTTGCAACTTAAAGTTATGATGAGTGGCATATGCAAGAAGGATACGGATGGACTCAAGGTGAGCCACGGGAGCATAAGTTTCTCCAAAGTCAATTCCTTCCAATTGAGAGAAACCTTGAGCAACCAATCTAGCCTTGTTCCTCACAACAATTCCATGCTCATCTTGCTTGTTCTTGAATATCCACTTTGTGCCAATCACATTGCGGCACTCTCTTGGCTTCTCCACTAACACCCAAACATTATTGCGCTTGAAGTTGTTGAGTTCTTCATGCATAGCATCCAACCAATCCGGATCTTCAAGAGCTTCAAATACTTTCTTGGGTTCAACCATGGAGATATAAGCATGATGAGAGCTAAATTGTGCCAATTGACGTCGGGTTGACACTTTGCTTCTTAAATCTCCAATAACCCTCTCAAGGGTATGACCTTTAAGCTCCAAATCTCTTTCAACTCTTTTCTTGCGACGGGCTTCGATCTCCTCATTTGACCTTGGAGGAGACTCTTGATCATCTTGATCATTTTGGTCCCCGTCTTGACCATTAAATTGACCTTCATCATCATTATCTTCATGAGTAGGTTGATCTTGGTCTTGTGAAGAATCGGGGGCGGTTGAGATAACCGGAGAGGATGGTGGTGCCCCTTCTTCTTCATGAAGGTCCTTGTCTTGTTCTTCGGTTGGTGCATTAGTTGCTTCCTTGGGAGAGGCTTGTTGAGCTTGTGAAGATGAAGGCTCCACTTGAGTAGAGCATAGTCCTTCCCGGTCGGCCACAAGGTGTCCCTCAATGGGGCGGAAAAATCCCACGCCCATTCTTCCTATGGCTTCTCGAGGTATTTCATCATCTACATCACAAGAAACAACATTTCGCCCCCCTTGGGAGCCGTCATTCTCTTCGAATACCACACTACAAGATTCTTCAACACGTCCGGTGGACTTGTTGAAGACTCTATAAGTGTGGGATTCGGCACCATAACCAACAAAAATACCTTCTATTGCTTTTGGATCAAATTTACCTAAACGAACTCCTTTTCTTTTAAAGAAACACTTACACCCGAAAACCCGGTAGTAGGAGATGTTGGGTTTGCTTCCGGTGAGTATTTCATATGGAGTCTTATTTAGGCCTTTGCGGAGGAAGAGCCGGTTTGATGAGTGACAAGCCGTAGAGATAGCTTCGGCCCAAAAGTTGTATGGAGACTTAAACTCCGCCAACATGGACCTAGCCATATCCATAAGAGTCCGGTTCTTCCTTTCGGCTACACCATTTTGTTGAGGGGTGTATGCAGCGGAATATTGATGACGAATCCCCTCATCACTAAGAAATCCATTTAAGGTGTAGTTCTTGAACTCCGAGCCATTGTCACTTCTAATTGCCAAAATAGTTTGCCCATGTTGACGTTCAACTTCCTTGGCAAAGTCGATGACGGTTTGTTGAGTCTCACTCTTATGCTTGAAGAAGTAGACCCAAGTATATCTTGAATAGTCATCAACAATCACCAAACAATATTTCTTCCCACCAAGACTTGCATGAGAGGGAGGACCAAAAAGATCCACATGAAGGAGCTCCAAGATCCTCTTGGAAGAGATGATAGTCTTGCTTGGGTGGGGAGAATCATGCATTTTTCCTAGAACGCAAGCCCTGCAAACACGATCTTTGGCAAAAGAAACATTCTCTTTTAGTCCGAGTATGTGGCCACCCTTGTGAAGGCTTTGCAAAGTTCTCATATTGACATGGGCTAGTCGGCGATGCCAAAGCCAACCCACATCGGCCTTTCCAAATAAACACATTGCACTTGTAGTGGTTTTCCCGGAAAACTCCACCACATACAAGTTATTTTCAATGTGTCCAACGAAAGCGACCTTTAGAGACTTGCTCCACAAGAGTACCACAATGTCATTATCAATGAAGACGGCAAAGCCCATCTTACCAAGTGCACGAACTGAAAGTAAATTGTAACCTAGGGTCTCAACAAGCATGACGTCCACAAGGGAAATATCCGGTGCGACCACCACCTTGCCAAGACCCAATACCTCGGATTGTGACATGTCTCCCTAAGTGACGGTTATGTGGTTGTCATTTGGTCTCATCTCCGTCATAATCTCCTTGCTTCCGGTCATATGACTTGTGCATCCACTATCAAGCACCCATTTTGATCCACCGGAAGCATAGTCCTACAAGAGATCATTGCTTGGTTTTAGGTCCCCATTTTTTAATGGGTCCTCTTTTGTTAGCAACAAGGGTCTTTGGAACCCAAATAGACCAAGCAACATAACCATCATTTGGACCAACATATTTTGCATAAACATCACCATAATAATCACGAAATAAGACATAGTGAGGGTTAGCAATTCCCGCAAGATCATCATGAGTGGCTTTGCCACCCACAATAGGATCCTTCTTTGCTTGTGCGGGCTTGGCCTTCTTCTTCTTGTTGTTCTTCTTCTTCTTCTTTGAGACAAAGCCAATCCCCGTTTTATCACCAAATGCGTTTTGCTTACTCAAAAGGTCATTCAAGTTTTTCTCACCTATGGGAATGGAGGACTTGGCAAGCTCATCTTTCAACCTAGCATTTTCTTCAATGACATTTGCATGATCACAAGTAGAAGTAGAAGAACTAGGCACATTATTCTTAGACAATTGAATTTGAAGTTGTTCATGTGACTTGGTAAGAATAGAGTGTTCACTTTTCAAGGCCTTGTGAGCCTTGTCAAGATCTTCTAAATCCTTAACAAGTATAT
Source organism: Dactylis glomerata (assembly GCA_007115705.1). Taxonomy (NCBI): domain Eukaryota; kingdom Viridiplantae; phylum Streptophyta; class Magnoliopsida; order Poales; family Poaceae; genus Dactylis; species Dactylis glomerata. Next base: position 19,309 of record QXEO01001903.1, on the reverse strand, counting down.
CATGACCAACACCAAATTCAACTTTTTCCTTTTTAAGCATGTTTACTTTAGCACGAGCATGGTCACGCTCTTTAATGAGTTTGGAAACAACTTCATTATTAGCTTCCTCAATGGAATCGAGCTTCTCTTCAAGAGTTGCTCGTTCCTCTTGCTCTTCTTCAAGAGACTCGGTTAGTGAGGCAATATCTTGAGCATATTCTCTTTCATGCCTCATTTGTTCATCTAGTTTCTCGAGAGTTTTACCATATTGGCTCAATAGACGTTCAAAGTGAATCTTATGAACACCATCTACACTAGACACATAGTCATCAAAAGCAATAATTTCTTCCTTTACTCTAAGACTAGCAAGATCATTCAAGGGAGCATCATTTGTCTTAGAGGAGGAGGAATATGTGGGTGATACCTCGGAAGATTTGGCCATAAGGCACTTGACGTTCTTGACAAGAGAGTCCTCATTGGGGGATTCAAAGAGTGATGTTGAGGAAGTGGAGGTGGTTGCCATTGCGGCCATCTCACTAGTTGAAGTTTTTTCTTCTTCACTCTCACTTGCGGAGTACTCTTCTTGAGTCAAGAACACAAACTTTGGTTGTTTCTTCTTTGGTCCACCCTTCTTCACAAATGGCTTCTTGGAAGGTGACTTGGTCTTGCTTTTGAAGATGAGCTTTCCACCATGGTCTTCTCTCTTCTCATAAGGACACTCGGCAACAAAGTGAAATCTATCATTGCAATTATAGCATGTCCTCACCCTTTGACCATTGTTGTCATTCCTTTGATAGCCACTTGACTTGCTTCTTCTTTGATTGTCTTCTTTAGCCTTGTGTGGATCAACCCAAAAGGTTTGTCCATAGAAGGCCATGTGCTCATTGTACTCATGTCTTATGTCCTCGGGACACATCTCAAGCCTTGCTTCAATGCTTGCTTGATGTGGAACCTCTTTCTCAACCACACTAGCTTTTAATGCAAGATTGGAGCTTCTTTGCATTCCTATGGCACGAGCACGAGCATCTTCCGCATTTTGTGCGGAAACCTTGTAGGCTTGAATCTCTTGCATCACTTGATTGGAGGTCATCTCATTGAAGTTGTGCTTTCCTTGAACACTCTTCACATCCGCGGGCTCATATGGAGTGAGAGCAAGAATGTACTTCATCTTGATCCACTCATCATCAATATGGTGAGCACCGAGGTTCTTGAAGGTGGTAGCAATAGCCTTGAGTCTTCTATACATCTCTTGATGGTCCTCACCATCCATCATGAAGAAACCCTCCGCTTGATTTGAGAAGGCAATATATCTTGTTTTCTTCATGCTCTCGTTGCCAACAAAGACGTCAGAGAGTCCTTGCCAAGCTTCTTTGGCGGTGGAGAAGTGTTGGATGTGAGGCAAGTCCTTGGATCCCACGGCGACTTGAATCATGTGAAGAGCGGTAGCATTGAGTTGGCTATCGACCGTCTCTCTTCTTGTCATGTTGTGGGGATCCACGGCCTTGAATCCTTCCTCAACGATCCTCCAAAGCTCGATGCAAGAACTGCGCATATGAGAGATCATTTGATATTGCCATTGACCAAAGTTTAGTGCATCAAGCTTAGGCGGATCACCTCTATGGTTAATATGAGGATGAGGAACCGGCGGGTCGGGTGAATACCAATGCGGGTATTCACCTTTCCCGTCGCCCTTGGTGGAAGACTTAGCATCGCCATTTTTGTCGGCACCCTCCTCATCTATCCCCACATTCTCCACTTGTGGAGTAGCGGGTTTTTCCGGAGGTGGAGAAGCATTAGTTGTTTTAGCTTGCATGAGTTGCGCCATCATTTCACGCAACTCACTTATTTGAGATGTCATGGAAGCCATGGATGATTCCAAAGATTTGAACTCACCCATGGAAACTTGACCCGAGCCCTCCGAGCCCTCCTTAGGTGGTGGATCCATACTCTTAGGCGGTTAAGCCCGAAATAAGAGCCGAGGCTCTGATACCAATTGAACGGATCGTAAGGGCACCTAGAGGGGGGGTGAATAGGTGCTACTCAAATTTTAATACTTTTTCAATTTAGGCTTGACACAAAAGGTAAATTCTCTAGATATGCAACTAAGGTGAATTTACCTATATGACAACTAGCAAGTTAAGCAAGATACAATATATAAAGGCAATAAAGGATAGAGGTAACCGAGAGTGGAGCACACGGAGACACGGATGTAATTCCCTTAGTTCCTTCCTTTTTAGGGGAAGTACGTCTACGTTGGAGGGGTGTGGTTGCCACAAAGGCCTAACCAACGCCACAAAGGCTCACCCTATTCTCCGGTGCAAGCTTCCGCCACAAAGGCCTAGCTCACTTTCCACTAAGGGATTCCTCAAGGCGGAACCGGCCTTTGCAATCTTGGGGCACGCATCCACAACCGAATTGGAGGCTCCCAAGCACAACACAATGTTGTCAAACAACAAGTAGCAAGATATCAAATACACAAACAAGGTCTTGGGACACAAGGGAACCCAAGACACAAGGGCCCTCAAGCAAATGAGAGGGGAAATCAAATCGCTTCGGTGAGGATGTAGATGATGGTCTTCTCCTTCGATTCTCCAAAGATCAAGAGCTTTGGTGGGTTGAGGGAGGAGATCTAGTTGATTTGGTGGCTCAAAATAATGGTGTTCTTCTTTCTTGGATGAGCTACTCATTGGAGAAGAAGGTGGGGGTATTTATACCCCCCCCCCAAAATCTGACCGTTGCCTGCCAGAAAAGTCTGGCTAAAGCCGGAGTTAAGTCCGGCTAAAGCCGGCCACACCGGCTAAAGCCGGCCTCCACACCGGCTAAAGCCGGTCTGAAATATCTGGCCCAGCCGGAAATAGCCGGACAAATAGCCGGTTTGCGCCAGAGGCGCAGAGCTCCTTTCGAAATTGAGCAGTCCGGACAAAGAGAAAGTGTTTGTCGGAAAAGAGCAAAAATTTATGTATGTTCCCAAGGTTTCTGCGCTTAAACCTCAACATGTTCTTAAAATTGGTAAGACTCTTAGTTCCACTAAGGATGACTTGCAGGATGAATCATCTTCGGGAACCTCCAAAGAGCCTACTGAGATAATTGATTCTTCATCACTTGATGTTACTTGATTCGCAATTTTCTGCGCCTAGCTCAAAGGCGTTAAAGAAAAGCACTCTTGGGAGATAACCCAATGTTTTATTTTCAGTAATTTTTCTTTTATTTGAGTCTTGGAAGTCATTACTACTGTAATGACCGCTCCTTATCCTTTTTATTTCATTGTTCTGCCAAGAGAAGCCTCTAATTTGAGTGAGGTAAAGATTTGGGGATGTTGCTGTCCTGAAACTGTTTTCGGTGCTGCACCGTAAAAATTCGTATAAATTCTCTGTATATATTTTGGACCTGCGATTTCTTGTGCATATGCCCCAGGTTATATCCAAACTTTCATTAGTTGAACACTTTTTGATTTGAGCAACAGAAAACCCTTTAAAAATTCAGCCTTTGTCAGTTGTTCTGTTTTTACAGATTTCTGCCAATATTTGTGTTTGCCGCTTTATTGCTTTCTTTTGAGTTCTTTTGATCACGGAACTTTTGGAGAAGTTGCTACAGTAGTATATGCTATATATGTGGTGGTTTTAGGTTGAAACCTGAAGCAAAAAGAGGTTGATTATATGTTATGCTACACTAATGTTGCTAATAGATTTGTGTTTAGTTTTGTATGAAGGAAGTTTTCAAGTGTAGGGATTGGAGAATGATGAGATGAGTTGAAGAATGGACAAAAGCTCAAGCTTGGGGATGCCCATGCATCACCCCAAGAAATATCCAAGAAGTACAAGCGTCAAAGCTTGGGGATGCCCCGAGGCACTGTCGTCGTGGTGAAACAACATATGCCATAGGATGGCTTAAATGGGGGCCGACTAGATGCTGGAGGATTCGGGAGAGGGGAACGAGCTAAAGAGCCCGACAGAAAGGAACACAGATCTACCCAGGTTCGGGGCTCTCGTAAGGAGATAACACCCCTACTCCTGCTCTACTTGCTTTATATTTGGATCGATGGAGTATACAACAATGGTGCTTCCTAGCTCTCTCCTAGAGAAGGAAGAATAACAGCTAAGTCTAGGAACACAGGGTGACCAACAAACCTCCAACGCTTTGCTAGAACTCCCTGTGCCACCTTATATAGTGGTGGCCAGGGTTACAACGGTCATAGAAGACCAGGACACACCAACTACACTCCAAACAGGACTTGCTGTCGAGGGCAGACGCCCACGACTTTCTCCCTGATTGCTCTCGATGGGACTCCCCTTGCTGTACCTTGTACTTCCAGGACTGTGACCTTACCACTCTGAGGTAAGCTTGTACTTGTGCACAGTGAGGGTAGGTAACCTCCACTGTGCACCCTGCCATCACCCTGCTACCATGCTTGGATGTTTTCTTCCTTGATTGTAGCGATGTGACACCTTGGTTGACTTAAGTATCCCGGATATGACCGTTGGCCATATCCTGAACATATATGCCGGACCAACGACCTATGAAGGTCGGGTAATCCGGCCTCCCCTGCTCCTGCACAACACACAGAATAGATAGGCCGGCATATCTAAGTATATACCGGCACTCCCCAGTTAGTATTCCGGTTAATCCGGCATATCCAGACATCAGCCGGGATATACATATATGCCGGCCTGGCCGATGCTCCTATATTCCGGCCAGGCCCTTCCCTTGGTCAACCGGCATAAAAGTCAATCATAGCCCTTGTATCTTTCTAGCCTCTTGACCCTACCGGGGGTCATCCCCCCGACACTAGTCCCCGAAGCTGCCGAGGTTCCCCAGTCATAACTGTGGAGCCTTGACAGGTTCAACATATCTTCGTTTCATTATATGCCGGGACATCCGCACATATCCCGGCCACTGTTTCTTCTCCAAATGTTATTCCGGACGGTCCCGAGGGTATTCCGGACGGAACATATACATCGGGCAGTTATTCCGACATATAGACGAGTCTTCCTCGAGAAGCCACGCCTGACAGTTTGCATCGAAACTTGGAACCGTCCTGTCACCTCGAACGGTCACACACGATGTGACGGTTCACAGTGCAGTTACTCCTCGCCATCATTGCGTCATGGCACGGTTACAGGAACCGCCGCCCCACTCCGTGCCGCCATGTGGCGCCTCGCCGCAGAAACGGTCGGGGGAGTGGAACACTCCCCACGACCCCCACGACCGGCCTTCTCGGTATAAATACGGGGTGGGGGTAACTTGCTCGTTTTACCCCACACAGTCTTCGTCTTCCTCAGATCCTCTGCCCCTTGCGCTTCGCCGCCGGACCAAGGAACCGAGAAGGAGGGCCGCCGCCGTCACCCAGCTGCACGCCGGCGCCTCCGCTTGCCGACGTCCGGCGTCATCGTCGACGACGCCGCCACCCCTCTCTGCAACATTGCCGAGAGATCCGATCTTCCTCTGCACGCTCGCCGTCGTTCCATCGCCGCCGGCCAAGCTTCGGTGAGCTCCTCTTTCTCTGTTCTTGTTCTTCATCCTTCCTGCCTCTTTGTAGCTATAGCACGATAGCCCTGCTAGCATGAATCTGCGCTAGTTTCTCTGCTTGATGTTTCCTTAGCATTGCCAGTGATATCCCTTTTGTAGTTCATCGCTGTTCTTCCTTAGAAGTTTTACCCTTGTTTGTTTCTATTTTTAACTGCCTCGGTAGATCTTGTATCTCTGCTAACATTGGTGAGGGCGGTATGCCGGAGAGACTAACCTCCCTCTTTTCTCCGGCCTTGATAGGATTAACATCACGGGACTCCGGCTCTCACGCCTTGTCCCGGCCATCAAGATGGCATCATCAAGCATGACGGGTACCTCGGCCTCGGAGGAAGATAACTCGGCCCGGGTCCAAGGACGCTCCGGCTGGGAGGGGTCGGAGGTTACCCCGGCCGACATATCCTGGGTCACCTCCACCAGGAGAGTGCCGGAGGGAGTTGCATGCCGGCTACCGGCAGGAGAGACTGCGCCGGCACCCGAACCCGACGAACGCGCCGTCTTCATCGCTCACTTCGAGCGGGGTTTCGGCTTGCCGGTGTCGGACTTCTTCCGGGACATCCTCGACACCTACGATCTACAACCTCATCATATCCCGGCCAATGCCGTGATGATCCTCTCCGCCTTCGCTGCTTTTTGCGAAGGCTATGCCGGCATAGAGCCCTTATCCCAAGGCTGGGCGAAGTACTTCCAACTGCGGAAGCAAGTCATCCAAGAGCCGCCCCGGAGCAAGGATGAGCCGCAGGAGACAGCTCAGGAGAAGAAGGACCGCCCCATGACCCTATGCGGCGCGGCGACCATCATGTCCCGGAAGGGCTCGGACTTCCCCAAGGTGGAGCTCCTTGAGTCTTGCAAGAAGTGGCAGAAAAGCTTCTTCTACGTCAAGAACACCACTGACGAGGATCTGCTCAACCTGCCGCCATTTGTGGACGAGCCACCTTTGGCCATGAAGAATTGGACTTACAACCCGAAGAACTCGGTGATGCCGGTGAACGCGCTTCACCGGGTTAAGGGCGAGCTCCGGGATGCCGGCTTACCCCCCAAGATCTGGTGGCATGCTATATCAGCCGGCGCGTCTCCCCTCTGTAGCGCCGGTCGCACAAGATCTGCCAGATGAGCGGGCCCATGGACCCCACCCGGCATTCCACACATGAGCTGACTCCGGCCGACATTCTGCGGCGGATCAAGGACGTCTGCAAGTCCTCTCAGGCCACCTTTGCCTGGGGGCTGGAACCATATAGCCGGGATAGGCCTGCCCCGACGGTAAATACTCTAGCCGACACATGCTCTTTTGCCCGGCACATAGATAGTTAAGCCGACACATATCTATTTATCGACACATATCCTGTTTGGCCTGAGATATTTCTATTTACCGCCACATTCCCTTGTTTGATCACTTGACTTTGCTTTTATACAGAAATTCAGCTTCCAAGCCATGGAGAACTCCCGGATCAAGATCGCGGCAGACCGCACTATTGCGGATGTTGAAGATCCGGATCACTGGGACAAGTTACCCCGGAACACCCGTGCTGCAGCTGCCGCGGGTAAGGCCTCTTCATCCCGGCATTATACTCAAGACCGGAGTGAGATTGATTCTGACGAGGAGATCCTGCTGTACTATGACCCGATGCCACTTGCATATGCCTTTCCAGAAACACCTATTGCTTACGAGTTTCCAATGCCGTCCTCAGCTATCCCGGACGATATGGTTGTCGATGCCGCCCCTCTGAACCAGGGACCTCCTTCCACCAGCGGACGTGCCGGCCGGAAGCGAGGGGTGAAGCCCCAGCCCGACACACCTCAGAAGCCGAAGAGGCAGAAGGTCGGCATGCCTATCCAGAAGAAACCGAGGCCTGTTGCCGCGGGGTAAGTTTCTTTTCTTTGTATCTCCTCCGACATATCTCTTGCTTGCATTATTGACTTGGCGTTTTTTCTCTTTCAGAGCTCCTCTTGCGCCGGAACAAGCTTCTGGCTCGAGTGGCGACCCGAAAGTTACCAAGCCCGCGGCCACTGCTACCTCCGACATACCCTCTGCCAGCCACACGACCTCCCCGGCGTCGGCATCTTCGCCTGCGCCCGACAAGACCATCTCCCCGGCGAAGGACGATCCTCCGCCGGAACAAGACACCTCTGCCCCCGACGTCCACATGGACTCGGGGGCTCAACAGGAACCTCCGGCTCCTGATGTCCACATGGACACAGGAGCCCACCAAGAAGCCCCAGACTCCGGCGCGCCCACCAGCGATGCCGGCACGACTAAAGACGCCGGCGCAAGCGACACGAGCGCCGGCATAGATCTTAAAGGAAAGGGCCCTGCTGTGCCGGAAGTCCGGACTATTCCGGAACCTGCCCCAGCTGGCCAAGCTTCACCGGCCGCGCCGGAACAGCCTGCACCCGAGACTCCATCCTCTGAGAAGACTCCTGCGCCGACCAAGGCTACTGCCTCGGCCAAAGCCACTGCCCCGGCCAAGACCACCGCCCATGCCAAGTCCGGCACTCTCAAGTTCCAGCCTAGCAAGTCCGGCACGCCTTCCGCCGCCACTGCTCCTCCTAAAGCAGCGTCCCGGACCAGCTCTGCTCTGGCCCTGCATCTTGGCAGGGCAGCAGCCCGGCCTGGCTACCGGCGCAACTTCTTCGACACGCCAGAACTTGAGGGCATCGTCCCCTTGGTGACAAAGAGTGACAAAAGCCTCGGGTCTCTCACGGAGCATTGCACCAAGTGGAACGATGCTGGCAGCATGGACACCGCGGACTCCAGCAGCAAGAAGATGGCCGAAGCCGCGGCTACTGGCAGTCCAGCAGATATCCTGGCCGCGAAGCCCCTACCGATCGCCTGCGAGCTCCTCAGCCTCCAGCAGAGACTTCACCGATTGGCCGATGCCACCAACGTAAGTCCTTTCTACCTATACACATATCCCCAGTCCCCGAAAATGTCGGCTGTCCGGGATACGGACATCCGGGATTTTCTCATAGTCTTTTAGCTAGCTTCTTTTGAATTAACTGCCGACATATGAGCTCGATCCGAGCTTCAAATCCTAGTCACCGAGAGCCGGGATAGGTGCGCAGCACCTGTGCCGGGTCTCTAACAATTTCACATCTCAATTATCTTTCAAATCCTCTTGACCGACATACAAGCTCGTTTCGAGCTTCAAATCCTAGTCACCGAGGGCCGGGATAGGTGAGCATTCACCTGTGCCGGGTCTTCAGTAGAATGATCACTTGATAGAATCCTCAACTTAATTACCATGCCAAATTTCTCTGCTGACATTTTAAATCCCGGCACTTTTTGCAGCGCATGAACAACACCCGGGCCGACATGTTTCATGACTTGGTATGCGAGCATCGGAAGTTATCCGACGAGCATAGCAAGCTTCAGCTGGAGCTGTCCAAGAGAGGTAAATTTTGCTGACATACCGCTATGTGCCGGATATCTGTTCTCTTTTTACTTTGCAATACTATTCCTGCCGACACATAACCTTGTACCGACATACTTCAGCTGGCACTGAAGAGCAAGTCGCCGAGCTTCTTAAGAGGGTGAAGGAGCTGACAGGTATGCCGGATTCTGCTAGTTTTCAACTAGCATTTTGCACTTCAAATCCTTTAATCTTTGTCAGTGCTATCTATCTTCAAATCCTTTTAACTTCAAATTTTGCAGATGAGAAGGCTGCACTGGAGGCCCGCCACCAGGACTGTGTGTCCTCAGTGGATGTGGCCAAGCAACTGGACGACCGGGATGCCGGTCACAAGGCCGAGGTAGATCAGCTGAAGGGCCGGATCACCGAGCTTCTGGACGAGAAGGAACAGAGGGAAGGCCAACTGAAGAAGACCCAGGACCTGCTCGTTGCTTCCGAGACTGATGCCTCCTCTGCCCATGCCGAATTGTCCAGCCTGAAGGAGCAGGCGACCAAATGGGAGGTCACAGTTGCCCAGCTTAATGCCGACCTTGCCAGTAAGCTTCAAATCCCTCTTCCTCATCCTGCCCGACATATCATGTTCTCTTCCGACATACTCTTTATGCCGACATTTTCTCCTTTTGCTAACTTCATCTATTTTTCTCAGACATGTTCCCCGCTTCCGTCGAAGACGTTGAGAGGGCTCTGCAGTTGGATCGAGAGAACCGGGGTGTTCCGGTTGACTCGGCCAACTGGGACATGTCGGAGCAGCTGTTGGCTCTGCAGTCCTGGAAGAACGCCATGACGCTCTACACCGAAGAACTCTTCTATGGCGCCCAGGAGGCATTCTCTGCCCTCTGGCCGGGACAAAGGACTCCCACTGATCCTGTCGACCTCGGCAACGACTTGCAGCTCGCCAAGATTCGCCTCCGGGAATGGCGAGATTCCGGTGCGAGGGTAGGAGCTGATGAAGCTCTCAGCTACTTCCTCTCCTGGTATGAGAAAGCAGACCTGGAGACTTTGCGCACTGTGCGCGAAGGATCCATCTGGACCACGGATCCGGAACATATCCGCCGGCGCTGGGAATTGGCCCACAGCTATGTGGACTATGCCGACACCGACGCCTTCGTCCGGGACATCCGCGAGCCGGAGAAGAAGGATGATGCCGGGGCATCTGCCGCTGCCGAGGGCTCCGACTCCAGCCAAGATGAAGATGAAGCTGAAGAGGCCGACACTGATGCCCCGGAACAGGCATCTGCCCCGGGCGGAGGTGATGGCTCCATTCCATCCGCTGGATCCGGCACTCCTGAGGCCGACATTTCCACCGCTACAGCTCCTCCAGCCGGCGGCTCTGCTTCTGCCGTTGCTCCTTGACTTTGCAGCACAAAAACTTTTAAGTTTTATCAGATCCCCGGTATGCCGGGTGCAGTTGTAAGATACACGTTTAACTTCCTTTGGTTTGCTACTTGAACAAGTTTTATCTCGGTTTGCTTGTTATTAATGCCGGATCATCTTTTGGCTAAGTCACCGAGTTTGTTTTCCTGTTTCCTCAACTCCACAACCTTGGCTTCTTGTCTACCTTAATTGGCTTTCGACGTATGAGTCTCAAGGTTGCTTCATTGAACATACAGTACTTTAACTTTGAAACTTAGACTTCAAATCATCCGACACTTCAAATTTTAACTTTAGCTTTAACAAAAATGTCGGTTCGCTTGCTTTACACTTCCTTAGCCATTTTCCATGTGTAGACAATCTCCGGCATCTACTCTTGCTAGCCATGAAGCCGGGTTTCGGACAGCAGCTAAGTCGAAGAGTGGCCTTTGGTGCCGACACACTACTATGCCGACATAGGAAACATTCGAATCAAGCCAGCCGGCATATAAACAAGAACTGAAAATAAACAACGACATACCTCGGAGGCAGAGCCCGCTCTTCGGGATGCCGACATTTCATTCAGTAGACTTGTGCCGGCACAAAGCGCCGGCACTCAAAGCAAAATAAGGAAATACATACATTGTGCTGCTCAGGAGTAAAAGGGGCGGAGTAGAGCTATGTTCCATGGTCTCTTGGTTTCTTCTCCGGACCTGTCCGCCTTATCCTTCTTGGGGTCCTGGGCATCTATAAGATAGTAGGCATCATTGTGCAGAGCTCTGCTCACAACGAATGGCCCCTCCCACGGAGGAGTTAACTTATGCCGGCCTTCTGTTCCTTGCTTTAGCCGGAGTACTAGATCTCCCTCTTGAAATCTCCTTGGATTTACCTTCTGCGCATGATAGCGTCTGAGGTTCTGCTGATATACTGCTGTTCTTGACAGAGTTATTTCTCTTGCTTCCTCTAGCAGATCCACATCATTTTCCCTGGCTTCTTTAGCCTCTTCCTCAGTATATAGCACTACTCTTGGTGCATCATGTATTACATCTGTTGGAAGCACAGCTTCTGCTCCATACACCAGGAAAAATGGCGTGTAGCCTGTTGACCTATTCAGAGTTGTTCTTAAACTCCACAGCACTGCTGGCAGCTCATCTAGCCAACATCCCGGAGTTTTCTCCAGGGGCTCTATCAGTCGGGGTTTTATGCCGGATAACACTAGACCATTTGACCTCTCTACTTGGCCATTGGTACAAGGGTGAGCGACCGACGCAATGTCCAGCCGGATTCCCACCTCTTCACAAAATCTAGCAAATGGCCCTTGGGCAAAGTTCGACCCATTGTCAGTGATGATGCCATGGGGAACACCATATCTCAAGATTATATCTTTCAAGAATTTCACTGCTGTGTGACCATCACACTTGCTTATGGGCTTTACCTCAATCCATTTGGCGAACTTGTCCACCATGACCAGGATATGGGTCATCTTTCCTCTGGCCGGCTTAAAAGCCCCGACCATATCCAGGCCCCAAACAGCAAAGGGCCAGGTTATTGGGATAGTTTTCAAGGCAGATGTCGGCTGATGAATCTGGTGGGCATACCTTTGACACCCATTGCATTTCCGGACCAAATCTTCTGCCTCTTGCAGTGCCGTCGGCCAATAGAAGCCATGCCGGAATACCTTTGCCACCAATGCCCTGGATGAAGCATGGTGACCACACTCCCCCTGATGAATTTCCCGGAGCATCTCCAGACCTTCTGCAGATTCGACACATCTCTGCAATACTCCGGTGACACTTCTCTTGTATATTTCTTTGTTTATGATGGTATACCCTTTGGATCTCCTTGCAATCCGGCGTGCCTCGGCTTCATCCGCCGGCACTTGACCATCTACCAAGAAATTCATAATAGGACGTGCCCATGAGGGCACTTCCCTGACAGTGAACACTGCCTGATCTATCTCCATCATTTTGACCGACACATAATCGATCTCCATGGGCTGCGAAGTCCCCGGGACTGTGGGATTAGTCCCCGGGTATGCCGGAGCAGTCCCCGGGTATACCGGCACAACCTCTTGGTACATCTTACCCTTGCCCTTAGCTCTGCTCCGGAATACTGCCCTCACAGCGTATGTCGGACCAGTCCCCGGGACTGAGATAACAGTTCCCGGGTTATCTGATCTGGTTCCGGCATCTACCTCCATTGGAACCGCACCCTCCGGTTCTGGCGGGACATAAATGGAAGATGACTCAGGCGAGGGCTTGATCGATGGCTTCCTCAGATGCTCCAACGAAATGCCGGGCGGAATTGAATCTCTGGAAGATCCCAGCTTGGACAATGCATCGGCTCCGTCGTTCTGAGCCCGGAGAACATGCCGGAACTCACAACCTTCAAAGTAACCACTTAACTGCTGCACCAGGAAACGGTAGGATGCCATGTTAGCATCATGCGCGTCCCATATGCCGGAACATTGCTGAATCACCAAGTCAGAATCACCGAAACACATAATCCGGCGAATTCCTATGTCCTTAGACACCTTCAGGCCATGCACGAGTGCCTCATATTCCGCCACATTATTTGATGCTGCAAAATGAATCTGCAGGACATATCTCAATTGGTCATTCTTTGGCGAACTGAGAACTATGCCGGCACCCAAGCCATGGATTGTCTTGGAGCCATCGAAATGCATCCTCCAATAATTCGCATCTGGCAATGGTGGCTCATATTGTATCTCGGCCCAGTCAATAAAGAAACCAGCCAACACCTGGGACTTGATTGTATCCCTCTTATCATATTGAGGTGTATATGGTGAGAGCTCTATTGCCCATTTTGCAATTCTGCCACTGGCATCTTTGTTACTTATGATCTCCGAGATAGGGGCCTCGGCCACTACCCGGATTGGATGCTCTTGGAAGTAATGCTTGAGCTTCTTGGCCGCCATATAGACACCATAAGTCATCTTCTGATAGTGGGGGTAGTTTTGCTTTGAGGTGGAGAGGACTTCACTCAGATAATATACCGGCCGCTGCACGGTTTTGCCTCCCTCCTCTCGCTCCACTACCACCACTGCGCTGACAACCCTGTTGGTTGCCGCTATATAGAGCAACATTGGCTCCCGGGGCATTGGAGATGCTAATACTGGTGCTGTTGACAGCATCTGCTTCAATTCCTTGAAAGCAGCATCTGCTTGCGCTGTCCAAACAAATGTGTCGGACTTCTTCATCAACTGATATAACGGCAATGCTTTCTCTCCCAGCCGGCTTATGAAACGGCTCAGGGAGGCGAGGCACCCTGCGAATTTCTGTACTTCCTTCAAATCTGTCGGCGGCTTCATTCTTTCTATAGCACGAATCTTGCCGGGATTTACCTCAATACCCCGGCTGGAAACAAGGAAGCCGAGCAACTTGCCCGCCGGCACACCGAAGGTACACTTTGCCGGATTTAACTTCATCCGGAACCTCCTCAAATTTGCGAAGGTTTCCCGGAGATCATCTATGAGAGTCTTATTCTCCTTGGTTTTTATGACGATATCGTCGACATATACCTGCACATTTTTATCTATTTGATCATGCAAACACTTCTGCATACATCTCTGGTAAGTTGCGCCGGCATTTCTTAAACCGAACGGCGTGGTGAGATAGCAATAAGCCCCGTACGGGGTAATAAAGGATGTCTTTATTTGATCCGGCTCATACAAAGGGATCTGGTGGAAACCAGAATAGGCATCTACAAATGATAACAGTTCACACCCTGCTGTGGAATCAATCACTTGATCGATTCGAGGGAGCGGGAATGGATCTTTAGGGCATGCCTTATTCAAGTTGGTGTAATCAACACACATCCGCCATACTTTCACTATGGCGGGCTCATCCTTCTTCTTTTCCACCAAACCGGATTAGACACCCAGTCCGGATGAAGCACTTCTTTGATAAAGCCGGAGGCTAAGAGCCTGGCCACTTCCTCCCATATGGCTTTCCTTCTATCGCCGGCATTCCGCCGGAGCGGCTGCTTTACCGGCTTAGCATCCGGTCGCACATGCAATGCGTGCTCAGCCAGCTCCCTCGGCACACCTTGCAAGTCTGAAGTAGACCATGCAAAGATATCCCGATTCTCACGGAGGAAGCTGATGAGCTCGCTTTCCTATTTGGGATCCAAGCTTGTCCCAACCAGGGCATGACGCTCCGGGAAGGCTTCATCCACAGGCACCTTTTTTACCTCCTTGCCTGCTTGAAAAGTAGCACTGCCTCCGGGATTTGTCATGCCCGGCATAGATTTGCCGGCCACGACCGTTTCAGCAATCTCCACTGCTCGCTTGAGCCTCTTCTTTTCCTCCGCAATGATCAGAGTCTCGGCCAGATTAGATCCGGCGGTTGCACATGCCATCGAGCGCTTGTAATCACCAATGACGGTGATCACTCCCTTGGGCCCCGGCATTTTCATCTTCAGATACGCAACATGCGTGGAGGCCATGAATTTTGCCAGTGCCGGCCTACCCAGCAAAGCATGGTAGGGGCTTTCCAAATCAACCACCTCGAACATGAGATTTTCCACCCTGCAGTTATCCCGGCTGCCAAACATGACATCCATCCGGATCTTGCCCATCGGCGCACACGAAAGTCCCGGCACAATGCCATGGAATGTGGTCTTGCTTGGCTCCAACATATTTTCCTTGATGCCCAGCTTCTGCATCGTATCTTGGTACATGATGTTGATGCTGCTACCATTGTCAATGAGGACCTTGCTGAACCTCACGTTATTAGCCGGCCCGACAAATGTCGGATCCATCACCAGAGCATACCCGCCGGGGTTTGGCATGATCCTGGGATGATCTGCCCTTGTCCCAGCCAATGGCCTGGTCAGACCAGTACATTAACTTCGGTACTGCCGACATAACGGCATTCACCTCCAGGACACCGCCGGTACAAGCTCTGCTTGTCTGTTCTTTCGGTCTCAAAGACCATGTAAGCTCTGATCATGTTCCTTGTACTCATTTCGGCCCGCTGCTGGGCCTCCGGCATAGTACTCCGGGTTATGGTTCTGGTCTACCTGATTTACGCCGGCACCTCCGGCATTGTCCTGATTCCCGGATTAGCCGGCTGGGCGGGACTGCAATTGTATGGCACCTGTCAACGGCGATGGGGCTGCCGGGACAGGTGGTCTAGCCGGTCCCCAAGGAACCTGCACGACCTGCCAATATGTCGTCCAGCCACGAACAGTTTCTGGTCAAATGATTCGCCGGCTTACCCGGCTGGAATGTGTGAAACACACAGGGTTTGTCCATGGCCAAACCTACTGTATACTTCGGCCACTGCTTCTTCTGGCCGGCGGCTCCGCCGGCGTTCTTGTTAATCCAGACATTCTTTTTCTGGAAGGGCTGCGGTAGCTGCTGCGGTTGTTGCTGCTGAGGCTGCTGATAGCCCTCATATCTCGAACGCTGGCTACTGCGGCGCCCTCTTGCTCTTCCTCCACCGCTGCTACTTGTGCTGCCCCATACCGGTAATCCGGGTCTTTCATCTCTTCTCTTGTTGCGGTTATCAGTGCGATAGTATTGCCCTGGTCTCCCGGCACTGATGGTGTTCCCCTGAGTCTGCCCCTGTCCTTGTTGAATCAAGGGTGGGCTGCATGGGATCTCCCAGAGCATAACTATCAGCAATCTTGATTGTCTCGGCCAACGTGGCCGGCATTTCCCTCTGAGCTTTTGCCACAACATGGTGCCATGCCGGCACCCATGCAACCACATGATGGCCTGCTGCTCGACAACTCCTTCGCAGGAATTGCGCAAGGTGCACCACCTGGTCAGGTAGTCACGATCAGTCTCATTCACTCCTTGCCGGCAGTTAGCCAGCTGCTGAGGACGATTCGGCCTCTTGTATGTGCTGGTGAAGTTTGACACAAACTGCTCCGAAATCAACCCAGCCGTTGATACTTCCGGCCGGCAGATTGTTCAGCCATATCCTGGCTCCTTCTAGCATTTGCGGTACATATCGTACCGCCCATCTGAGGTTTCCTCCGCAATGTTCACTGCGGTGGAGTAATCCTCCAACCAATCTTCCGGCTTGTACTGCCGTTATGTCCTCGCGCCACGCGCGAGCTGGAAGAAGTAAGGTACCGGCTCACCCATATCCGGGGTCCAAAGCACATAGGACCCGGAGCTCCTTGTCTCCCACCAACTCCGTTGGTGAATCCTGTCCAGCTTGAAGCGCGCATCACTTGCTGCTAAGGACCGAGGTCCTAGCCGGGATGCAATTGGGCCCGCGATCACTTTCTCCTGCTGCTGCTCCGGCTGATACTGCTCAGTATGCCGGCCTTGCTGATGCTGCTGCTGATATCCCGCCCTGACAAGGGCGGAATTGCCATCATCTCACGATGTCCCGGTTGACCTGCACCTTGCTGCTGCGCTGCACCTCCGGCGCCCTGCTGCTGACGCCGGGCTGCACTGTTACTCCGGCCACCACCGGCCGACGCTGCCCCATGCCCGGCCGGCACATTCTGGCCAGCCTTCTTGCTGCCGACATACTTGTCAGCTGGCCGGCACTCTTCTGCACTATTGCCTGCTTTCCGGCATTGCCGGATCATACACTTGGATCTGCTTGTCCCGGCGGCCAGAGGTCACACTTCCGGCACGCCGGGCACTTGGATGCGGGGACGAAGCCTCGCCCTTCGACCTTGCGCCGGCACCTCCTACCGACGCAATGTACTGGGATGCCCCGGCACCTGGGTTTGCCTTCTTAAAGGCCTCCTGCTGCTTAGTAGCTTCAGACAAAAGATGGTTAAGCCGGGCTTGCTGCTCATGCAGTGCTTCGCCGGACAAATTAGCTAAGTCCTTAGCTACCTCGGCTGCTGCTCTAAGGTTCTTTACTGGGAGCTATAAATTACCTTAGGCACAGTACTAGTTGCAGTATGACTCTTAGCCTAGCATCTTTGCCTAGCTCAGTTTAAGATCTCTACCTCTAGTTCTAACCTCATCTATCCGGCTAGGCCGGGTTACCACAGGAGTAAAACCATGGGCTGCCTCATACTCACGGAGTTGCCGGTTAAACCGTTCGCGCTCCTGGTTCATGGCCAGGGCCTCGTCGACGAGGGCCTGACGAGATCCTTCCAGGACCTCCCTTGTCTGCTCCGGATCATCGCCGGATCGCACCGGCTCAGAAGTCGCTCGATGACGGGAAGAAGCACCTGACCTTTGCCGGCACAGCGGAAGTGCCGGCCAGGTTCTCGACACGCTCCAACGGAGGACGTGCCGACCTCTTGGCCTTCGGCGGCTCCGGGGGAGTATCTCCTGCTGCTGCTGCTGCGGCCTTGCCGGCACCGTCTGCCGGCGGCGCTGATGTGCCGGCCATCATCACCTCGGCCGACTCTACTGAGCGAGCGCTACGCCCAGCGTGAGCCAACCGATGTGACGGAGGATCCGACGCCACCAGCACCTTTTCCCTGCAAACTCTCTCAGTCCCCACGTACACCTCGTGGGAACCGAAAGACATGATCCGGCCATCCCTGGGGAACGGCCGGCCGCCGAGACATCCGCGTTGTCACTGACGAAGCTGAGCGAGCCTAGCCTCTGGACGAGGCCAGAGACCACGCGCACTCCGAAGCTGCTATCACAGACCCCGTCCGAATAAACACTCCGCCCAGCATATCGAGCCCCACGGTGGGCGCCAAATGTCGTCGTGGTGAAACAACATATGCCATAGGATGGCTTAAATGGGGGCCGACTAGATGCTGGAGGATTCGGGAGAGGGGAACGAGCTAAAGAGCCCGACAGAAAGGAACACAGATCTACCCAGGTTCGGGGCTCTCGTAAGGAGATAACACCCCTACTCCTGCTCTACTTGCTTTATTTGGATCGATGGAGTATACAACAATGGTGCTTCCAGCTCTCTAGAGAAGGAAGATGAACTGCTAAGTGTAGGAACACAGTGACCAACAAACCTCCAACCCTTTGCTAGGACTCCCTGTGCCACCTTATATAGTGGTGGCCAGGGTTACAACGGTCATAGAACCAGGAGACACCAACTACACTCCAAACAGGACTTGCTGTCGAGGGCAGACGCCCATGACTTTCTCCCTGATTGCTCTCGATGGGACTCCCCTTGCTGTACCTTGTACTTCCAGGACTGTGACCTTACCACTCTGAGGTAAGCTTGTACTTGTGCACAGTGAGGGTAGGTAACCTCCACTGTGCACCCTGCCATCACCCTGCTACCATGCTTGGATGTTTTCTTCCTTGATTGTAGCGATGTGACACCTTGGTTGACTTAAGTATCCCGGATATGACCGTTGGCCATATCCTGGACATATATGCCGGACCACGACATGAAGGTCGGGTAATCCGGCCTCCCCTGCTCCTGCACAACACACAGAATAGATAGGCCGGCATATCTAAGTATATGCCGGCACTCCCCAGTTAGTATTCCGGTTAATCCGGCATATCCAGACATCAGCCGGGATATACATATATGCCGGCCTGGCCGATGCTCCTATATTCCGGCCAGGCCCTTCCCTTGGTCAACCGGACATAAAGTCAACCATAGCCCTTGTATCTTTCTAGCCTCTTGACCCTACCGGGGGTCATCCCCCCGACAATCATTATCATGTTTGACACTTGTGAGCAGTTCCCGTATTCCTGGGGCATAGGATGAATGGTTATGATTTCTATATAATAGCATGGAGTATTTGGTTAAGTTTTGATCTTTTATGCAGTTCTATGATGTAATGTGCGAATGTCGACTGCATATTACTTGACCTATGGGCTCATAGGACTGCACCTTAGAGTAATAATGAGGATGAGGAATGAGGGAGAGACAGAATCCTATTTCTTAGACTCGGTGTTATTTTTAGGGGGTGTTTGATCGAGTACCTTAGAGCTTTATGCAATAGTTGGACAATTTGTGTCTTAATGTATCCCTTAGGATCATGTGAGTGACCTTAGGAAACAATCATTAGGGGTTTGTAGCATAGTACTATTATGACTACACCTATTTTTTGGCTCCGTCCTATGAGAATAAAACTTGACAAGATACTCATTCATATTAGCCTAGAAATCTGTATGC